>CM046335.1:10640122-10905918 GCA_025403435.1 Artocarpus heterophyllus
TCTTGTCTTGTAATTTAAGCAGCTACATCTTGAAAAAAAAAAAAATGCCCGAGGTTATAGTAGAAGTTGCGTAATCTTGGCCTTAAAAAAAAAAAAAAACTTGGATTCTGACAATTTGTGACCTTATAAAATGTAATCATTACTGCAAGCGGATGAATAGATGATTGCATGGTGCTGCCTATGATATTCAACCCGATTACTGGAAGTACACCTATTACCAGCGGAACTTCGACGGTAGAAACTACAAAGTTTTGCTGGTTCGTAACTTTAAAACTAGCTCTGTTCACTCCACAAAACATTACAAGGGCTGGTTTTCTAATGTTCCAGCCTCTAATATTGCTAGCACACAAGGACTTTCCAGAGTGGATAATAAACCAGAATGTACTTCTGGAATATACAAAAATAATAATTAAAGTGCATATAAGAATTACAGGGATGCTTGAACAAAAGACAAAAGAAGGGAGTTTTGAACCATATTCTGAGCTTCTCGTAATCCAAATGGGTTGACTTCAACATCTTTTTCCAGGGAAGAATTTGGCCACCATGTAAGCCAAGGCTTTTTCCCCGTTGAGACAGTGCAAAATTGAATTACAAATGTCTCAGGCAAAAAATGGTATTTGTTGACTATCGAATGAAATGCTATAAAACGATTCTATCATGCCAATACAATATGCATACAAAATCATAACGGAAGCATGTAAAATTTCGTTCCTCCGGCCATTGCTATCGAGCAGTCCAACGGTGTCCTTTGGCTGCAAGCGTGGCTGCGTCTCTTGGGAGCTTCCAAGTCCTCTCAAAAACTAAGTTGGTGGTGTTTTGTTTCAAAAGAGATTTGTGGACTTGGGGACCCAAGTTTTGCAGTACATAGAAATCCTTCCATCAAGCATTTTTTATACTGCTTCAGAAAATGCAGTTACCAAATCCTTATTATGGTTTTAATGAAAACATAAATAGGAGACCATTTAAGAAATTTGATTGGTTTCAATTGGAAACCTTAGTATTACAAACGGTTACATTGAAAAAACTGGAAAAGGAGCACCGTGTCACTTGGGAACAAAACACGATATAATCCAGTGAATCTGTTAAAAAAAAAAAAAGGCATCAAAAGATATGAATGGTGTAATATATGGTTGAAAAAGAAGTTCGAAGCTGCAAATCTACAGACAATACTACGATGTTATTTTTAGGATCATGAAAGTGAAGTCCTTGTATAGCAATGATAGCTAAGTAGAGCTAACTAGAACAAAATACTCAAGGAATGCATTCCCATCCACTCTGGCACAAATGTTGAGCGTCTGAAACCGTAAACATCCACCTGCACTCGAAAGCACAAAACTGGGTCCACCACGTCTTGCAGTTATGACAAGAATTTATAACGCATGCATATCAAAATAATGTTGAAATTGTATCACAACTTACTGCATTACTGATACAGAAAGATCATTAATGATGTCTCGCTATTTCATTCAAATAAGGCATTACAACTCACCAGTAGATACAGAATACAGAATGTAATTCCCGCTGATGCAGAAGTGATTAGCATAAAACTAATTGTATACAGTGATTTGTTCAGAGGGATGCCTGAAAGAAGAAAAACATGAGAGAAGGGAAAGAAAAAGAGGTTAGTCCATGTCAACCGAAGCATATTAGAAATCACATAAAGTAATATCTGTTGATAACTCAGAAATATAAGAAATATGGGTGTATTGCCGATATCATCTCAGTCAAGCAGTTTCTTGAGGTATTTGTTGAAATTCAAGGAAAGAACTAACTTCCTTAGGTGCATACCAATGAAGGATAGAAACAATGCAATAGCAAAAATCGAAACCGAAAACAAGGACAAACTCTCTAATCGCCTTTTATGATCCTGTAAATCATTGACATATTGTAAACTAAATCAACGGTCAACCTGATTGCTGCTTGTGTTAGCTGGAGTAATCGGGATATAATGACAGTGTAAAGGCAGAAGTTAATAGACAAGGCTTTAACCTGTGACTGAGCAAGAACAGGACCATATTTAAGTCCAATTATGCAGGTCACTGCAGCCGTTAAAGAACTGCACAACATAATAATGATGTCAAAGAAGAAAATAAGTGACCTCACTGCTGCATACGAAGAAACAACTAAACGTGCTTGGATACACAGGAAACCAGTAACCTTTAATTTTCAAAGGCGTCACTGAGACCTCTGTTCCAATTGTCGGTTTCTTCCACTACCTGATTTTTAGTTTTGTCATGAAAAAGTACCAAGCAGAAACAATATCTGGTTTAAATTGAAACGAAGATAACAAGAGAGGACTATTTGGTTTGTGACGAAGAGAACAGAGTTTTAGATTCAGCACCTTAAAATACCTTCAGGATCAAAAGGAGCATGCCACCATGAAGGTGAACTCTCTGGAATTTGGCCATTGGTTGTCATATTGCATTCCTACAAATTGGAATTTTGGAATAAGGCATCCTTCTACTGCATATATCAGTTTTAGAAATCAATTATATTAGCATTCTACAGCAAGTTAACCCCAATACGGATACCTTCAAGTTTTTGTAAACTGGTTTTGAACAAATGATCGATACCAAGAGCATACCGATCAATCATTCCAGCAGAATTACAAGCAGGTCCAAGGTCTCCTCTCACAGAACATTTCACCTATGTCAAAGAAATCAGAATGATTGCAAACGGCAAGAACAATTAGACAAGTAGACAACTGACAAAATTATGAAGCACTTAACATATAAGAATCAATAAGATGAAACTAGAAAAAATAAAAGCCTTCATTGCTTTTTTAAAAAGAGAGATATTCCAATTCAAACTGCTAATTGAATGGCTTTCTTCATAGGTAGGAAAAGAGAAGGGCTATCTTAGGATGATGCCACCCAGACTAGAATTGTAAGAATTGCGAGAAATATTAAGAGTAAATTGTCTGCGCTAATTTGAGAGTTTGCAACTAGGCAGCTGCCATCATGTCAAAGCAATTTTTCATTTGGCTTCAAATAATCACAACCAACGTGATTGAACCATAATCAGTTTAAAATTATTGCCTTGGAATACTCACCATGTAAACAGAATTACCATTTGATGGAAGCGAAGAGGTTGCAGGCGACACTTTAAATTGCCAATCTGGAACATATAGACCCTATAATAATCCCGCATATATTGCTGATAGTGAAAAGCCACACACACCTAGAAAGTTGACACAAAAGTTGGGGACCAAGCTGATGATTCCAATACGGTTTTTGGGTCAAAAACATCGAACAATACTTGTGTTCCCTAAAACGTTGAACGAATATTGTTTCTTGATTTCAAAACCTACTAGTGAAGTGTCACCGGTACTTAGGACTGAACTACGCAATAAATTCAGAGGTTAGATTTTTCTTATTTACTCCTTAAAAGTAGAGAACGAGTAACAAAAAGCCAAGCACAGAACCTTACCAGTGCGAATAGTAACCCTTGAAGAATCCTATTTCCCTCCACGTTTGATGTGAAAGCCGTATTTCACATAAAGCAGCGACAATGTATCCTATAGATATCCGCTGCATTAAACAACAAAAATATAATATATTTTTTTTTTTAATCAAATGACACCTCAAATAGAAAGGGCAACAATAATTTCTCGTAATAGTTATGTTAAATGTTTTAATTAGTAGCAAACCCAAAGTAAGATTTGTGCATCAGACTAATGATCATTTTTTAAATTTTGGTACTTTGCTAGTCCAACCATTCCATAATTTATATACACAGTATGCTAACTGAAAATAAACCACCTGCAAAATGCCAAGCCACCGTATTCTTTCAATGTCGACGCCATATTGCATGGAAGTCATTCCATGAAAATAACCACCTGAGACAAAATGAACCAACAATCAAGAATCACTTTTCAGTAGCAATTTTGATAAATACACCATTAGATAATTACAAAAACACAGTAGGGAACAACGCCAACAAAATACTGTCAAATGAAAAACCGCAAAATTTCGCGTAACGAGAATAGTTCTGCAGTCACCATTAACAGTCCAAGATTCTTTGTTTTTTTCAAGGCATATTACCTTGAAGAATTACGCCCAGGAAAAATAGTTTCAATGCCCTAAGTACAGCTTTCCTTGTAGCTTCTACCCGGTCAGGCGCTTTCTGACTTATAAAGACAGAAGCAAGTTTCAAACTTTCTAGCAAATGGAAGTCAGATTCAGATCAATAAATATACACATGATATATAAAATGCACTTTTTGGCAAATTGCCAAACTTTTTGTTTTGTTTTTATTTTTTTTTTATGATGACGAGAAAAAGGATGACTTTATTTATCTATTTATTTATTGCTTTTGCTGTTGTTTACCTTGTAGACAAGTGCAGGTTAAACTCCGGCGATAAAAAGGCAAAACGGCAACACAAAGTCGGCCAAATGAACACCATTCCAAGGAGATTGGGCGATTGTTGGAAAAACTGAGCCGCCATAATCAACTACCATCATCGGCTGGAAAACGACACCAAACAATTCGCCATTATTCAACGTCGTTTTTTAAAAAAGAAGAAGTCAAATTAAAAAAGAAAAAAAAACTCAAAAAAATCACTTTCTTCCACATCTCCGCTAATGATCATTTTCCCGGGACACTGACAGAGAAACCAGAAAGCCAATACCGTCGACTCCACAGTGATTTCCTTTTAAGACAAAACAACGGAAGTAATATGAGCTGGCGAGAGAGATGAAGAGAGAGAGAGAGAGAGGAGAGAGCTCACGACGACGGAGACCGCGGAAGACGTCGACAGAGGCGACACGTGGAGACCCCGGTTGGTCGCCGGCAGGCCTTCTCGTCTAGTATAAGCTCGTAATCGGCCATTTTGACCGGCAAGTCGCCGGAGATCCGATCAGCTCAGCTCCGAAACAAGTCGAAATGGTAAATATCGATCTTCTGAACAAGAACAAGAAGAAAGAGAGGAAAAGAAGAAGACGACGCTCTACGACAAGGGTACGCTCCAAAAGCGGTGTCCGATTTGTCTCAAATGGGGTGAGTGGATTACGTGGCGAAACATAGTTGGTTAAAAGAAAGTGAGAATATGGCTAAGCATCTGACCTCATTATTATGTTTTTTTGGTAACGAATGGGACGAAGCATGATCATACGGAAGGAATCGACATAGGGAACGTCAAAAATTCCTTTTTGGAAGTTTGGTTTTTTTAACTAGACTGGTATAAGGTGGTTTTAAGTAATTTTTTAATAAAAGATAGTGTAAAATTTTTATATGTTATAATAAAAATTAAAAAAATTGTTATAATATAAAGTTTTTATATGTTATAGTGTTTATAATTTTAACTAATAATTTTAGCGATTATATTAAACACTCTGTCAAATTGTAGCTTTTTTTTTTCTGTGTGTGAAACCAAATGGGCAATTACAATTTTTCTTTTTTCTTTTTTTTTTCAAGATTTAAGGTTTGAAAATTAATAATAATAATTTTTATTTTTTATTTATTATTATTTTTTGCTAAAAGAAACCTTCCGCAAGAAGAGAGGCCACCACCAAACAGCTGCCAGCCACAAGGACAAAGAAACGCCAAAACGCGCACGTGATACAGAAGTAGCACTTTTGTTCATTGCAAAGAAAAAAAAATTATAGTGGGTGTTTATGATTATACCTTTTCTTAGCTAGTTCTTAATCTTGTTTTTCTGAAACAACGTAGCTACAGTTTATGAAAAAAAATTTATAGGTTTAGAAACATAAAAAACCCTTAAACTAAATATAAAATTTTAAAAAAGATCTTGAGTTTTATGTTTTAAAATATTAATTTTTTAAAAAATTCTCAAGAAAAAATATATTCGGAATCAAAGGTATTTTTTTTATCATTATTTCTTTTGTCTACAAAGTTCACTAGAATAAAAATTGAAACAAGTTTTTCAATTATAAAAGATATTTTTATAATTTTTAAGAAGTATAGTTATGTAATTAACTCATAATTTAGTTTGTCTTGTATCTAAGTGCTTATTTTTTTTTATAATTTTTATAATTTTCACGTGTACTCTGAAATATTGAGGTTGTTTGTAAATTGTGCTTGACGTGCGAACACTTTTGAAAATTCTATACGTGTTCTCAATAGACTTTTAAAAACAAAATTGTGTGGTGCCATCCATTATTTTTTTTTTTAAAGCACTAATTAGTCTTCTTCTCTTATTATATAGAATGCCAAAGAATGAATCTCCTTGGAAAGAAGCATTAAAAGAAGATACCAAAGCTGAAGGAAGAGATGAATCGACATCCAAAGAAGCATCAAAAGTAGTTTTCAAATCTGGGGTAAAAGATAAATCTCCATCGAAAGTAGTTTTGAAGGCTGGGGTAAAAGAAGAATCTTCAGTCGAAACAATCATCGAAAGAAGGCGCCAAAGCAGAAGTGAAAGATCAAACTACACCGAAACAACAATCCAAAGGAATTCAAACAAGTAGTACAATTATTGGAAATACTGGCGAACTAACTGCATAAGTTTCCTCAACCTGGGAGGATTGGTTCCATTTTAGCCCTAAACCAATACGACTACCATCTCCAATTACAACAACAACAACAATTGCAACAGCAGCCCTATATTCCTGTCCAATATTATGGACTTACTCCAGGACTGATCGCGCAGCAAATGAAGGCGCAAATGGGCATGCAGTGCAGTGGTATCAGTCCTGATGCTAATGTAAGTCCTTTTTTATTTTTTCTGTTAAAGTATGGTGACTCGAATTCAGTTTGGTCTGATCCGAAAAACGCATCGTGCGATAATTATGGTGAAAGAACAAATGTGAAATTTTCATAAGATTTATAGTGGTAATAGAGGGATCGGTATTATCGTTTTAGGGTTTTAGGCTCCCTAATCGTCTCTATCTTGTAATCTTTTTCGAGTTTAATAATTTTCTTCTCTTCTATATATGGTTTTTTCCTTTCTTGAGTTTTTATTTAAATCTCCATGTGTTTTTATTCTTTGTTTCTATCGCATTATTTTCGTAACATTTTCTTTTATGTACTTTTTCTCCTATATCAGTAAGTGCTATACAAATGTTTGATTTTTATAAATAGTATTATGAACATTCATATTTCATGTCATAAGTTCGATATTTTACCTCTCTTGGAGTAGTAAGAAAATGGCTTATACATATGGCAATGGCTTATAAATATCACTAACCAATCTTTTATATTATTTTACAGAGTGCCAAATCTGAAGCAGAAGATGAATCTCCGTCGAAAGAGGCATCAAAATCAGTAGATGCCAAAGATGAATCTCCGTCATAAAAAGATGCCAAAGCTGAAGAACAGGATCAGCCTCGATCGAAACAATCATCAGAAGTGAATCAAACTAGTACAAATATTGGTAATCTTAACCAATTTCAACTCCGACAACAACAACAAATGTAATCGCCAAGCTCCTATTTTTCTGGCCTATGTTCCAGTTGACATGTGTCAGCTTGTGATTGGTTGTTTTTCCTGATGGGTGTAATAATTGTGTCTCTTCATCTTCTATGCCTGACCTTTGGCTATAAATATGAGTTGATTCTTGCATTTTCAAGGCACCTTGCATTCGAATTTCTGACTTTCCAAGTTTAGCTGCGAAGCAGGAAACTAGTTATTCTGAAGACTTTCTTTTCTCAAACCCAAGCAACCAATCCCGAATAGGTATTTCCCGAACACAAAAACATAAGAGATTTGAGTAATTCCCAAAACGGGTCAATAAATGTTGACAGAGCACTCAAATGGGCACGCACATGACCAACTTGAAATGTTACTTGAAATCATGAAAGTGTAATATAATATTAGATATAAAAAATATATGAAAAAAAGATGAACAAGCATGAGAAAATATATAAAAACGAACTAATAAAATAGTTTTTATGACAGTTAAAAGGTTTCTCGTAACTCAAAAAGTAATCGCATTTAGAATTTGCGATTCAAGTTTCCCAAAAGTATTTGGGTAAGTTTGATCCCTTTACTTGAAATAGTGTAGGTTCCATTAATTGTTAATTTATTTTATGAAAATCAAGGATATATTTTATGAAATACAAAGGTTTAAAACCATAAAAAATAAGCTGGGGTCAGTTCGAGAAATACCGTAATTTTATTGTAATGTTTTTCAATTTTATTATTTTTATAAAAAAGTTTTAAATATATTAATTTTAATGAATATAAAAACATTAATTTTTTAAGTATTTTAAATTACAACGAGATAAATATATTATTTAAAAATATTTTGACATCTTTAACGAAGAGAAATAGTAAGAAATAAAAGAAAGAAAAACATGTTGTAATATAATATACCGTGTTAGTAATACAGTAACGCGCCGCTTAATTTAGTCAACCAAGCTGGGCACACATTACTACTCACATATTTATTTTTGACTTATCAAGAAATTTTTAAAAGAATGATTTCAACAAAATCTTCCGAAGCCTTATCGAATGGTTCTATCTACACCCCACGTAGACTCTCTGAAGACCTCTCTTGGTTAGATTATAGACCTGTTTATCTTTTTATACCTTTTATTTTAAATTTATATCAGAAGTGGACCTCATTTTTCAATCTCATAAAATCTATACATTCAAATTGAATTTAATAACAAATTCATACTTTTTTAGTCAATTTTTAGTCAATATTTGTTTTGACTTAAAAAATACCAAAAATACTATTACATATAATATTTTAAAAAAGCGTAAAACAACAAAAACCATTTGTACTTGTTCTCGGTAAATGTTTGCTAACTTCAACACATATGAAACCAAGCTACCAATATCAACCTCTTTTTCTACAAAATTGAACATAATCAGAGCCCAACACAAATTTATCATGAAGGAAGCAAGACCATGGACTTAAAGTTAAAAAATTAGGATAAAGGGTTTAGATTAAATAGTTATCATAATTTTGTTTCAACAATTAATGCAAAAGAGTAACATAACTGTAAATACATAAATGTCTTATTTTATTGATTGGGTGTACCATGTCAGTCCACTCAATAATTTCTTGTCTTATTGCCAAGATGCAAATTCTATGATTTTTTTTTAAGGAAATGTTTAATGATCATAATCTCTTAAAAAAATGGTTGATGTATGTAGAGATATGCCTCAGATATAAAGGTCAAGAGTTAAAAAGAGAGAGAAAATGAAAAGGTGAAAACCAAATTATAATTTCAAAACTAAAAACATTATTATCATACCAGTACATTGAGAATAATAATAATAATAAAGGAAGGAAGGAAAAGAAGGGAAAATGTTTGGCACAACGACTTCGTATCAAAACTAAAAACAACACTATTTTTGGCAGAATCAAAAGGCTAGTATTTAACAGTACATAACACCATACATAATTCATCTGTTCTTGTAACAAATATACACAGTCCATGATTGGCTGTTAAAGCTCTTTAGAATCGTGCTTAGCATCACTGAAGACTACATTCCATCATCAGGAAAAATCACTCCTTTTGCATCAGAAAAGGCCCACATCTTATCAAGCTTGCCCTTCTCATGCTCACAGCTTTGAGACTGGTAAACCTGTTGTTAAAAAAAAAAAGGTTAAAAAGGATAATAGCAAGCCTAATTCTTGTAATAATTTCATTAGTTTAATAGAACTAACCTAAAACTTTGGCATTGACAATGCTAGGACTGGCAGCTGGAGGTGGGGCATTCTCATTGAGGAATGGGTTCACCCGGTTAGGGTCGGACCAGACCGGATATCCTTTAATCTTTCCCTGAAAACATGAACCAAAAAGTTTTAGTACATTTACAAGAATTTGAATTTAGAGACAAACCACAAGATAATGTAAAGATAAGAAGCTGTTTGATTGATCCTTAAGTTTAACAGTTGCACACCAGGACATTCAGAGCAGCCAGTGTGGCCATTCCTTCACGGGTCCACTACATGAACAAAACCATGAAAGAATATATTATTAGTTATAAAAATGTTTTTTCTTTTTCAGTATGGGAAATCTTGGTTTTTAGCTCTGTGAAATAATAATAAGGAAGTTCACCTTGGAAGCAGAAGCAATGTGAGGTACCACAATAGCATTCTTCATGTCTGCAAGTCCCGGTTTCATGTAAGGTTCATCCTGATACAATCTCAAGAATGAGCACCTCGTTTTCTTATTTTTGGAACCTGAATTTCAATGGAAATTTTTTGCTTTTTTACCTCAAAGACATCGAGGCCAACTCGGAACATTGGATTAGCTTTCAAATGCTCAACGAGAGCCACTTCGTCGATGACAGGTCCTCTACTGCAATTTACAAGGATTGCTTCCTACAAATGGGAAATGAACAAATTTTCAGCTAAGAACGTAAGAGTTATGCGTAAAAGACAACACTCAAATGTTCACCTTCTTCATCATTGCGAGTCTTTCTTTGTTGACCAGATGATAAGTGGTTTTGTCCAGAACAGGATGAAGACTTATCTGGAAATTGAAGAGCATCAGAAACAAGAAATTTAATTCCTAATGCAAATTAATAAAGGGAAAGAAATTAAATTGAGGTTGGAAAGAAAATGAGTAATCTTATTCCTACCACATCGGCTTCTCGGAGCACCTCGTCCATGCTAGATGCTCTTTTCCATGTCACAGGCTTCTCACCATTGGCTTTTAGGAACTCAGTATAACCTGCAATAAAAGAAGATACAAGCATCAGCAAAAAACCCCTAAAAATAATAATAATAAAATCCCACTATTGTTTTCAATTTTATTTGTCAAAAATGAACTTAAACATGCCTGTGACAAACTTCTCTAGTCTTGTAGCTTGGTATAGATCATAATAAATTAGGTTCATCTTGAAACCTTCAACCTGTTACAGTTGAACAATGGCATTAGAGAAAGTAGGATTTTGTGTGGCGCATTGCTTTATACTTTGGACAGATTAAAATCCTTCCAAATTGTTTCTGATCAAATCCCACATTGCACAAGTGATTGTGACATTTTATAAGCAAAAAAGTACCATCATTCTTGCATATGCAGATCCAATACGACCAGCACCAATAACACCAACAGTCTGTCCTTTAAGCAAGTTTCCCACAAACCTGTAACAAGTTGTCAAATTGAGTTAGTTTTAGTGTAAGAAATTACTTGAACAAAGACGAGCAAATAAGTTATGTCAAGGTATTTTTACAGATTAGGAAGCCATCCATCATATAAGCCTGCTCTCATAAACTCATCTGCTTCCACTATTCTTCTCGCGGCCGCTAAAGACAGCGAAGCCGCCAGCTCCGCCGTAGTTTCTGTAAGTACTCCCTGCACACATTTGATCAATGATTTGATATCACTATCACCATGCCCTTTTTCTCAGACTTCATATCAAACTGATCAAAGTGACGATAATACACATGCCCACCTCTATACATGTATTAGTTCAAAAGAACTTATTTAGACCTTTTAAGGTGTGTTGGGAACGGTAAAAAGTTAAAAGGGCTTAACTAACTTGCCCAAATAATACTATGATAATAATAATGGGATGTTAAGAATCAATCACCGTAATTCTTTTAGCATTTTAGAGTTATATCTACTTTTAGTTTACTCCAACGACAAATGATAAAAAGAAAACCACACACCTCAAACTAAAGTAGGAGTGAAAGCTGCAATATATCTTTATTAATCAGCGTGTCAACTTTGCGTCACCGTAATAATTAGACTCTACACACTCAAAATATGAGAGAGGGAGAGAGAGAGTTGACTTACAGGAGTGTTTCCAACGGCAACGCCATACTTGTTGGCAGCATTGACATCAACATTGTTATAGCCAACAGCCATGTTGCTAAAAGCTTTGCCGCCTGCTCTGCTAAGTGCCGCAAATAAAGTTTCTCCCCAATCTTCAGTCAACTAGTTAAAAAAAACCCAAAAATCCAAAATAGAATTTATTAAGCAGATTACAAAATAAACCATTACATGTCATGATCAAACTATATTACAAAAAAAAAAAAAAAAAAAAAAAAAAAATACCTGCCCAATAACTCCATCGCACTTATGGCCTATAAGAGCAATGATATCTTCAACAGACAGAACTGTTTTCTTCTCAATGCATATCTACAAATCAATAATTTCATTAAAGAAAAAGAATTAATGCCCAAAACTGAAATTAAAATAGGGAGAGAATATGAAGATGGTTACTTCAACTCGACAATCTTGTTCAACTAAGCGATTGATCCAGCGAGTTCCAGGCATGGGCTTTGTGCTGATAACTCTGTATTTCCCATTTGGGTTCCACACCTCAATCGATACTGGTTTCGCCATTGAAGCCTCGAAGTCCTAACCAAAACTCACTAGTGGCTTTTAAAAATTGATGTATTTTAAAATGTTGGTTATATGGTGAGCTGGGGTGCACTACAAGAGTGTGGTCTCCAGTTTCAGATTGGAGGGTAAGGGTTGTATATTGTGGTTGGAGTTTCATTGGATTTGGACTTGTGTTGGCTCTGGAATTTAGATAGTGTTGAGTTTGTGTATGTTGAGAGGTGGAGATGAGTGGGAGACGAGTGCTTCATGCTTTTGAAGTTCTTGGGACCTCACATATTGTTTAATAGATAATGATGATGTGGCATGGCTATGTGGCAGACACGCAACTTGTGGGACCCACCAGCGACCGTTTTCAGTTGGAACAAAAAATAGAGGGTGCATAGTCCGGTCGTTGTACAGAAATAATTCACTCCTCTTGTGATTGTTTTTTAAAAAGCTGTGGCATCATATGTAACCGTAAAAAGCAAAAAATATTATGTTGTAAGTCTCTCACATGTTATAATTATAAAACAACTTCTTAAACATGCCTGCATCTTTTGATCCTTCTAACTTGAAAATAAAAATAGATGTGGAGAAAATATTGGAGAAAGTGACAAAACCAGTGGTGCCAACTTAGATTACCTGGCATGATCCACACAGGCGAAAAAGGAGAAAACGGGTCGGGCCCGCAGACAATGAGCATATGCCTTAGCCGGCCTGACAAGACTATTATAGGTCCAACTTGGTTTTTGTATAAGAATACTAAAAATTATTAAAAGTAAAAATTACATAGGCTCGTTTGGTATTATTTTTAAAATAAATAAAAATATTTTTATTTTAAAAAATAAGAATTTTTTGAGAATTATGTCGAGAGTATTTTTAAAATTTTGTCTCAAAAAACATACAAAAATATTTCTAAAAATTTTGAGAACAAAAACAAACGGGGCCATAATCTCTCTCTTTTTTAAGGAAGTGAATTAATATTTATCTTTATTATAAAAATATCACTTATATGTCTATTTTTTAAAATTTCATATATTTAAAACCTAAAAATACTCTCTAACTACATATTATCATGTATTTAAATTTTTATAACATATTTCCTTATTTTTCAAGTAGTTAAATTAGGAAAAAAATTTACATGTATTTTCTTTTTTTTTATTTAGTTAATAAGTTGTTTTACAGCCCAATTTTTAAATTTTAAAATTTTAAGTGTCTGTTCATATCTTAGCTATATTAACGTAAGAAGTTTATGGTGTTATTAAATTTTAAAAGATCTAGATAAGATTTTCCTATCTTTTTAATTCCTCTTTTTTTTTTTTTTTGTATTTTGATTTTTATACCTCATATGATCAACAAGTCAAATTCAAATTCATGTTATCTTTTTCGCCATATCTTTTTTTTTTTTCATATGAAGATGTCGTGTTGTTTTCTTTTCCCACCTTTTCTTTTGATTTCCTTCTCAATTCCTTTTTTTTTTTTTTCTTGTTAATCAATATAGAACAAAGGAACCAATGTGAAAATCAATATAAAATTTGAAATATTAAAGATCTATTTTATACGTGAACAACAATTTGAAATAGTTTATTCTTTTGAATCCCTTCTCAATTCCACGTTTTCTTTCTTTTTTTTTGGTTTCCTTCATCTTTAATATTTGAAATTTTTTTTATGATATATTTCAAATTTGTGTGAGGTGTTTAAATTCAATTATGGCAGTTTGAATGATGATTACAGAGGCTTCACAACCATTTTATTTTAAGATTATGATGTGAAGTTCAAATTTTTAAATAGATTTATTGGGGTTACAATGTTTATGTATCTTATTTTTTAATCATGTTTTTTTTTAAATCAGAAAACTTGTTAATTTCTTTTGAAAAAAACAGTAATTGATTCCGTACCAAAAAAATGTTAATTTTTTATTGCTAGTATATTAATTATATTGCTAGTATTTTAATGATACGTAATAATCAATCATTAAGTATTGTCATATACATAATGCTAACCATTCATTTTGTTTTTTTTCCATCATTTTGTTAAGCAATTGAGAAGTAATTATGGTATGATATACAAAAATCTGTTTTTTTTTTTCAATTATGTAGTAATTAGTCCTATTCTCAATTCCACTTTTTTTTTGTTTCCTTTTTGTTTAATATTTAAATTCAATTATGGCACGTATGAATAATGATTATAGAGGGTTCACATTTATTATATTTGAAGATTATGATGTGAAGTTTAAATTTTAAATAATTTTTTGGGGTTAAAATATATATGTATTTTACTTTTTAATAATATTTGTTTTTTAATTAGAAAACATGTTAATTTCTTTTGAAAGAAAACGTTAATTTATTGCTAGTATATTTATTATATACTAACATATTAATTTCTTTTGAAAACAAGTTAATTAATTGCTAGTATATTAATTATATACTAGTATCTTCGGTAAAAAAAAGTTAATTTTTTTATTATTAGTATATTAATTACATTGTTAATATTTTAAAGATACGTAGTAATTAGTAATAATGTGTTGCTAGCATTTTAATGATACATCGTAATTAGCCATAAACGTAATCTTTCTCTTACATTAATTTTCATTAAATTAAATGTTGATAGTTTATGCATGGCTAGTACTTGAAGTATTACATTAAATTAATAATATGCCATCTTTTAAGGTTTTTCCAAACAGATAAAGGGTTACTCTTTGATAGTTTAATGACACATGATTACATTAATAAAACATTAAACTATGAAACATAAGTAGCAAAAACCCAAAAAAGGAATATCATTAATTTAATGACGTAACAAAAGAATGTCATTACATTGATGTGACATAATTACATTAAAAAGTCATAAAAGTCAATAATTTCATTAAACTAAAAACATAAAAAACAATAAATAAAGATGCCTATTTATGTATAGTTGCCATACAAATAGCAAAATAGCAAAGAAAATTCACCACAAAGTCTGAACGCTAGAACATAACGAAAAGATAAGTTGAAAATATTAACCATAAATGCCCGACTCTAATGTCAGTATTTTTAAATAAAACAAAAAAACAAAAAACCATAAACCTTAATTAAAATCATGATAGTATTTGGGATAATAACAAAAAGACTTTTAATAAGTTACTTGAACTTCACTTCTCTTGTTTGCATTGACTCATAAGATCGAAATTTGGCACTTCAACATTAGCTCGTCTTCTCTTAGCTTCTTTCCTAGTACCACATATGCATGTTATTTATCGACTTCCCAATCTGCTACTCTTTTTAATCACTCTCTTACTTTGTCAGACAACCAATTCGGTGTTTAGAGAAATTGCTACATTTCTTTTACGTCCTGCATCCTTTTTTGATTGCTGTAATATCATTATTTTATCATTAAAATAATAACTATGTAATTATATAGTACAAAATTTGATATCATTAAAATAATTACTCCATCATGAACAATATTTTAAAGATATTCTAAATATCATTAAAAAAGGTTAATTATTAAATCATAAATATACATTAAAAATTTGACAAAAAATTACCTCTTAGGAGACTTGCTTTTGATCTTCGTTACTACCTTTGGGAATTATAGTCCTTCCCACGTCAGTCGGAATTTTTGAAGAATCCTGTACATCGTTTTTAAGTAATACTATCAAATAATTTATTATAATGATTTCATATCGTTAAATATAAAACAGGAAAAAAAAAAAAAAAAAACTTCTACTACAGCACAAGTTTTTTTTCCCCTGATAAGCAAGCACAAGACGATGTATTTCTTGCTACTATACGTATATATTTTGTTCCATTAGCTTGTAAAGAGGAGGTTTTTTTTGTTGTTTACTCGTAATTTACCTTGTTTATGGTTTTCCTTTGCTACAAGGAACTTTCTATTTCTACATATCTCTTTTTTTACGTAGCGTTCCCTAAATACCTTTTTTACTTTGTTTTTTCAAGGTAAAAATATTAGGCATTTTACAATCAATCGGGGTGATGAAGAAGCTTGATCTTGATTACTTTTTGTATGATTAAAAAAGGAATTAAACCCTATTCAGGTCTTTTATTTTCGAGATACATACAAGCTTAAATAATGATTATGTAATTATACAATACAAAATTTGATATCATTAAATAATTATTACGTAACATTTTAAAGATATTCAAAATATCATTAAAAAAAGGTTAATTATTAAATCATAATTATAACTAAAAAAATTGATTAAAAAATTACCTCTTTGGAGACTTGCTTTTGATCTTTATTACTTACTTTGGAATTTATAGTCCCTCCCATATCAGTCAAAGAATCCTATAAATGGTTTCTAAGTAATACTATCAAAGCTATTATTATAATGATTTCATATCATTAAATATTAAAAAGGAAAAAAAAAAAACAAAAAACTTAAACATCTACCGTATCATTCTTCCTCTTTGTCCTATTCTCATGATTGATGCTACTGTCATATTCATATTCTTGTTCCTGAAAAAAAAAAAAAAAAAAATCTCAAACACGCTTTCGATTAAGGAATAATGAAACTCACACCTATTACAGTATTACTTTAACAAGAAATTCATAAAAATTAAAATAAAAAAAAAAACACAAAAAAACAAAAAGCAACTTGAGGAATAATAAAACTTACACACATTATTTTAATGGCTAATCCATAAAAAATAAAAAGGAACAAAAAAGACACAAACTTGTACGTATGTACCGGATCATCCATTTTCTTGTTCCTGTTCTCATAATCAATGTTATTACCCTGTAAAAATATAAAACCTAATCACGCATATCACATAAATAATAATGACACCATCACATCTATTGCTTTAATGACAAATTCATTAAAAATGAATAGAAGTTTAAATACCTGGTTATCTTAAATTTTAAAATCCTTATTTTATATAACAATTTGAATTTGAATAATAAATACCTTAATTGGAGAGATTTTTTTTAAAATTAAATAATATCATAATCCATACTTCACTTCAAAATCACAAATTTTAAATTTCTTATTTTGGATAACAATTTAAATTTAAGCAACAAACACCCTAATTATAGGCATTTTTTTAATTTAATGATATCATAATCTGATCAAAATCTTAAATACGTATATTATTGTTACTTAAAAAATAAAACAAACAATATCATTATTAAGATTATTAATGTTTTTATATTTATGCATTAGGACATATAAAAAATATACATAAATTGAAGACATATTTTAACTTTACAAATAAAAAAAAAACAGATGTCTCATTAATCCTTTTTAAAAAACCTATGGAAGCCAATGAACCAGGCTTAATCCTCCTCAAAACAACCTGATCTTTGTCCATGTTGAGTTGGGCCGGTATTGGAGCCAACGTCGAGGCCTCATGTCGTTCTGTTTGACGAGGTCCAAAGTGACACTACTACACAAAATTGGAAACCAATGAACTTGGCTTAATCCGGCTCAGAAACAACCGGTCTTTATAAATGTTGAGTTAGGTCGGTGTTCAGGCCGAGCGTCGAGGGTGCATGCCGTTCCATTGGCGAGGCCCAAAGTGACATTTCTACACAAAATTAAAGCACAGACTAACCATTTTGCTTTTAATTGAACTCATTCACTCAACCTTATACACAAGATATATGGTAAAATAAATTTGTATAAATAATTTCTCACATCTTTTCTTTCTTTACCAAATATCAGGAAAAAAAATAGTTCCTTCTATTTTCTTTTCACTTGGCTTTTTATTTTTCATCCCTCCAAGAAACATACCCGTTTGGTTTTGTTCTTAGAATTTTTAGAAATGTTTTCGTACGTTTTTTTAGATAAAAATTTTAAAAACACTCTCAACACAATTCCCATAAAATTTATATTTTCTAAAACAAAAATATTTTTACCTATTTTAAAAATAATATCAAACGGCCCTATAGGATCCATTTGGTTTGCTGGTTTAAAACCTGTGATTTGGGCTTTTTTTTTGTTGGAAATGTGTGGTTTGAAGAGTGTGCTTGAAAATTGGTTAAAAATGTTTGAAAACGGGGGTGTTTTGGGATTTAAGGTCTTCTTTTGACTCAAATAACAAATCAAAAGTTCAAATCAGGATTCACTTTTCTCTCCCAACAACTTATTCTTTAGAATTTTAGGTTTAAACCAGTTGAACCTCTATCCAAAGGGGCCCATAGTGTGAGACTCAAAGCCCCAAAGATAAACCTACCTGACCAGTGACCACTGGAGTGGTAATTGGATCATGTCGGCCTATTATTTGAACTAGGCCTGTATGTAGTTTTTTTGGATCAGTTTTTAAGCCAGCCCTTTGGACTTTGGAGAAACAAAACTGGAATTCATTAGGCTCCGTACCACGTTTGTTGATTTTTGTTTGGGAGAGAGAAACAAATAATAATTTTTTTAAATAACTTAAAAGTAAATAATACATTTTAAAATATTTTGTAGTAAACATTATATTTTCATATAAATTATTCATTCATTCTAATTTATTTACTAGGTAAACAGATATTTTAATAAATATGAAAATATTTATTAATAAATATTGTAATAACACATGATAAATAAAGTATTTATTAATAAATATGATATTAACTTTAAAATACTTTAAAACGTTCTATTTACTTCAAAAAATTTTCCAAAAATTTTATTCTTGTAGAATTGATTTTATGAGCTAAAATTAGTAAATATTATGTAAACTGCTACATTCTAAATTTACTGTCTCGAATAACCCAAATTTGATCCTGGGATAATTCATGGATTGGTCAGGTAAATCTGGACTTTATCAAATTTGGTCATGACTGTTAAATCCAAAGTTTACTCCATCAATTCTGAAACCACAACAATCATTTAACTTGTCCAAAATTCCTTCTTTTTATTGACCCAAAATAAAATGCCGTTTACCTTCCATTCCCAAATTCTTTTTTTTTTAAAAAAAAAAAGTTGTATGTAGTGCCAAAATGTCCATTTGTGATATGTGGACGAGCGTGGCTAGCGCATGCAAACGCAACGAGTGTACGTGTCGTGTGGAGGGATTGCGTGTGTGGATGTTTGCGTTGAGATTTGATCTTAGCTCTGTTCTTCGTCCAGTAGTTGAAGCTACATTGCATTTTTGGTGCCCCATGGCTTATCTCTTCACGCATACAAGTCTTCAAAATGTCTACCGTATATGTCCAAATCCAAAATCTCTGCCCCTTTAATTGCATATTTTTCCTACCTTTTTTATTTCCAATCAAGATTTGACCCATTGAAGATTTTGCTTCCAAGTACCAACCATCCCATCAAGAGGTCATTACTATGTGGAACTCTCTTGTAATTCAAATTATGCAATAGCTTTTCAAGAAAACAAATAGATAAATAAAAAAAATGACGCAATAGGTCGTTTGTTATTTTTTAGAGTAAATTACTCTGTTAGTTCTCAATTTATTATGAAAGTAATAATTTACTCTCTAATTTTTTTTTTTATTCAACTGATCCCAACATTTGATTTTAGTTGTTGAATGACCAATTTAACTAGATGGATATTATATGTGTGTTGCCTGAGAGGCACATGACTATTTTAGTAAGGGTATTTTTAGTAAAAATATGTAATATGTTTTAAAGAAATTAAAATTAAAACATTAAAAATTAAAAATATGTTATTAAAAATTGAAAATCTTTTTTAAAAAACAAAATCTCCTTGAAGGAATAAAACCGACATCTCTTGATGACGGGGTTCTCAACGTAGGTATGGCTCGAGGCGATGTAGCGGCAGATGGCAAAGGTAAGGCCAAAGGTGGCAGAGGCAATGGAGGTGAGGCAGCCGGTGGCCTTAAGGAGGAGGACCCAAGTCAGCTGCTTGGCATTCTTTTCGCGGGCCCGATCCTGAGAGTTTTCAAAGGAGATGAGGAAGTTGTCGTCACCATTAACACATTCAGATTGTCCATCTTGACCACCATTGGTGTCCCCCGATGGCTCTCCTTAGCCCACCAATCGAATGACAGCACCGTATTCGTGAGATCTCTCACAAACGAAAAAAGAACTTTCTAAATAAAATTGCTTGAATGCGGGTAATACGATAAACCGGAAGAAATGGAGAAGAAAAATGTCATTTCTTTTTTGTTTCATTTCATTTCGTTTCTCTCTACAACTGTGATCTCATTGTTGGATAGAGAAAGAAAGAGAGGCAGAGATTGAGAAATGGAGAGGAGCTGACGGCGTTGGGGGGCTTCGGTGATCCATGGGTAAGGGTTCACGAGGAGGGCTGAGTGCGACAGGGTTGGGAGCGGAGGAGGGGTCGCCAGTGCAGGAGGGAGGGCGGTGGGCAGGGGTGGGCAACAGGGGGGAGGAGCCTACTGAGTTTTGGTTTTGTTTTTTTCTTTGTTTTTTGCTGATTTTGAATTTTTTAAGGTGAAAATCAAATAAATGGTTATGATTTTGTGTTTTTAGATTAATGGTTGTGATTTACCTTTAATTTTTTAATGTATCAATTATTTTGAAAGGTAATTTAGTAATTTTAATTGAAAATGATATCCAACAACTTTTTATGTTCAAACTTAACAGTTTGATAGTTAAAATGGTTGGTTAAATAAAAAAAAAAGATTATGAATAAAATAACAGTTTTGTAAAATGTTAGAGAATAACGTGATAATTTACCCTTTTTCATAACATGAGGTTATTTCATGGGTATATTAAATTAAAAATAATAAATTAAACTTAAGTCATAACATTGTTATGATTAGGTTTATCAAGCGCTTCCAAAAAAAAATAGTAGTTAACTAAGCATTGGATGATGTTGTTGAAATTTATGCTTCCTTTGTTAAATATATTTTTACAGTTTAAATCTTTTCTTTTATTGTCTAAGAGGTGAAAAAAGGCTTCACAATACGACTAGGTTTGACTGGACGTGCAGTAGGAGGCTCTTAACCTTAATACATAATGAAAATTTCCACTATTTTCATCCATGATGTTATGTCAAAATTTATTGTTTATAATGGTTAAATTGCCAAAGTGGAATGGCACCAAAGTGTCCCGACGAAGGTAGATTTGGAACATGTATGGCATACATGCGGGCAAGGGGTGGAATTTTAGGGCTGGGGCTTTTGTTGCAGGCTAGGACATTGTTTATTGCCTGTCCGGATGTCGGCAACCCTGAGGCTCTTTTGGTGTGGTTACGTGTTGGTTGGAGGTGGAGGGGCGATGCCTCTCTTCACAGACGAAGGTGTGCAAATGTTCGGGTTTCTTGGTTGCAGGGGATCTTTGGGTGTTCTAGGGCCATGAGTCCATGGAAGTGACATGCTTCTCGATTGGTAGGGAGAAGCGGCGACAGGTGGTTTCTGCATGTTAGAGGACCGAAACTGTTCCGGTCTCTCTTCAGCTTAATAGTTGTGCTATTGCCTCTTCGCCCTTTAATGGTGGTAGTCTTGACTACAAACCGCTTCATTCATGCCAATTGGGTTTTATCCATTTGTTATAATTATTGTGTCTATCAAATAAATACAGTGAATTTTTCACCGGTGATATTAGTGCATTTTTGTTGTTTTGTTAGCCTTTTGCCATAATAACAGATGTGGTTTCCCCATCTTTTGATGTAGTTTGTTTGTCTAGATCGTGTGTCGTTGGTGCTGTGATTGGCCTTAATGCTATTAATCTCTTGATCTTGATTGATCGGAGTAACCCGTTATCTATAATGGCATATTTGAAAGAGTTTTTTGTATACTCGATTAGTTATGTGCTTCTTCAGTTTCCTCTCGCTGGAACTTGGTACATGTGTAACTTTCCTAAGCGTTTCAAAAAAACCTACTAGTGGCTTCAAACTGAGATCAGGGTGTGTTGCTAAATAAGTTATAGTATTTCGTATCTAAATTAGTATTTGTATTGTTCTACTCTAGAATGCAATTAACATTTCACTTAAAAAAAGTACCAAAGAGACCCTAAGTTTTGGGGTAAGTGCATTAATAACACTTGCTGACTTAGAACAACAATTAAGTTTTTTTTTTTTTTTAAGAGAGCACTTATTTTCCTTTTCCCCTCTGTCCTTCATCTTCGTGCCTGGATTTTGGTGGTCTTCCTCCATTCATAACTTTGGTGGTTGGTTTCATTGGATTTTTGTTATAGCATGCAACTTTGGTGCTGTTTCTTTGAAGATTTGATGCTTTTAAGGCTCGTATATTGATATTTCAATGCTATCAAAAGTTATTATTATTATTATGAAAATCTGTCATTGCATCTAGTTTTTAAACCAACTTTGAACCGAAAATATATCTATTACGGTCCTCTATATGTATCCTTGTGGAGATGAATATAATCCATTTTCGTATTATTTAATTAATGATCATATATTTATAATTAATCAGTTATATTCCGTCTAAATGAACATAGAATAACAATTAAGTCGCCAGGTTTTACTTATGCATAGGAAATTTAGAATAACTCCTCAAATTCATAATAGTTCATGGCCGCTTTTGGAGCGTCACAAAGACCCCCAAGTACGACCAACAAATTGAGAGCATCATTTAACATGAAAAAGACAATGAAAGGGCAACCAAAGATGGAAACGTGGAGGCTACAAATTGTTTTAAGTTGGCTGTTGATGTGGCCCTAATGAGGCCATAAGTTTGTCTATAGACTAACGGCAATGGACAGCAAGTCATTGTTTGACTATCTTAGGCATTCGGCACCTAAAAACCAACACATCAAGCAATCCTTAGCTTTTCCTTTTCCCACAGAGAGAGAGAGAGAGAGAGAGAGAGGAAGGGGGGTTGCACCAATACCGAACTTATTGCCAAGTTTCACTTTATTTTTTTTCATTTTATTCGTATCTTCCAATAATATTGGTTTCCCTCTTTTTCACTTTCAGTAAAGAGAATAGGCCATCATTTATGAACTATTAGTAAATCTTGAACATAAATTAAAAAAATATTTCCATAAAAAATAAAAAAAATATGATGGCGAAAAAAAAAAAGTTAGTTCAAAGTAGAGGTCGTTGTCTTGAATAAACATAGAGCTGAATTTTCCAACTTTTGGGGTGGTGTGTTGGGGAATTAAATATTAAATAAGCATTAAATTGAAAGATTCTCTTAGCGTGCAAATAGATAAAATAACTAAATATATTAAGATATATATACACAAAGTTATTCTTAATGATTAAGGGGTTTTTTTTTTGGGTAAACACTCATACCGCTAAAGCCACTTTTTTTTTAAGGAGGTAAAAGCTACATATGGTAAAAATTGTACTTCCAACACAGATTTATTAAATGTTCAAAAACAGAACCCATTGGTTAATTCTTTTTTTTTTTTTTTTGGTTTTCATGAAAGAAATTGCTGGTAAATAAAACTATAAAAATAGGGAACACGATGTTTTATTAAAAAAATGCCTAAAAATAAAGACAGAAGAGATTGTTCAATTTTCTGTTAGCCCATCAAGGCTTAGTCCTTCCTCTCTCTCTCTTTCTCTCTCTCTGCAAAATCTTTACCTCTTACAGAGGCGGAGGGAAGGAAGCCATGGAAAGGCTTCTCTCCTCTTCATCTCCAACACCTTCTTTGAAGTTCCATCCCAAGCCCTCCTCTCCTTTCCTTCCTCGACTCGCCCGCTTCGACTCAGCCAAGCTCAATTTCCTGCCCTCCCTTCGCCCCGAATTCAGGCGTGTCAACTCGCTATCCTGCAAATCTGAGAATTCGTCTCAGCCTTATTTTTCTCTTCGGAATTCCTCTTCTTCGTCGCCATTTCCAACGCCGTCGAACTCTTCGCCGATTCTGCCTTCTTCCTCGGCTGCCTCTTCGTACGGATCGGGGCAAGAGCCCAAGTCTCCCAAACAGATCTCAATTGGGGCTTCTGAGAAAAGCAAGGTGGCTCGTTTGCTTAATTTCTTGTTTTCTAGAACAAAATTCCTGTTTTTGTTGTTTTGATAATGTTCAAATCTTGTGTGGCTTCTTGTTTCCGATTTTCGTTGTCTTTATGCAATTTCCATGGGGAAATGGGACCTTGAGATCATTCGGCTGAGGTTCAGGTGGAATGTTTGGTTGCTGAGAAATTGTGGAGAAAGAAACCGAAGAATTGATCTCATTTGTGTTCGTTTGGTGTTTCGTGTAATTTTGAAGAGCGCAGAGGTTTATTGATTAGACTATTTTAGGATTGAGCAGCGAAGAACCTTAGGATTGGTAGTCCTAGTTAGCATAATGATGAAAGAAAAATTGATCCCAATCTGGCCTTTTATTCATATTCTCAATCTCTTGATCAATCAGTTTTAGCAACAACTAAAACACAAAATTGGGGAACGTTGTTGAAGTGTAATTTGTTTGGTTGGTATATATGTTCTGTGAAAAATTAGTTGTATGCTTATTTAAGCGGATTAAGTTGGATGACGAACCTTAGGGTCATCAATCAAACTATAAAATTTCGTTTTCAGGCGGAAAAATTCTGAAGTTAGTATCAACTTTCAACGTGATCATCACTATGCTTCCATGTTAGGATGGAGAGATAACAAGTTTCCGTATCGCAAACATTTGCAGGTCATTGCTGCTGGGACATACATTATGCTCTCTGCACTTGCTATGATCTTAATCCAACCAATCTTTGCACCAGCAGCTTTAGCAAGTTTTCAAACCGCAGCAAAGACGCGTGCCCCTGCCGCGGCAGCAGTCGGGGGAATGATCCAGACTGAACTACTAAGTAGTGCATGGACTGGTTTCTTCGCTGGTTGTTTACACACATTATCAGGGCCTGACCATCTTGCTGCATTGGCTCCGCTCTCAATCGGGCGTTCCCGCATGGAAAGTGCAGCCGTTGGAGCGCTTTGGGGATGTGGACATGACGCTGGTCAGGTTATTTTTGGCTTAGTATTTCTTCTACTGAAGGATCGGCTTCACATTGAAGTTATCCGAACTTGGGGCACTAGAGTAGTCGGCCTTACACTTCTCGTTATTGGTGCTCTGGGAATTAGGGAAGCTTCAGAAGTCCCCACCCCGTGTGTTGCCTTAGAGAACGGCGAGTGTGATGTTAGCGTTTATGAAGCACTTGAGACCCCCACACTTGAGAAGAAGAAGAAGATTGGTTTTGCTACTTTTGCCACCGGAATTGTTCATGGGCTTCAACCCGATGCACTGATGATGATCTTGCCTGCTCTTGCTTTACCTTCTCGCTTGGCTGGTGCCGCATTTCTTATTATGTTTCTAGTTGGGACTGTAGTTGCAATGGGAAGCTACACTGTATTCATAGGCTCCTGTAGTCAAGCATTGAAGGATAGGGTGCCCAGAATTACCGAGAAACTGACGTGGGCATCTTCCCTTGTGGCGATCGCCCTCGGATTCGCCATCCTCATCAGCCAGTTCTTTGGGTATAGCCTCTATTGATTTTTCTGACTTCGGTTTCAAGATTCACATTTAGCGAGCTTCTATGGAGAATTAGAAAAAGGATCTTAAAGTGAACATTTCAAATTGATTACAGCAAAAACTTCATCAGATGAATATCTTTTCTTTAGTGAAAGAAATTCACGTTTGCTATCATGTTTTGCCTTTGAAGCGTACTAGATGTAATATACACAGGAAGCCTTCTGCATTTGTAATTCTTTTATGGTAGAGATCGGATTGCCTTATCGCTTTTGCTTTAGTCATTTGTTTAGTCTGGTATTGTTACGAATGTTGCGATTAACCTTTCACTCCAAACACGAATTTCTTCTTTCGTAGCCCGTGTTCTGGTTTAGACTTGTCTTCGGACAACCTGACAAGCATGTGTTCAAGTGAGACATAAAATGCAGTATCTACAAAGGTTAAAACTTTTTATTTAAGAGAGAAAAACAATGAGAATTCTACGTTAATGAGGCGGCAAAAAAGCCTACGAGCAGGGCTTTGTTTTTAATCGTCTAATTTAAATTAGCTTTGGTTAGTTTTGATTACTTTTTCATTTTGATATGATTTTAAATAGTTCCGAAGTCACAAAACATGCACAATCGGTGAGGATTTTGTAGCATAAAAAGCTCTAAAAACAAACGCTTGAAATGTTCACGAAAACTTTGGTGTTCAAAGCCAAGTGCCAAATTTAGTTTTAATCAGTTCAGAAGACCATGTTTTTCTAAGGGTTCTAGCCAATACATGATACAAAATCTTTGCCATTAAAACCATGGTAAAGAATAACCATCCTACTGATAACCATTTGCAGTCGCGTGAAAAATAAATAAATACATAAAAATTCGAAAGTATACAAGTTAACAATAACAGTGCAAAATTTTCTGATAAATAAACATGTCACGTCATCAACATACAAATCTCAATTAGGGGAATAGCAACAAGGCTATGTGTATTAAAAATATGCACACTCCCAAAATGCAGGGGAAAGGGGGAAAACAGAATTTAACAGAAAACATTTCAGGAAAGTATCTGTAATCTTTTTTTTTTTTTTTTTTCATCAGCTGTTCCATCTACAATGTTAACATGAAATTTTGAGTTGGAACAAGCGGGCACAGAGGATGAAACACGTGATGCCGCTAGGTTTGGGAAAGAAATCGATAAGCGTTAGGGCCTCTGCTTTCTCTCAACATCATAAAGCACGCACGCATCTGCTGCTGTCTTCAACTGAATTTCACAACATATGAAGTAAGAAATTAATGCATGTAAACTTCCAGTGTAATAAGATATCAAAGAATTCTAAAAAATTTGAGTCACTGGTGAGCAACATAACATCTCTGGCTTTTGAATTCCATCCACAGTTCTAATGTATTACATAAAACTCTATCCATTATTCTTATGTATGACATGAAATCTTAGATATTAGTAATTACCATTCTAGAAGAAACAAACACTACGAGTAATTACCTGAATAACATTTATGGCTTGCTTGACTGCCCATCCAAATAAACTTACGCCAACTAGGCTGCCAAGTAGCACATTCTGTTTTGTCGAATTCACTAAAACCTGAAAGTAGAAGTCAGAAATCAAGTTGGTCATCTCTTAATCCTCGGAAAGCTTTAGTCAACGACAAGTCGAGAATCGAAAAAACTTACATCCAACAAATTCTCAGTTTGGTTCTTTGCAAGAAGGAACAGCAATATATAGAGAACCTGCAGAGCTTAATCAGTCAGATTAAGAGAAACGTTGCAGTTACATAAAATTGCAATAGGCAAACAGAATTACCTCACAAGCCACGCAACAGTAAGCCATAAACATCCGATTCCCGTAATATAACTTAAAAAGCCAACTACTGCTGTCTTTAACATCTTTATGACTAACCTTCCCTGACAAGAAAGTACTGCAATCAAAAGTATTAGAGAGTCAGCCTTTAAAAATAAAGAACTTTTGTGAAGGACAAATTTGAACTCTGTAACCAGGGAAAATGACAAAGTTACCTGTACATCTGCAACCAGTGGCTGGCAATATCTAAGGCAAGCAGTGAGAGGAAAACCAAGCCCGGCCTGCATTCAACACCCCAAAACAATTTTATAAAGCTCGTTTAATTTGTAGAAACCTTAAATATGAAGAACATGGAGAATTAATTTTACCGGTACACTTGGGAAAGGATTACCAATAGACAAGCAGTGCTAATCCTGAGATATAAAGAATATACAGTCAATAAATTAAAATAAATAGACATGAGTTTGCAATACGGTTGGGGGGGAGTTAATAAGATTAGTGGATCACCTGTCTGTTATCATGTCCAAAACAGCTCCAAAGGTAGAAACTAAAACAAGAAAGAGAGAGAAGACAAATCAATGGTTTTTCGTCACTTGTTTAAGATCCACTACTACTTGTTGCTCGTATGATTGATATCAAGCTATTTGATCCATAAACTCCGAGTTCAAACGACACATGAGTCCCCACTTCGACTGAGCTAAAAAAATTCATCGATGTCTCCGGTAAACCAAAGCCATTGTTTAAAAGCTATGTTTAATATCAGAATGGGATATAATATTAATCAAACCAAGAGACCTCTTAACTATTATGGGATTATTGGTATATAAATGACCATTATCAATGACCATAAATTGGTAATGTCGCATTCTTATAGCTGGTAAAACAATAAAATCAGTTTGATACCTTGATTAAATTTGCGAGCACACCAACCATCGATTCCATCACATACAAAACTGAGAAAAGCAAATTCAATCATATAAACTTCCTCCTCAGCACAGGTGCTGAAGAATAAACATAAAAAATTAAAAAAAAAAAAAAAACTACCTAAGAATTAATTCGTACCTGAAGAAATAGAGAACAGAGAAAAGTCTTTTGTTGGAGAAGCATAGAGCAAAAGCAACACAGTTAATAAGTACCCTCATGTACCCTGTCATACCAACATGCATAGAATTAATCAATAAACTCGTAGGACTAACATTAAGGGGCAACCAGTTACATATCATCGCAGGTCTTCTACCAACCCATTCCTAAGGATTGAACTGAATTCTACATACCATGTTCAGTGATAAAGTAGCACGAAGAGAAATAAAAACTCGAGCGAGCAAAAAAGCACATAAACTCGGCTGTTTTCAGAAACTATTTTCACCATAATTTCTCAACAAACTAGTCGTTAAGTAGCTTCAGAATTCAGGTTTCACCCTTATCCTTGTCTACATATTCCATAATCAAGCAAATGGATCCATAAAAAGCCAAAAGCAACATTGAGAACCACCCCTTTTTCATTTATTTTCATTTTCTCCAACGTTCATTTCGTCCCATGTGATGCAACTAATTTGCAACATTTAAATAAACACGATTAGAAATGAATTAAATTGCAATACCCACCAATGATATTGGGAATATAGAGGTACACAGATAGTTTTCTTGGTCTTGGCACAGATTTTTTGTCCGCCATTGAAACTTCCTCTCTTCTCTAAAGCTTTAAAACTGCACGAAATACATCAAATTACTAATTGCCATAACCCACAAAAACCCAAAGGAATTAATTTATAATTCTCGAATAAAATCACTATAATTAATGTTTATTAGACAATAATAATGCGTAATTTCGATTAAAAATCAAAACCAGATCTCAATCACGGTTGACGAGACCTACGATTGCCAAAGTGGCAGGATCTGGGATGAGAACTGGTACGAGAAAGAGAGAAGATGGACTGGAAATAAATTTGAGAGGAGAGAGAGAGAAACCTTTGGAGCAGAAGACAAGCTTTACTGGGGCGACCCAACAAAACAAGCGACCTTCTTGATGATGTTGCGTTCTTCTTTTTTGTGTCGTTTTAGGTACGTCTAGTAAATTGATTCAAACGAGTAATTTAATATGAGTTAGTATAATTTAAATTAAAATTTGAGTTAATAATTAGATTTGTTATTGAAATTGATGTTTGGATGGACATTTAAGTTTTAATTTGAGTATAAAATAAAATTTAATTTTGTGTTTGGAGAGATATTGAAGATAGTTTTTGATTTATTTATAAATCTAATAAAATCTTAGCGTTAATGATCTTAAAAAATATGCAATATAAATCTTGATTTATTCCTCTCTTTATTATGAATACAGTGAAAAAAAATCATCTCAATTGGATATCAAATGAAAAAGTTATGATTTTTTTTTCTCAAATATAGGAGAGAGAATTTTAGTTTTTAATGTAGTAAAGATATCGAGTATCAAAAGTTTATAGGGATAAGAATTCTGAAAACTTGGATTCTTGATACTCAAATGATTTGGATTTTGGGGGAAACAAACATGTATCTGAAGAATTCTTAATACTTGAATTTAAATTTGAGTCTATTGAGTTCAAAAAATGCATGAACCAAACATACCCTTAATTTCTTTCGCCTGCCAAAACTTAAAACAGAGTTAAAGCATTCAGAACTTTCCTCGAACAAGATTTAAATAAAAAGGTTGTTTTCAGAATATAAATAAACTATTAATATTCTTGAGACACTGGTTCAGTTTGGTAAATGAATTTAAATTACTGATTTGATTTGAGTTAATATGATTTGAATTAGTATTTGAGTTAGTGATTTAAATTGTTATCCGAATTAACGTTTTGAATGTACATGTAAGTTTTAATCTGAGTATGGATAAAATTAAAATTTGTGTTTGAAGAGGTTGTAAAAATAGTTTTTGATTTATCAACAAATTTAATAAAATCTTAATGTTAATGATTCTAAAAAATATGCAATATAGATCTTAATTTATTTCTCTCTTCATTAAGAATACAATAAAAAAAGAATCATCTTAATTGGATAACAAATAAAGAAGTTAATGGTTTTTTTCAAATATAGGGGAGAAAAGTTTTTTATTGTAGCAAAGATATCAGAATATTAAAAGTTTAAGGGAGTCAAAACTTTAAAAACTTTAGATTCTTGATTAATCGGATCTTGAAGGAAACAAAAACATATCCAAATAATTTTTAATACTCAAATCTAAATTTAAATTCAAAAAATTCAAAGAGTTTTTGAATCAAACGTCCCTGAAAGTAAAAGGAATTATTCTGAATTATATATATATATATTGTAACACCCGAGAATTTTTAATGCATTAAAAATGCATTAAGTTAAGGATTATATTAAGACAAAGTACAGTTTAAAGAAAAAATATTGTATAATAACATGAAAAATTATACACTATTAGAGCAATATAGTATAAGAATTGGATTGTGTGGACCACAATTTTTTTTAATAAAAGTGCAGAAAAGAAAAGAAAAAAAAAAGAAAAAATCAGAAAAAAATTCGGCTCTCTCTCTAGATTTTCTCTCTCTCTCTCTCCTTAAATCTCGTTAGAGATTCTAGCGTTTGTTTTCGACACCTCCCTCACCAATGGAAAGCTCTCGTTGAGCTGAGTCTAACGAGGTGTCGTGCCACCCAAAAAGCCGTCGGAGGAAGCCTCACGCGTCGCCCAAAGTGGCGGAGAAACCCATTTCTTCCCGACGTGATTTCTCCGCCGTCCGACCACCAATCGACATGATCTTGGTGTCTATGGACTCAGCATGAGGAGAGGAGCAAGATGGTACCAATTTCCCAGCTCAATTTTGTCTGGAAAAGCCTCGACGGAGTAGCCCCATCGTAGCCGTGAAGGCACCGCCGGACATGTCGTCTCCAACGGCGGTGTGTCACACCGCCGGTGCCAAAAGGACCAGAGGGCGACGACGAGCAAGACCCCTCGCTCAATTGCACCATTCCTTCACCCCTCACCGGAGATCGAGGACGCTCGCCACCGTCGCCCTGGGTGAACTTTGGTTTGCCATTTCAGGCCGTGTTGTGCCAAATTGAGGGCACAAACACCTTCAGAGGATCGAGAGGAAGAAATTCAGCTCCTTAATTGCACGAGACGACGGCCGGTTATCGAAGAACCAGGACCCGCTGCCTAGCACCGCCGTGAAGAGGTGGAGCCACCATTCCACGCGGTGTTGAGCTGCCCCACCATAGGGGAAATGCTTAGAGGATGTCGGGGAGCAAAACCCCCAGCTCAATTGCACGATAGCTTCGCCGGTGATAGGAGATCCGAGCCACCGGTTCTGGCCAAGAATCCCATCTTTGAATTAAGCAGATGGAGGCCAAATTGGGTAAAATTGACATCGCCATTGGACTCAAGAGGGTCAAATTAGGGGGGTAGGCTCAAGCTCAGCCCCCAACGGAGCCAATCGTTGTCGGTCAACGGTCAATTTGGGATTTTGTGATCCGGACCTCCGATCGAAGATCCAAGACTGCCTCCTGACTCGTTTCGACGCTCTGAACACAATGGTGACTTCCGTTCGAGCTAATTCTACTACGGTGAAAATCATTTGGTACCAACTGTATGCAGATCGAGGCGATTCAAACAGTAGTAACGGAGTCCAGAATGACAGTTCCAGTAATGTATGATCTCTAGGAATTAAGCAGATGGAGGCCAAATTGGGTAAAATTGACATCGCCATTGGACTCAAGAGGGTCAAATTAGGGGGGTAGGCTCGAGCTCAGCCCCCAACGGAGCCAATCGCTGTCGGTCAACGGTCAATTTGGGATTTTGTGATCCGGACCTCCGATCGAAGATCCAAGACTGCCTCCTGACTCGTTTCGACGCTCTGAACACAATGGTGACTTCCGTTCGAGCTAATTCTACTACGGTGAAAATCATTTGGTACCAACTGTATGCAGATCGAGGCGATTCAAACAGTAGTAACGGAGTCCAGAATGACAGTTTCAGTAATGTATGATCTCTAGGAAGCATTCTTAGCCATTCATGGTCACTCAATGAGCACTATAGAGGATGCTTCGTATACTGTAAATACAGCGAGGTACAACTAGATCCGCTTAACTTGGAGTCCAAGTAAGTAGGAATCTCGCCTACAGTATGAACCGTTTTAAAATAAATTGTTTTAGATGCTTTCATAAAAATTTATGAAATGCATGATCAGTAATTGTTACACTATTTTATGTGAGAATGGGTTTTATAATGTTACAAGGTTGACGAAAAACTCGTTAAGGGTAAAATTGTCATTATTAAGGAAACGGCTAGAAAGGAGTCGAACACTCCGATTTAGCATAATGTTATTAGATGGAAAATGTTCCATAATACGTTAAGTAACGTAACCGTCATGTGAGACCAGAGATTCAATAAGGGATGTTTAAGTAAACGAGAGGTAAACCGATAGGTTATGAGGTTAAAAGGAAAAGTAACCCCGGTGGGTTACAAAGCTAAGTGAAGTAAAGGTAAACCGATGGTTTATAAGGTTAAGTAAAGACAAGGGTAAACGAAAGTATACTAGTTAAGTTAAAAGGAAAGAATGGTTAATGTTTACGTTTTATTATCAATCGAGTGGATTGATAATGAAGAAAGTTAATTAATAAGTCGGTTGTCGTTTGATCAGGACACAAATGCCGACTAATGGAAGGAAAAGGAACAGAATAGAGAACGCTAGAGCATAGTTCGGTAAGTTTCAAATCTCACCTATAGCATGAAGTAAATGATTTTTAAATGCTTATTTATATAATTTGCAAATGAGTTTGCAATTATTATGCAAGTTTCTTTTAAAGTATGTTTACATTTATTATGCAAAAAGTTTTAAAGTTCAAGAAAAAGATTTGCAATGAATTTGCAATTGTTATGTTTAAAGTCTATTTGCATATTGATATGCATAACGTTTTTTTAAAAAAAGTTTAAGTTATGATTTTCAAAGTATTTAAAGTATGTTTTGCATTATGACAATGCATAATGTTTTATAGTTTAAGTTATAAGTTTCATGATGCATTTGTTATGCAATAAGTTGCGATTTGTTGTGCAATAAGTTTTAGAATAAAAGTTATAACATGCAAAATATGATTTCGTTATATGTTGCATTTGTTATGCAATAAGTGTTAGAATACAAGCTATAATTTCCAAAATGTGTTTGCAGTTTTATGATGCATTTGTTAAGCAATATGTTGCATTTGTTATGTAATAGATTTTATAGTACAAGCTATGAATTGCAAGTGTGTTTGCATATGATGTGATTGCACTTGAAGTGCTCATTAAAGTTAATAAGAAGGTAACGTAAAGATAAAAAGAAAGTGTCGTACCAGCCTCTTTGTTATAAGGTAATGAAAGTAAAATTAAAGTTTGACCTCCTAGATGTGAGGTACAAGACCTCAATGTTTGATGGTCTCAAGTCTTCCACAAGGGAAGCATCATATTTATGATCTCATGATTAATGAGTTGGTACGAACACTAAAGTAAAGTAAGGAAAATGAAGGTAAGATAAGGAAAGATTAAGGAACAAGGAGAGAAAGTTAAAGTAAGATAAGAAAAGTTAAGGAACGAAGATAGAAAGTTAAAGTAAGAAAAAAACGTTTATAAGACATTTATAAATGAAAGTTCCTAATTGAGCATAAATGGAATTATGCATTCTGATTTTGCCTGAATTCCTTTTTATGAAATATTTATATGTTATGTTATGGAAAGCATCCAGAGAAATGTTTTAAGATAAATATTTATGAAAAACATTTTCACGTTTTCAAGAAAAGGTTTATGAACGACGTTTTAAGAAAAACGTTCAATAAATATTTTACGAAAAACGTTTATACAAAACGTTTCAGAAATGTTTTATGAAAAACTTTTATAAAAAACGTTTTCAGAAATGTTCATGAAAAACGTTTGTGTAAAATGTTTCAAGATGAAGGTTTTTATGAGAAAAGTTTTCAAGCATGATTAAATGATTTGTGAGAATATGTTTGAACTTACTGAGTGAAAGCTCATTAAAAGTTTCTTCATGCTGTAGGTAATTTATTGGTGACCAGTATGACCCGTTAGAAGAGCTGAGTGTTGCGGAGGATAAATGAGAAGATTTGGGTATGGATACTATCATTGTTTGCTTCCGCTACGTAAAGAAAAGGTTTTCCATTGTTTAATATAGTGTTTACGAAGTTTTAAGAAAATCAGGGTTCTAAGAATTGTATTCAAAGTTTTAAGATACAGTTTATGAACTGTTTTATTTAATTATAAAGTAAAGTTTTAAGCTATGATTTAATAAATATTTCTTATTAAGTTTTAAGAAACGATTTGAAATAATTTTGAGGGCAAGTGTTGAGCGAGGTTTCAACTTGAAATGCCACAGAGGTCGCATCAGTTTTAAAGAACTTTTAAAGAACGTTTAAAGAAAGAAAAAATTATTTTAGTATTTTCTTACTAAGTAAGTAAGATTACTATTTATGAAACGATGTTTAAGAAAGTAAAGTGACTGCCCGAAAAGACGGGTCATCACATATATATATTATTTAAAAGGAAAAGGTGTAACTCCCGAGCATTTTTACTACATTAAAAATGCAATAATTTAATGATTATGTTAAGACAAAAATATAGTTTAAGAAAAATACCGCATAACTATACAAGAAATTATACGGTATTAGAATAATGCAGTGTGAAGAAGTACATCAATAAAGTTTTATAGTATGAAAATTACGGCAAAAGTAATACAGTGTAAGAATTAGACTATTTAAGGTTAAGTAGTACAAAAGTTAGATTGTTTAAGTTAAAGCAGTATAGGAATAATACTATTTGGAGAATATAGATGAATAAAAAATGTTGTAGCAGTATAAAAAACATACCGACAGTATAAAAAAATATTGTCAATATAAATTTAAACTGTACAAAGTTAGATAATATTGAAATTATATTATGTGATTGATGAAAATAAGTATGGGAGGTTATAAGACCTTATGAACTGTATGGAAAAGAATACCAACAGTATAGAAAAAATACTGTTAGTGTAAACTTGGACTGTGTAAAAAGTTTTGTGGGACCTACCAAGGAGACACTTTGAGAGTTTTGGTTGGGCCACATTTTGATTGGGCCACCACATTCACTAATGTGGCCCAACCAAAAGTGGCCAACTTACCCCTAATTAATTAGGGTGATGATTCATCATTTAAAAAAAAGAAAAAAAAATTAAATGATTTCATAATATAAGAGACCACAATTTAGTCTCCACGGTGGAAGAAAAAAAAAAGAAGAGAAAGGAGCAAAAAATGCAAAGGAAGGAAGGAAAGAAAGAAAGAAAGAAAAGAAAGAAAGAAAGAAAGAAAGAAAGGAAGAAAAAAATGCATCATTTCTTCCTTAGCAAACCACCCCTCCCTAAGGCCACTCTTACTTAAATTTTGATGATTTCCAAGCCTCCAAATCATGCTTGAGACAAGCCTTAATGTTTTAATGTAAAGTTTTACAACTTTGGAGGTAAGATTTCAAACTTTTTCTAAGGGCTTTAATGATTATTTTTTTTCAAGGTGATGGATCGGTTTTTAATAGGATTTTGTCCTGGTTTATGACAAGGGAATCTAAGCAAGTTTAACTGCACAAGTGGAGGATCAAAAAGATTGGCAAAGTTTAGAACCTAAACTTTATACTTGAAAAATTTATGTTTTTTTTTTTTATGTATACAAAGTATTTGATGAAATGTTTAAGCCATGGCATATAATATGGACAATATGGCATGGTTGTTTTATGTTATATGTTGTTGTTGATGATGATGATGGAAAGAAGAAAGTAAGGGTTTTGGTGAAATTTCAAAATGGACTAAATTGCAAAGAAAAATAAATTCTCGGCAGATTTAAAAATCAGCCAAAAAGTCCCCCTAAACGTTGGAATTTCAAAAAAGTTACAACATGAAAGTTGTAGAAATCATCGAAACTGTTAGGACAACGTGATCAGTTTTCCAAAATTCTGCCCGGTTGATAAGTTATGAATTTTATGAAATTTTAGGCACAAAAATTCAAGAAACAAAAATGTTATGAAAAGTTTAGAATTTGACCATGGTGCTTTTGTAAGTTTTATTCCTTGTGAAAAACTAAACGTTATGCTATAGATTGGTCATTTTTGGTTCCAAGGGCAAAAATGTTAATATTTTTGTATTTCGGGCCAAAACCTTAAAATCATGTGAAAACTGGGTTTTTCACTAGGAAATGTGGAATTCTTGCACTACTATAGGTAGTGAGCAATTAAGGATGCTAAATTTTAAAAGATTTAAAGTTTAGTCAAGGATTGAAAGAAAAGAAATGAACTTAAGGGTAAAATGGTCATTTTATGAAAATGGCCAAAACGAAGCCGAAACACCCAATGTCGGGAAACGTTTCGTAGTGGAAATTTTTTCATAATATGTAGGTAATGGAACGGTGAAGTTAAGCAGTAAGTTGTATAAAGTAACGAAATGGATGAAAAACTCGTTAGGGGTAAAATCGTCATTTTTAAGAAAACGGCTATAACGGAGTTGAATACTCTGATTTAGCATAACGTTCCTTGACGAAATGTTTCGTAACACGTTAGGTAACGAAACCATCATGTGAAGCAAGAGATTTCATAAGGGATGTTTAAGTAAACGTGAGATAACCCGGTTGGTTACAAAGTTAAGTAAAAAAAAAAAGGCAACCTAATGGGTTATAGAGTTAAGTAAAAGAGAATGAATGTTTAAGGTTTAAGTTAAATTATCAATCAAGTGGATTGATAATAAAGAAATTTAACCAATAAGTCGGCTTTCATTTGATCAGGACACAGAAGTCAACTAATGAAAGAAAAATGAATGAGACAAGAATAGAATAGAGAACGTTAGAGCTAAGTCCAGGTAAGTTCAAACTTCACCAACAGCATGAAGTAAATGATTTTTAAATATTTATGTATATGTTTATAAATGAGTTTGGAATTATTATGCAAGTTTCTTTAAAGTATGTTTGTATTTATTATGTAAAAAGTTTTAAGAAATTAAAGCTAGATTTGCAATGAATTTGCAACTGTTATGTTTAAAGTCTATTTGCATTTTGATAGGCATAATGTTTTTAAAAGTTCAAGTTATGATTTTCAATATATTTGAAGTATGGTTGCATGTGAAGTGCACAATGTTTAAAAGAGTACAAGTTATGATTTACAAAACGTGTTTGCATTATATGTTGCATTGTTTATGTAATAAGTTACATTTGTTACGTAATAAGTTTCAGAATACAAGTTATGATTTGCAAAATGTGTTTGCGTTTTATGTTGCATTTGTTATGCAATAGGTTTTACAGTACAAGCTATGAATTACAAGTGTGTTTGCATATGATGTGATTGCAGTTGATATGCTCACTAAAGTTAATAAGAAGGTAACGTAAAGATAAAAAGAAAGTGTCGTACCAGCCTCTTGTTGTGAGGTAATGAAAGTAAAGTTAAAGTTTGACCTCCTAGATGTGAGGTACATGGCTTCGATGTTCGATGGTCTCAAGTCTTCCACAAAGGAAGCATCATGTTTATGATCTCATGATTAAAGATATTGGAACGAACACTAAAGGTTATAAGATAAAGAAGGTTAAGGAACAATGATAAAGGTTAAGAAAGAAATGAATGTTTAAGCTTATAAAATGTTCATAATTGAAGTTTATAATTGAGCATAATTAGAATCATACATTATGAATTTGTTTGTATTTCTTATTATAAAGTATTTACGTTAAATGCTTATAAAAAGCATTTTGAGAAATGTTTTATATTAAATGCTTATGAAAAACATTTTTAGAAATGTTTTATGAAAAATGTATTCAAAAATGTTTATGAAAAACGTTTATGAAAAATGTTTTAAGAGAAGGGTTTTTATGAGAGAAGTTTTCAAAGCATGTTTAAATTATTTGTGAGAATATGTTTGAACTTACTGAGTGAAAGCTCATTAGAAGTTTCTTCGTGCTGTAGGTAGTTTTATAGGCGACTGGTAGGATCCGTTAGAAGAGTTGGGTGCTGCGAAGGGCAGATGCTAAGATTTTGGTATGGATACTACTACAGTATGTTTCCGTTGCTATACAAAGAAAATGTTTTCCCATTATTTGATATAATGTGTTCAAGTTCAAAAAAAAAACCAAGTATTAAGAAATGTTTTCAAAGTTTTAGGATACAGTTTACGAACTGTTTTATATAATTATAAAGTGAAGTTTTAAGCTATGTTTTAGTAAATTTTTGTTATTAAGTTCTAAGAAACGATTTGAAATGGTTTTAAAGACAAATGTTGAGCGAGGTCTCAACTTGAATGGCGACAGAGGTCGCATCAGTTTTAAAGAACATTTTAAAGATTGTTTAAAGAAAGAAAAATTTATTTCAGTATTTTTCTTACTAAGTAAGTAAGATTAACGTTTGAGAAACAATGTTTTAAAGAAAGTTAAGTGACTGCCCGAAAAGGCGAGTCGTCACAAAAGGTAAGGGAGTTGTAACAAGATAATGAATAGATTTGATTGCAAGCCTCGTTCGTTAACTCATAGAGGAAGTTATTTTGAGATTTAAAAAAAAAGAAAGAAAAAGTACATTTCCTTGACTGAAGATAATAACAATCATACCCTATTGTGTGAAAACTAAAAAAAAACAATATTAAACGACCTTTTTTAATTTTTTTCAGCTTAATTTTATCAAAATTTCTGCAACTTTTGCACTAATTTTGACACGTCATAGAATTAACATAAGCCTGGTTACAAACGTAACTTATTTTTATTTCATATTAATTAAACCATCCCACATTCAAGTTCGGTCTTAATTTCAAATATTTCTATATTTATATTACTATAAATTAAGAATAATATTTTGAAATCATTTAATATATTTGCACACCTAGATCCCCAAATTATACATGAATCCTAATTTCAAAATCAAACACCCTAAAGAAAAATAAATGGAGTTAAACGAAGCACTGTTGCGACAAAACTTACATGTGAAGAAGTAGGCGACTGCACAGAAAAAAGAACGAGCACATCAACGTGACAACTAAGGGTGTGTGTGTGGGTGTGGGTGTTTGGTGTTGGTGTTGGTGTTGGTGTTGGTGTTGGTGTGTAGGGGTGTTTATTAGTTGGTTTTTGTCAGTATTTATTCGGTCAGTTACCGACCAACGACGGTCGGTTTTGAGAAATGCAAACCAAGCACCAACCAATTATAAGAAAGGTTCAATCAGTTTTTGGCCAAAGATGGTCAGTTTTAGATAGTAGTCACCTACTCGGTTCCACTTATTTATTTATTTATTTTGTTTTCCCCATAATAAAACCCAACATTCCGATAATAATAATGACCAAGTAAATTAGCAAGAAAATTTGTTGCTTAAAAATAAATTCTAAAGTTTAAAAATTCAAATTTGATATGGTGTTTATATATTATATACTATTGTAATTTATATTTATATTTATATTTAAAAAATTGGTTGGTCGATTTAATTTCTAAATTGACGGAAAAATCTCTCCTAAACATCAAACTGCTCACTTTCTAAGTGGTCAATTTTCCGACCGAATGGGTTGGTTCTTGGTTTTTGGTTTTTGGTTTTTTTAATAGCCCTATCAGTTACCTAATTGGTTCCTCTTTTTTTTTTCTTTTTTCTTTTTGTCTTTTCCCCACAATATAATATATTAGATGATTTAAAATACCCAACATTTTAATAAGAATAATGGTAAGGTAAATAATAAAGACCAAGCAAATTAGCAAGAAAATTCGTCGTTTAATAATAAAATCTAAAATTTTAAAGTTCAAACATGATATGGTGTTTAATATATGATACACCATTGTAATTTATATTTATATATTTTAAAAAAATTCGTTACCGATTCAATTTTCCAACCGATGAAAAAATTTCTTCCGAAAGCCGAACCACTCAGTTTGTGGGTGGTCGGTTTTCTGAACGAATTGGCTGGTTTTTTGTGGTCAATTCTTGGTTTTGAGTTTTTAGAACAGCCCTATTGGTGTGGATGGAGGCATAGAGCGTGTGCGTGAGGAAGGAGAACCAAGGGTTGTTCTTCTTTTTTCTTTCTACGGTTTTTTATTGACTTTTGTTTCACTTTAATTGATTTTAATTTGTCCACAATTCAATGCGAATAAATTTTTATTCTTAACATTTAGGTGAAATTCTTGAGACATTTTATCATTTTAGTTTTAAAAGTGAAATGTAGAGGAAGATTACTATATTCAAATATTTCCATGAAAGCTACACTTTTTTCCTAAGGTTAGTGCCTCATTAGTGTTGAATAGGTTGCCTCAGACGTTGCTAGGGTTTTTGGACAAGGGCTGCTTTATCCGCAAGAATGTCAAATAGTGGCCTACTGGACAAAAGGTAAATAACAGTTCTAACTGTGGTTTCATGTATTCCAGAGGTTGACTGAAATGGTGCTTTGGTTTATCTGACAATAATAGCATAATTTTTATCCAATTTTTGACACTTCAAAAGCATAGTTTCAATATTTTGGTTTTGATAGAAAACAAGACCATGTTAAATGTCAATATTTTCATCACTTTACAAAACGTTTAGAAACATATTTACGCAATTTGTAAAAGCAATTAATTCTAGACGATCTGTTGCATTGAGCCCAAATTATTTCAAACACAAATTTAAAGGAATGCTCACACATCCAAGTATAAAATCTAGATATATGGAGACTAGTTTTGTGGTCTTCTTATGCACTGAGCCTAAGTAGCTAATACAATGGCCAAAAAAAAAAAACAAAAAGAAAAGAAAAAACTATCTGACCCTTTCAGAATCGACGAACAATTTGTGTCACTTCGTGATTCGTAGAGTTTTGTATTTTGGGGTGACCCGTATTCTTTCATTTTTTTTCATTTATTTAGAAATGTAATCTTGTGGATTACTGATGTTAATCTATTAATGCTAGAGAAGACCAATGATATGTGGTGCTTTTTGGAATTAATATTGTAAAGTGCTAGTGCAAATATGTTAGAATACTTTCATGGCAAACCGTGCCATAGATGACCAATGATTTGTGCTGAGTAGACTAAATAAACTGGTAGATTATCAGATAATCTATTGGATCACTCTTCGTCGATCTGAACTGGAGACGAACCATTTATCTATGCTGAGATCGCTAAGAATCTGATATAGTACTAGTCCTATTATAGTTCTCTGACGACCTGGGTCGAAGACAACTAGTGATGTGTGTTGAGAATGCTAAATAATACAGTACATTAACCGTGATCATCAAATGGATTATTATCCAGCAATTGGCATTGGAGACAACTGATAATGTGCTTTAAGAAGAGAAAATAATCTTAAGATTACTATTGATAATCCAGTGTATTACTCTTCACCTTCAAGCTTGGAAAATATTGGTGTTATTTGCTGAACTAACAGAAATGATCTAGTAAATTACCAGCAATAATCTAGTCGATTACCTCTCCGGGGGGGATAATTGGTTAAACACATTTGTTGACTTTTAATTGATTCTTTAGAATGTAGAAATTCAAAACTTGAATTGGGATGGCAAAAATTGGGATAAGAAGGAAAATGACATACTGGTGGGAAAGAATAGAGCTACATACAATTCTCGTGGGAACGATAATAGTGGAAAAAACACAAATAACATAAAATCCTCCACGTGGTAGAGGCTATCACAGTGGGAAGGCATCGAGATCTGCATCTCCTCCTGGCGAGATTGACGCCATCGCGGAACATCAGAAGCAAAGAAGAATGTGACAATGGTCCGTCTCTTCGTGGATCAACGTGGCTAGTTAGAAGGTTCCAAAGGCGAGGTCAGTGTCGATCCTGCATGATGTTAGTCGTTAGAGCCACAAGAGAGAGCGGAGGAAGATGGTGGCTGGAAAAGAGAAGAAAGAAAGATGGGAAAATATTAATGAATCCATATCAAAATGAGTTGGGAAGTGTGGGGTAAAATTATCTTCAAAAGTACCTGAATGTTTACCACGAGGCATACGCTGCAAAGGTTTTTTGGGACATGGCATAAATTGATCCCCTTGGGGATTCCATGCCATGTGGGATAATTATCTCCTTTATTTTATAACACATATGTAAAGAGCCTAATAAAAAAAAATAGAATTTTCATAAATGTTATTTTTTAAGATTTGCTTTTTATAAATACCACGTATGCTTGTTTACGACACAACTTAACATGAAATATGAATGGTAGTATTGCATGACTTTTTTTAAGTGTAGTATGGATAAACACAACTTTTAAAAGTGTGGCATAACATGCAATTTTCTAAAAAAATGGATATTTATGTTTCATATCCTTTATTTTAGGTTAATTCAAAACTATGCCTTCGGTTTTTTATCTCTCAAATCTATACCTTCATATTAGTTTTAATACTCAAATCTATACATTTTCTCCGTTAATAGTTGATTTTGACTTTTAAAATGACCAAAGTATTCTTAAATACAAGAGAAAAAAATAAAACTTTAAAAAAAAGAAGAAAAAACAAAAAAAAACACACCAAACACCTATTTTTGAAAGTATTCTTTACATTTTGAAGGTAAAAACTTTAGTATGAAGTTTTTTTTTTTTTTAGTTTTTAAAGTTATCTTATTTTTTAATTTGAGGGTACTTTGAGTAATTTATTATATCAAAATTGAAGACTGATTGAAAAAATGTATAAATTTATTTATTAAATATAATATAAAGGCGTAAATTTAATAAAATAAAAAATTAAAGATATATTGTTGGAATAAATTTAAAATTTAATGATATAAAAAAAAAGGTAAATAACCAAAAAAAAAAAAATAACTTTTGAGCCAGATTGGACTGAGCTCACCATTTGAGACATCACAACCGACCCAGCCCAACAAACCGTCAAAGACCACCAACAACATTTTTTTTTCCCATCACATGCTATATTACATTCTTGCTTCCACTCGCACTCGCAGACTCGGGCTCAATCAGAGTGCTCACTAAATAGCGAATCCCAAGTAGGACCCACTGGTGCGTGTTAAAAAAAAAAAAAAAAACAGTGAAAGATCAAAGAGAGGCACACGTTGGATCAGAGTACAAGACAGATTGGGCCACAGAGACCCATCACCTCCCCCACCACCACCACCACGCTGCTGCTGCATAGCAGCGGATTATTAGGAGGACCAGAATCTCCTGTCAATTTACGATTACCACCCACCCACCCACCCACCCATTTACCATTGCCACCCTATTGTCTAATATGTACATCTCAACTAACCCATTTTTGGGGTTCCCCTTCTTTTCCTCCTAGTCATGACAAATTAGTCTAAAAAAAATCATCACATATTTAGACAAGAAATGCTCTCCTCTCCCTTTTTTATATCAAACAATATAAATGACACCATCTTATCTAATCTATTTTTAATTGGACTTAAAAGGTGGGTGGTGGTACTCAGCTTAATTAGCTGACGATACATCATTCCAAAGTTTGATTAATTGAGAGATCGTGGACAAGTTTAGGCCACTAAATTGCTTCATTTCGCTTGTCAATAAACATGGCATCACGAACTGTCCAACCGTGCATACAATTTATTAAATATTGAATGACGTATAAATCGACCTTAATTATAAATAAAAATTTAAATGGTTGTTCCTGCCGTATCACGATAGAACTAAATTAGGAGCCCCTTTGGCTCTTGGTTTTAGCTTTGTTTTGCCTCTCTCTTGTAGCCATCGTTGGATTGTTACCGGGAAATGTGTTGTTGTTCTTTGGTTTGTAATATTTTGTTTTAGATTTTCCTTTTGTCAAATAAAGACTTTAATGTTTATGCCGGGTGTGTTTTTGTTTTGTTTTTTAATTGAAACAACGGAAGTGGTTTGTTTATTTTCTAATGTGGATTTGGTGCCTTTAGTCTCTCTATCTCGATCAATCGTAATTATCTACCGCCTACAGTGGTTTGTGTGAAAGAGCCTCTGTTGTGCTCAATTAGTGGCGTGCTTTTTCAGTTTTTTAGTGTTAGAACTCGATACACGTTTTACTCTTTGAGCGTTTTCAATTGAATTTGTTGGTGGTTCTGATCTGTTATTGAGATTTTATTGCTAAATGTGTTATGATCTTTGGCTTCTGAATTAGCTTTTGTTCCTTTCTAATTTGGAATGCAATTTTCATTTTCAAAAAAAAAAAAGAGTCCAAAGTATAGGATTATAATGGATCACAAAACTCTTTTTTCAGTGGACACATTTTCTAACTTTCTCTTTGTGATATTATGACCAGAGAAAGTCTCAAGAAACGTGAGAATCATGAATGCTTGAATTGATAAAACGACCAATCTAAAGAAAGAAAAGTCGGATTTCAAGATGCTAATTTGAGAAATTTTGTTCTATGTAATAAAGAGGGTGTCCCTATCCCAACGTTCATCTTAGCTTTGGGACCAGCTTTTATCAAAACCCTTTTCCTTACAATACCCATATTCAAAGTAAAATATACAAATACAATAACATCTCTTTATTCATTCACATCAGGGAAAATTGCTTCTGGCGTAAAACAAGGCTACAGTTTCAATCTGACATTGCTTTCAATGCTTTTCCTCTGTCAATGCAAAATAATTGATAGAGTAGCGTCTGCTACGCCATGAATAAACCCCCAAAAAAAAAAACTATTGAAAAACCTTTTTCGTCCCTCGTATTAGCCCGAGTCTCCACAAAACAATAGCCTTATATAATACACCTTTTGGACCTGACCCAAAGTAAAATGAAATTGCTTAAAACTATGTGTGAGGCCTAAAACACAAAAGAAAAAAAACACCATAAACGGAAACAGTAACAGCCCCATGAAAGGAAAATGCTCTTCTGTGCTGTCATTCTGTTCAATTAATTTTGGGTTGTTTAAAGTACAAATTAAATCCAGGTTCAGAGACTAAAAAAGAAACAGAAACACAAATTTGTAAATAAAAAAAAGAAAATAATTTGCCAGCATCGAGGGTTAATTATGTTATATGCGCACAACTGCAAAAGTGCATATCCATCATATCAACCATAATGCCGCTGCTTCAAAAGCCAAACCTAAGCATTAGCAGTTTTCTTTTTTCTTTTTCTTTTTCTTCTTTAACTTTTTCCCAGAAAATTAACCCCTAGAAAATTAAAGCCTCGATGCGAGCTTTCTTTGGCGTTCTACAGACAGGGCAAGCATCGAGAAACGCCTCACAAGCCTTGCACGAGCAAAGGTGCCTACAAGGCAGCAACAACACGCACGAACTCCGAGAATTGCAGACTTTACAAACCATAACTCTATTATTATAATTATTATTCACACACTGTTTTTCTTCTTCTTTTTCTCTGTTTTCTTCTTCTTCTTCTTCCATGGCGAAGTCGCAACAAGACTCGGCGTCTTCGGCCCCATTGTTGGCCATGTTCTCCCTCGCCTGCTCGAGGCTGTTGTTCAGCGACACGACCATGGCTTCCTTCTCCTGCGCCACCCTCTGCCACGCCTGGTTTTCGCCCTCCAATTTCCTCACCAAATCCTCCAGCTCCATTGTCCTCTTTGCCACTCTTGCGATTTCTTCGTCTTTTTCTCTCAAAAGGGCTACCAATTTGGCCTCTATTCTCTTCACCAAAGCCGCCATTTGTTGCTTCCTCTGCTCTTGTAGCATCAATCTCAATCTCTCATTCTGAAATCGTAAAAAAAGAAATTAAGTATCATAACAAGAAAATCTAAATTTGTTAAGACTCAGATAATATAATATTATGATGTTTCTTACATGTGATTTGACGTATTGGTCGATTTCTTGCCTTTGCTTCTGGACTTGATCCGCTATGCTTTGAGAATAGGCCATTGATAAAGGAGTAGTAGTAGTAGGAGGAGGAGTGTCGTAGCACCAGATCCTATTGTCGTTTTTCTGGTGGTGCAGATTTTGCGACTCTTGAATCAATATTTGATCTTGATGATGATGATGATTCTTTTGTTGAGAATTGAAACAGAACTGGTTAGAGCTGAACCCGCCACCACAATTGTTATTATTATTACTAACATCGATCATCCAATCTTGCGAAACGAACAATGGAAACCCAAGATTCTCCTGGTACAACTGCGCTTGAACGGCCATATTTTTCTCAGCAACCAATCACCAGAATCCAGGAAAAGAAAAAACCCTCCTCGCCGATCGTTTCTTACTGAAATGGGTTGGATTCAGATCGAGAGCTAGACTTGAAAAAATCTCATCTTTTTGCCCTTGAAATGTGAATCTCTCCGTTTCTGAACTGCCCTGTTCTTTTCTTTATGCTAAAACAGTCTTGTCTGAGAAAACGTATAGATAGAAAAACAACGGTGGTGGACTAGAAGTGGGGAGATATATATAATGGTGTGACGGAATATTAATTAATAATAAAAAATAAAATAAAATATTAGAGGAGTCGAAATGATAATTAATAATTAAAGTAAATATATAGGAAAAAAGGGAAAAAATGGAAAGCAAAGAGAGAGAATAGGGAACTACTTTCTCTGTCTTTTACGACTATTTATTTATTATTTATTTTTTACTTTTTAGTTTTTAATTTGTTTAATCTAACATGGCCTAGAGGCATTAAAGAGAGATGTATGGAACGCGGTCAGCTACGACGTACACATGCAGTTTTTGTGACTAAACTATCGGGTCAGAGATTTCAGAGGACGTTTGTTTTGAATTGAATAAATAAGAAGACAAGAAATTCAATTCCAAGTGGGTGGAGAGATGAGAAGGCCTGTGAATTGAGTCAGTTTTCGTATTTATATATTGAGAGAGAGAGAGAGGAAGAGAGAGAATCACAGATTTTGTCAGCTTGGTCATCTGGAAAGGCTGAATAATAGGATCCTCATTTCTATCTTGTTTTTCTCAATTTTGTTCTTTTTTTTTTTTTGTTTTGAATTTACTCTTCTTTTTTTGGAATATATACTTCTTTTGCGTTCCCATCAGTTTTTGGAAAAAATGAATGAATGTCTGATGTTATGGGAAAGTTTGTACGTTTATCTCATACAATTTATGTCTATATTATAGCATATTATTTAATAAAAGCATATAAAAATTAATAAGATACTGTTTTAAATTTTTAAACGATGTGTCTAAAAAAAATTAGTTAGATATTATTTAAAACATCAAAATCAGGCAAAAAAATTTGAACCCATGTCAGTTAATAGATAATGTTTAGGTGGTAAGGTAACTCCTATAATTTGGCCTTTGGTAATAACTTATTTGTATTGTCAATTTTCATGCATGGAAATCTTTCTAGGTTTTGGACAGACATGCAAGTCTTGACTTACCAAACTTTTTTTAAAAATATTATTATATATTTCTAGGAAAAAAAAGAATAAGAAAAGAGAAGGGGATCAAAGAAAGAAACTTGCCTAAACTCATGGTACAACTACTCTAAAATTTTCTTGGCTGTGATAAGAAGTCCAACCACGCTTGCCATTTAATCACGCATTTATTTACTATATATTCCTCGCAAATCTGTTGTATATTTCTTCATATCAAAGTTTTAACTAAAGATTATACTTTCCAATTCCTATATCTTAAATGTATCTTTTCTTCTTTTTTTTTTTTTTTGGGCTGAAATTCTTAAATGCTTCTTGTAAAGAAAGCAACACGCTCCTATTGTGGTGTACCAAGGATAAGCAAAAGATGTACGTTGCAATTAAATATTTCACCAAAGGGTTCATTATTGTAACATATATATATATATATATATAAACACGGCCAAATTAATGGAGTTTCCTTTGAGATTCCACGGATAACAAATTCTTGGTTCCAATATTTAATTAGTGCTTAATTATTATCACTCCCATAATTGCACGTTTTCATCATCACCTTTCATAAAAAAAGTCTCATATAAGGTAAAGGGTGATTTATTTTGTTATATCGCAGAAACCTCCTAGTGGTTTCTCGCAAACATGAGAAGCTTCGAAGTAATTTTCAAAAGAAATAACGTTTTTGGCATGATTACAAAAGGCCTAATTTGACTAGAAAAGGACTTAAATCTATATTATATATATAAAGATAAGAAAACGATAGAAAAGTGGTAAAAGCATGAGTGGCGCAACTCTAGATTAACATTTTTTTGGCCGGACAATTCACAATTGTATTGTTGTTGTTGTGTAGGCCATGTCACGTATTTGTTTTGTTGCTTGTTTTTCTTCCCCTATCCTTATCTCTTTTTACGCTCTTGAATTTTGAAACTCCCATCTAGAAAAAAAGGATATATATATATCTCTATCTAATATCTCTGGCCCTTGCACATGCAAATATAGGCCATTAGCTTAACCGACACCACGCCAATTCACTTGGGACAGCAACATGGACGGTTTCCATAACATCATCCCAAATCACGGAAAAGAAAATTATTCTCCATTCTCCATAACATCATCACATTATTTATTCTTCTTCAACTTATTACTATAGCTAAAAAAAAAAAAAAAAAAAAAGAAATTCAACTTTTCACCACCACAAAAGTCCATGGAAAAAAACTATTTTCCTATCCTATATCCCATTTCTCATTTCCCTATGCCATTGAAGAGCATCACCAATGCATCATCCCTTTATTTATTTATTTATTTATTTTTAAGTGATTTTTCTGATTTTTTAAAATATAATTTTATTATAAGACGTAATTATAAACTGCTAGATTTTTTATTAAATTTTCCATAATTTGATATAATTTTGATTTAAAACTAGATCATAGATATAAGTTGATTCTCTATATTCTATTATTGAATTCCTCTTTCTTTTAGGAAAAAAAAAATCATTAGTGTCAATATCTTTCTTATTCCATATTGTCTGTAGCATTTCTTGGGGCTAAACGTGCGTAGGAATTGTGATTAAAAGCAGGCTGAAAATGAAGGTGGAAAGCTCGTGGTAATGGTGGTGGACCCACGTGGTCCCACCCACCGCAACCCACGAGCCATTTCTTTGCTTGGTGTGGCTCCTTCTGCACCCAATGGTGCAATCCATGTGAACCCATTGCTCCCATCATTTGACTAATGTTATAGAGCCCTTTCTTTTCATATATTTATTTACTATTATTTTATATATATGTACATATATCTATATATGTCCCTTTTTCAAAAGGATAAATATTATTATTAAAAATGCCGTGAGGTGCCACATAAATCCAAAGCCCCATTTTCTCATCATTCGATGCAAAGTCTTTCTGCAACTTCCCAACTGCTTCCAATTGTTTTTATAGCTTTAGGCAAAGTGAAATGGACGCGCTGCAATACAACTGAATAATACTGATCTCCCTTTTTATTTTCTTTTTCTTTTTTTTTTCCCTAGTCCCACGTCGTATAATAATAGAGCTTTGCCCAAAAAAAAAGGCAATATTGGCGTTGGAAAAACACCACGTTAGTGACAAAAAACACGGCGTGACAGTGATCAGAGAAATCACCACAAGGTTTCAAAAATTATTATATTCTATAGAGAGATAATTGCCAAAAGAAAATAGTGATTAAGATGGAAGTGCATTACTGCATTATTTATGTCCATTTGCTATGATTTTTAAGGTGCGGACACAACAGTGAGAAAAAGGCGCATTTTCTTTTGAAAGTTATATATATATATATATATATATATATATATATATATATATATCTCTTTATGTATATATTTTCAAAGCCATTATTAAGTAAGAAAACTCTCTGAAATGACATAGCACACTTCCATGATGTTGTTGAGTGCATATAGACAAATGATGAGAAATATGGTACACTTTGAAACTCTTTTAATTTTTTTTAATTTTCTTTTTTTTTTTTTAATTTTTCTCTGAAGTTTCTGAGCAAATGCAAACCTACTTTTATCCGAAAATAGTATAACCCTCTGCCGTCTTGAACAGGATGAACTCTACCACGCTTAGGTCCAACTTAAAGAAAAATCCAAAAGAGCTTATTAGTTATTACTAAGTTCATATGAATAAAATTTTTCCCTCAGCATCCTAAAGAGATATAACGCCCTTATATGGGGGTTAACAGTTTTTAATGAATTAAAATAAAAATCAGAAATAAAAGTAAAACCTTAAAAATAAAATTACCCGAGACTTAAATAAAAACTCTCAAATCAAAAATAAAAATATAAATGACAATTAAACCACATTTTAATGTAGCACCTTAAATTTAATAATATAAACTGTCATCATCATCATTTTAACCCTCAACGCATTTTAATACAGTCACAAAAAGTAACAATTGATGCTTACATTATAAGGAATAACATTCTTAACAATTGAAGCAGTCCCAATGTAATATAGCTACATAGCTTCCTCAACTATTTTTCTTATAGTCACCTCACACTTAGTGAGTCCTGAAAAGATAAAAATACAAGGGAATGAGCGACAATATACTCAGTAGAAAAAATCATTACTCACCTTTAGGTTTTTATCATTACCACATTAAAACCTGCATGGTTATTTAATACTCATCATTATCCATATTATGAGATTTATTATAATCATATTTCGTGGATACCATAGTTAATCATTACCGAGTTTTATACATATACATATATACAAATGTTATAATTCATCATTATTCCTAGGTACCCACGTTCAATAGAGTATCATTCAACTCATCGAAACCTAAATGGGCGTGCTTGATCACCCTCTAAACATTCCAAGGGTGTTCCGGTGAGGAGACATTAAGCCTCGAGTCCTCACCAAGTCGATTCATGTACAGTGTGTTCTGGGACTTTCAACCTAAGGAAGCATCATCACCTTCTCCCTATTTTACCTTTTAGGGTATTCATGCCCAAGGACGTAACTGTCACCCTCTTCACGTCTCACCATTTCTCTATATTCAATCATTATTAATAGAGTCAGTTTTTCTAACCATGCTTCTCAGTTTTTCTAACCATGCTTCTCAATTTATAACATGTGTCAATTCATTATGTTCCTCGCTATACAATACAAGATGAGTCCATGTCATAGTTTCATATATAATACTCATATAATAGCAGTTCAACATAGATATATATATATATATATCTTGCGGTAAAACAATCAATTTTAATTCCATAAAAACCTTACAAAAGATGAGTAATATAATCCCTACCTTCCAAGCTTATCAACAATCTTTAAATCCCATAATCAATTAACGTTAGCTCCATACTCTCTTGATCCTAAGGCGTACATAAAGACAATTAAAACTAAAACACAACATACAACCACATTCATAAATAAACCATGTGTAAATCCATCTTATTAGTGTGCCATTAAAGCCTTTATGCAAATCTTTTTTGAATACCCCAGTAAACAATTTTTGTCTTAACACAATATAAAATTAAACAAGTAATCTATATGTTTTAGTCCTCAATAAGATTAATCAATCACTGAGGATAATATTGGAAATGTTGCAAGACATTAAGGAATTAGGTGGTGAGCAAATATGGGTTCTTGGTTCAGGTTAGCAGCTGGTAAACCATAACAAACTGGCAGGTTTACTAGTTTTCAATCTGAAAATTAAAAATTTCATAGAAAATAAAATACAACTCCGATTTAGGTTTATGATAGCTCGTTAGAAAGCTTAGGATGTCTACTTTTTAAATATGCAAACCAATTTATAAAATTCATTTTAATTTAATCCTAGAATTTCAAGAAATAACCACTGTCCATAGAGGTATTACAAAGTTTATGGAATGTCAAATTTTTCTTTAACCCAAAACATATTATCCTTGTTCAAAATCTTAAAACCATTCCAAAATATGTAGCTTGCATTATATAATCACAATAAACATATTTTCATGAGTTTTATACCAAAATCATCATCAAACTATATCTCTAGCCTTTTTTACAAATAAGGGTGAAAACATGCTTATGTCAAACTTTCTCATTCAAAACCATAAAATCTAAATTATGCAGCAAAATAAATGAGCAATTTCAAAGTAAAGATGGTAGATAAGACTAGATTAATTTTCTAAAATCTTACCTTAAAATCTCATTGAAAACTTTAAGTCATCAATTCAAGAGATTAAAGCTCAAGTTCAACTTTAGCATGGGAACTTTTGAATGACATGGAGCTGGGTTTCTCAAGTTTAGAGAGCAGAAAAAGGAAGAAGAAGAAGAGAATGAGAGGAAGACATTTCAAGGAGAAAAGGGAAAGATAAGTGTTGCACGGAGAAAAGAAAATGAATGTATGGTTTTCTTTGTTAGAGGGCCCGATTGAAGGAAAATAATGGGAAGTGGGAGACAAGTAGGTGAAGCATTAAGTGCATTATGTCTCATTCGGAGACTTTAGTTTATATAATGCCAAATGGCATTTTAGTAATTAATTTGATGTTCCAAGAGCGTTTCGGTAAATTTACTAAATAGATATAGAAAAATTTTAAAAAATTTTGAAATAGGTATAAATAAATAGGATGAAATAGATTTTAGATGAAATAAATTTTAGTTAGCATACTAATAATTAATTTAATTACCATATTACCTGTTAAGAAAATAATAGGTGTCACAAGAGATGTGGCCTTGTCTGTTCTAGAAAATTACCCAATGACCCACCAAAAGGAGTGTAACGCCCTAGAATTTATTTAATGTTAATGTAAAATAAATGATAAATTAGTGTGTCATAATTAATGTTTCAACATTAATTTGATTATTTGGTTGGATTTTGAGTTTTTGGTTGTTTTGTTAATTTGGTGAATACAAATGATTTCTTATTGTTTTAAAATAATGTTTTGAGTTTTAAAACACAACAATTTGTAAAATGTTAAAAATATTCCGTTTTACAAAACCGTGGGCGGCACATGGTTTTCGCACAGTAAAACCACCCACCGTTTCCCTCTATTTATTCTCTCTCTTCCTCCTCTCTCCTCACTCTCCCTGATTTCACTCTCTCTCTCTTTCTCTCTTTCACCCGTGAGCCATCTCTCTTCTCTCTCTAATTCTCTCTCAAAATTTTTGAAAATCAAATTCGAATCCAAGCTTCGGGTTAGCAAGGAGGAAGCTCGGGGACGTGATTTGGCAACCGAGAACGCGGATTGAAGCTTCGATTCGAGGTTAGTTTTGAAATTTCTAAACTTTTCCAAAATTTTCAATTTTGTGCATTTTTGAAATCTAGGTTTGTTTAAGCTTAGAAAACCTTGGATTTGAGTTAAATGAACTTAGAACAACTAGAATCTAAGCTTAGATTGAAGAAAAATGGATTGGATTCAAGATTTTTCATTTTTCTCCCTATTTTCTTATTTTTGGATTTTTGAGTTTAAATCTTATTTAAATGAGTCTAAATGTGTTCTAGTATGTTTTTCTATCAACTATGATTGTTTACTATGCCTGAGATTTGAGAAAAACAGGTTAAAATCAAGATTTGTGTTTTGGAGATCGAGAACCCGTGGCTGGATTTCTGAGTTTTCCCAGTTCGGCAGGCCGGATCACGTGTTCGGCAGGCCAGTGTTCTTCAGTCCGGCAGGCCAAACCTTGGGATGTTTGGCCGACCGAACTTTGCTTCCGGCAGGCTGAACTGTGCAGTTCGGCCGGCCGAAGCAAGGAGTTCGGTAGGCTGGCCGAGGCATGAAAAATTTTGTGATTTTCACCCGTTTTTACTGTTTTGAACCCTGATTTAAATTCCAACCTTATAGAATGATTTTAAAGGTACAAATGGCACACTAGGACATCATGAAATGGTTTAGTAACATAGAATGTCTCGAACTAGATATTGATCGACTTAGTTTGTATCTAGGATCGTTCGTGGTTCCGTGGAGCTAACGTATAGCGGACTGGGATTACGGTGTGGGGCACCGGCACGAGTATTGAGGTAGGACTTCTACCCCATTTCTTTGGTAGCCTGGTTTTGAAATGATTTGGCTTTGAAAAGGATTTCTATTAAAATGTTTTCAACGGTTGTTTGAAAAATGAATTTATCGGTTATATTTTAATATACCGTGAATTGAAATGAACTTCATAATGAATGTAAATGACAACACTCGGTAATTGGGTTTGAATGATAATGATAATAAACACATAGGCATGATGCCATATCAGAGATCGGGTCGTGTAGCGATCGACATTGGGGGCAGGTCCCGAAACCCAGCTAGGCCACTACGGTGGTGATATTATTATGATTTGCCTAGGAAAAAGAAAATGATATTTCTGGTTGTCCAAGTAAACTATTTTGGGTAAGGATGGTTTTACTTAAATTTGCTTATTTATTTGTTTACTCAAAGTTTCTTTTGAATAACTCCTGAATAATGTCATGTTTCTTTAAATTAAATTATTTTATAAAACTTAGTCCTACTACGCCTTTCGCTCACGTTTTATCTGTTTTTTTTAAATTCCCCCCTCTAGGTGGTTTTCCATTTAGGTTTGGAAAGGATTCTTCGGACCAAACTTAGGAGCAATAGAAGAATTAATTTATCTTTTGTATCATTTAATCAAGGCATGTAAGATTTTAACTTTATTTGTATCTGGATTGTGATTGTGTTTATGACATTATCAGTACCATGCGTGTGCACAAGTTATGGGTCTGTGGGACCCATACTCGTGGCTTTATTGTTTTAATTATTATTCGTTTTATGTTTTAAATTGCCTAATGTATATGAACTCTTTATAAAGTGTTTTAATGAACCCCACATTTTATACTTAATTCAACCCCTTAAACTCTGGATTTTAATTAAATTCTCTTTTCATTAATTTAAATAATCTGCCACGTTACCTCTCGTACTCCGGGGCGTGACAAGGAGTGTTAAAAAAAAATTAAAACCCAAGAAACAAAAGAAAGAAAAAGAAAAGCAATACCTAATTTGTGAAAAACGAGACTAAGTGATATATATATGTAGGTAATGTCTACGGTCTTTACTTTTGGATTATATAAAAAATGTAACATGTTTTAATAGGATAATGGCAATATGTTATATTGAACCTAACATCAAGTTTGTATATTTTGTTTTAGAAAAGAATATAACATATAATTAATGCAGAGACACCAAATTAAAAAAATGTAGAAGATTTGAAATAGCTATTTTTTTGGAGAAATATTGCTACTTTGTTTGGCAACCATAGTTTGGACCTAAAAATTCACTCCAAACACAAACTAGTACTTGATAAAGTTAAAAGAAAAAATCAATTTGGTCAGTTAGTCTAAATTGAAATTCTCAATTCAAAGTCACTTGTTACAATAAAAACTATTCACTTGAATTGAGAATTTTAATTTGGACTAATTGTTCGAATTGATTTTTTCTTTTGACGTTGTCAATCACCAGTTTGTGTCTTAACTGAATTTTTCGGTTCAACTATGGTTCCCAATTGGAGTCATAATATTCCTAAAAAAGCATAATTATTTTAAATCTTTTATACTTTTTTTAATTTGGTGTCCCCATATTAAGGATATAGTATATCCTCTTCTAGAACAAAATATGCGACATTGGATGATCATAATTTGATGTTATATTTAATATAACACGTTATTACTCTATCAAAAAATGTTACATTGTTTGGACGGTCTGGTGGTGAGAACCGTAACCGTTATATATATATATATATATATATATATATATGTATGTATGTGTGTATGAATGACATCGAATGTGCAAGACCACTGACCTAAGAATGGTCTTTGGACCACCATAACACTTCTTGGTGGGCAACATGGCCCAGTGATTCGGTCGAATTGTAAGTGGATTTGTCTAGATATACCTTGTATGGGGTCCTAAGATAAGGCCTTATTACGTTCGCGAAATTATAAAAAAGAAAAGAAGGAATAAAAGGCGTTCATGTTCACAATAACACTTCCTTTGTCACTGTTTGAGCAGCCGTCTTACGTGGGTGTTCCCAATCAAATTCATCCAAAGAGTTATAAATAATTTATTTTCCCTAGTCAAGCATCAAAATCAAACACAAGCGTACGCTATTATTTATTTGGCCCATATCAAGACATTTGGAGGTGCTACATGATGGATATCATAGACTAAGAAGCTTATTTTTTTATAAAATGGGGAGGTTGGATCTGATATGTATGAAGTGGAGTCCATTCTTTATTTATTTTTAAACCATGATACCAGTAACCGACAATGTGATTGTGGTAGATATTATTTTTGCACATATTTACGTTGATCCACCAACTAATCTCATGGGTTGAATAAAACTTATATGGAAATTAAATATATAATATATTATATAATTGTATTAATATGTCTTAAGTGGCAGAAGAGATAAGATTTTGGACTGATCAAAATTGTCTTGTCATGTATAGTATTGTGGCTGCTAATTTTGCACCATGCGTTGCTTTATATGCTAATGCTAGTCTATGCATGTGTAGTTTAATCTCTTGATTCTTTTTGAGGAAAAAGCAAGGCAAAGCAATTATTGAGTCTTCCCTAGTAAACCACCATAACAATTTACATTATTATTATGGTAGTGATGAGCCAAAAAAGGAGGGTAAATAATTAACAAACAAACCCCATTACCCCAAAACTCGTTATTAAAAGAAATAAGGAGGAAAAATAGTTGTTGGGAAAAGAGCACTTTTTTTTTTTTTCCCCTTGTTCCATGTAGTTACTGCCCTCACAAAGGAAGAGAGTTGGTTAATGTGACAAAATGTCAGGGTTGATTTTTCAGTGTTCACACTTCACACTCTAACATGGGAGACAGTCACACGCAACTCGTGCGTAGTTTGCTCCAAATTCCTTGATGCCAAAAACCACCAAAAAACAAAAAAAAAAAAAAAAAGAAGCAAAAATAAATAAATAAAAGGAGGATAAAACAGAAAAAGAGGAAAAAGCACTTGCTTTTAAGTCCTCCCCTTCTCGTGCATCTTTGACTAAGCTACATGAGCGTTCTTTGTTTTTCCTTTAAAAAAACTTTGGTACCATTTTTCATGCAATATATACGTGTTTGTGTGTATATGTATATGTCTGTATATGCGGATCATGAGGACAATGACTCGGTGGTTGTATAAGAACGTTGAATTAAATAAAACTTACATATTTATAGTTTTTTTTTTCTTTGCATATATATGGACCTGCCAAAGTTAAATATGTACACGTATATTTATAAAGTAGCTAGCTTTTCTCTCAAGCATAATGATCAACGTTTTTTGCTTTTTCAACATTTGACTTTGCTCTTGCTTCCAAGAAGCTCGATTCCAACAACGCAACTGATTATTGAGACAATATTGGTTTTGATTCCTTGACCGTTCCTATAATGATCAAAGTCTGTTTCGTGGAATTTGATCTCTTGTGTTTACTTTATTCAACACATATTTTAAACCTTATGATATATAAATATTCTTTGCATAAGTAATCCAGCCAGCCGTTTTTCATTTTGTTGTAATTATGCCATTATTACATTATTGCCAAAGTCGACGAAACAAACGTAACAAAACAAACAAATCCGCAAGACGTGTATTTTTGTTTATATACCAAATCCCTTTCATGATGCAAAGAGAGATACATTTTTTTTATTAAATACTGCTTTGTGGCGGTGAAGGTTGTTAACCTAAACATTGATTTGCATGTTTTTATTTAGGAACTTATACATAAGCTGAAACTATCATTCTTAGCCACGTCGTACAATAGGTACTACTAATATATGTATAACAAATTATTATTAACTACAATTATCGCTAATAGACCTTACTTAAATTGATGGGAAATTTTTATAAATGACAACTTTTAAAATTTACTTTTTATAAATGTCGCACATGTTTATTTGTAGCATAATTTAACAAGTAATATAAATGAAAGTGTGACATAATTTTTTTTAAGTGTGATATAAATAAATACAATTTTTGAAAGTATGGCATAGCATGTAATTTTCTCTAAATTTATTGTAAATCTAATTAGGTAATACCATACTTGAATATAATCATTTAGATGGCCGGCCTCTCCCACGGCCTCGACTTAACTAGCTAGACTTTGTCATGGAAATAAGAACACTAGTACAACATTATTGATAGACAACGGATAAAAGTAGAGTGTTACAAAAATCCAACGTCGATTGCTTTGTCAAACGTTGTTAAAAGTAGGAGCTAATGACACAAATAATAACCGTTTTTATTTGTGAATCTATATTAAAAAGACTGGTTTTGGTTTAAGAACAGTAGTAATAAATAATAAAAAAAGACAAATTTTTAATTTAAGAGTGAACCATTATCAACCATTGTAAATATAAAAAAAAATACTAAAAAAAATGAAAATCAATCTCAAGATTATTATAGAAAAATACGTCAGCAACGTACGCAAAAAGTTCCAAACAATGGAACTTCGAAGTTTTTTCCTTTTTTCATGTTATCGTTCTCAAGAGTCCAAACGAGCTTCTTTCTTTTAGATAGCCTTGCAAATTCGTTCTAAATAGCAATAATGCCTTTTTTGTCTTTAAGCTGTTACTAAGTCTTTGAGTTGACTGCGCAACGCGGTAAAGAATTATATGCATGCATGTATAGAAATATTCTGGTGGAAAAATATCAATGTTTGCAAATGTAGAGAAAAATTATAAAAACTATGAACATTTGTTTTAAAACTTAATAAATTTTCTTTTTGATATTGTAGGATACAATAAATATTATTAAAGAAATACATAAATAAACAAGTACTGTACAAAACATTATACAAATTATACAGAAATCTCAATACATAAAAAAATAGTTTTATAAGACTAGCATATCTGATTAAAATTTCATTGCAATTCATATAATATTCGTATCATATATAATCTACAAAATATGTTTGTAGATAGGATGTTTACATTGGTGGTGTTTTTTTAAAAAGCGTCACGGTAGCTTCCAAAACATCCTTCTTCCTGAAAAAAAAAAAATCAATTTCCTACGACGGTAAAAAAAACGTTTGTGAAAACTTCTAACACTATCACGATGTTGGATTCTACGATGAGTTTTATAATTCATGCATGCCTTGCATGTATGTATGCATGCATGTATGTATGTGTGTATGTATCGATTTGCTCTTCATTTATTGACGGTCATGTAGGAATAGATCAATGCTGGCCCATATTTTGTTGAATAATGGAGTCTATAAAATGTTGTTAGTGTTGTTCAGTCTCTTTCTACGTACCGAGACCTTCTCGGTGTTGGAGTTTGTAAAGTAGTTCTTCCATGCTCTCAAAAAGGAACTAATATAAAACTGAAAGTTTTTATTTATAATTTGTATTGTTGTGAAAAGATTAAGAAGGGAACATGCGACGCCCCGAGGAGGGTTCAGTGAGTTTTAGGTAAAGAAGGTAAAAATAAATAAAATAAGTAAAGAAAAATATAGTAAATTTATTCATAAAATGAATAAATTTCAATATTTATCATTAAATATCATCGATAGTCATCATCACGTAAATGCCACTAAGGTGGACAATCGAAGTGTCATTATCATTCACCATCACATGAAAGCTAGCCACGAAGGTGAGTAGATAAATAACAGTAAATCATATACTTACTATAAATTCATTGAAAACCATCGTCTCTGAAATAAATGACACAGTGGGACTCACAAAGACGAAAACAACATCGTAAAATACGGATAATAATAATAAAAAAATCATTGTAAATCATCATTTATATAATATTTCAAAGTATGTATTTAATATAAACTACGACGTCGGGACTAGTCATACAGTACACGTATCATACCATAGTCTAAAAAAAATACCATTTCAACCCATAAAGTCAGGTTTCATCCTGGGTCCATCCTTCCTCCTCAAACCTATAAGGGGGATTTAAAAAAAAAACAATAAAACGTGAGCGGAAAGCTTAGTAGGATAATTATTATAAAAAAAACAAGTTATTTGAAAACAATTATCAAAGAAAAAAATATTATTCGCAACCAAATCTCAAGATCTTGACAAAAAATAATAAACACTTACTTGTAAGAAATTTGATAAAGAATCACCATACGGGTTTTAGAAATCAGAAAGAATATCAAAATACAATTCTTCAAAATCAAAGACAGAAATTATTTTCATCAATCATTCAAAAGGTCAAGTATTTGGCCAAAACAGTTTAAAAAGGGCTACCAAAGAAAGGGACAAAAAATATCTTACCTCATTTGAAATCCCATTAACGTAAGCTCTAAATAAAATCCAACATAAGCTCCAGTCAACATTCAAGAGCTTAAAAACTACATTTAAAATCAGAAATTACTTTCAACAAATATCATTATGTTAATTTAATTATCAGTGTGCCTTTTTGACTCAAAATAATCATAACCTAAAATCATAATCCTTTTTAAAACATTTCGAAATCATTAAATGTTGAAAACCGAAAGAAAAATACAATTTTCTATGTTTACAGTTGACCTGTAGAACATCCTGGTTCGGCCTAACGAACCTGCATAGTTTGGCCTACCGAACTCTAGAACCGGCCTATCGAACTGGCTTGAGTCTGGCTTGCCGAACTCATGAATCCAGCATGCCGAAGATCAACATTGGCCTGTCAAACTGAAAAACTAGGGACCCGAGACTTCGAGTTTCGGTGTTCCCGAACTCAAAATCCAATTTTAAAACTTGTTTTTCAATTTTCAAAGCATGAAAATCATATAGAAAGCATAAAAAACCATAATAAAACAAATTTAAACCTTTTTTTTTTTCTAAATTTAAACTCAATTTCAAATTTGATTTAAAAATCAAAGAAAAATGTAAAAACTTGGTTAAATCAATTCTAGCTCAAATTAAGTTTAGATTCACTATATAATAGTTTCTACAACTTGAATTGAACATTATTTGAGCTCAAGAAAGCTCGAATTTAACATTCAATGAAAATTTGAAAAATTGAAAATAAAACTTTGAAGTTTTAAAGAAAAAGAGGAGACTAACCTCAATGACGTTTTGGAATGAAAAACTTGATGATTGAACTTCAATTCTTGCTCAAATCTATGAGAATAAAGCTTGAAATCAAAATTTTCGAGAGAAAGAAAGAGAGAGAGGGAGCGTGAAAATGCAATGAAAGAGAGAAAAGAGAAAGAGAAATAAAGGCCTAAGGGTATTTTTGTAAATATAAAAAAATGTGGTAGAAAAATATCATTTAGTATTTTAAAACTAAAAATTAAATTTTTAAATATGACAAATACAACAAAATCTTAAATAACTAAAAATTAACATAAAAAATTATATTAATATATTTAATAATTAAATTTAATATAACTAATTCTATTCAAAAAAAATTCATAGGCGTAAACAAAGAAATAAAAAGCTGGAAGAAGCAGCCTACTAGTGAATATTTGACACCGACAAACTTAAAGTTCCCAGAGTGCCGCATAGGGCATCGAATTATGCACCTCCATATGGAAACATTAATTGATAATACTGTAGCCGAATTGAAACCAATATGACAAAAGAAGTTGCATTGATATGTTCTTTAAACATTAATGTTTCACAGAGGTAAAGTATGTGGCTATTTTTATCCTTTCCTTCTCGCCCTTTTCAACTTTTTTTTTTGTTTTTTTGTTTTTTTCTCAAAGTGATTTGTATATATTGCCTTGTATTTATTCTGAAACTTACATGGCTGACCATCAAAGAAGGTTGGCAAAAAGCGTGCCGGTCTGGGCGCTTCCATCACCGACTATTTTAAATTAAAGCCCACATGCCTACCAATACCGGTTACAATAAGTTAGTTAAAGACATCAGATATTTGGTGATTATATTGAGCTTAATTATTGTCGTGATGTTAGAATTAGCCAGCAGAAACAAAGAGTTTGAGAAATGAAAGCGAGGATTTTTGTCTATTTTATTGTTTTTTGTGTAGTAGTAAATTTTTACGGTGATTAAAAGTAAATGCAACTCTTACATTAATACGTAGTCAATTTTGTATATATGCCTATGTGTTTTTTATACCTTTTTTATTGAGATTTGTATGAAGTTGATGCAGTTGTTTAAGGATTATATATGTGATACGATTATTAACACTAATGATTCTCAAATTTTAGGTTCTCTCCCATTTTGTATCTTAAACTTTAAAACTCTTTACTTTGTTTCTTAAACTTTAAGGATCAGCACTTTGCCTCATGAACTTTCAAAGCTCTTTATTTTACCCCATGAACTCTCAATTTTTCATTCAAATAGACGGAATTAAGCTTACATGATTTGCACATAGGTGGGTTAAAATATGATATTATCATTCACATATGCGAATCATGTAAACTTAATTTCATCTATCTAAATAAAAAATCGAAGGTACAAAGGGCGAAATGAGAAGTTTTGAAGTTCAAGGGGTAAAGTAGTGATTTTAAAGTTTAGGTGATAAAATGAGGAGTTTTAAAAGTTTAAAAAATTAAGCAGCGATTTTTATAATTTAGAGGGTGAAGCTAAATAGATCTCAAAATTTAGACACTACTGATGTTAACTATTAATAATAATATATATTGTTATACAACTTACAAATCTAGGAAATGAAGAATTATGTACCAAACTTTAAAAACATGGCCACAGATATTGCATATGCAATGTTCGAATTCTTTAGTTCTAGATATTCATAATTTTGTAAAATCCTAAAATAATCACATCATGGTCATAGGATCATACCATAACAGGTTATCAAAAAACTAAATTAAGAATAAATACTTGCATCTAGAGAAGAAACTATCAACTCTTTTGCGAAATTTCTACGATGATATGGGTGGGCTATTGTCTTCCCCAATTAAATCGCCTTAGTTCTTTAATGGTTCTTTCTCTTCTTAATAGGGAGAGGAAAAAGCTAATAAAATGATTTGATGTATTAAGGGACTATAACCTATAAAGCCTTTATGTACTTTTCTACTAGTATCTCTTAGAATTTAGTTGGGTCAATAGTGGATATCCACTCATTAAACACATATCCGATTAATAGCCTATGGACTAGTAGATTACTTAAAATAATCTTTTATAATTAAATAGCTATAATATAATTGTTATATTAATATCTTGGACACAAAATATGGGAAACTAAAATTTCCTAACATGCAAATATTATTTAATACGTAAACAAGCAAATAGTTTTTCCAATGACTACGTGTGAACATGCATGCTAGGATTAGCCCGGCAGCCGTTTAGTAAACAATGGCATGTGCATTAAATAAGGTGTCGTCTTGTATGAGCCAAAACAAAAACGTCGTCCTTCAAAAAAGAGACACCAAAACAAAAACGTTGTCCTTTCGAAACGACAACAGTAGACGTAGCATCCACAGTGTCTGCGATTATGTCGCTACTGAAAAAGGGACTATGTTGTTTGGTTTCATTTTACCAACAGCGAGAGCGATTATGTCGCTATTACTATCTACTGCTTGCTAAAGTATCATGGTTAATCTCACGGGGAACTTTATCCTCAATTCTATTAGTCTTTTGCTCTTAAAAGGTTCTAAATTTAATCCTTAATCTATCAATTTGTTTTTAGTTTTGGTTATTTTTATAAGTTAAATGTAAGAAATAGATGATAAAATATGACTACGTGAACAAAAGAAATAGTATTTTACTAACAAAACACAAAATTGTACGTGATTTTGACTAAAAAATGTAAAATAACATTCTGCTAGTTAAATATTATTCATATTTTATTATGTTTTTAACACTCAAAAATATTATTCTTATCTTTGGCATTAAGCGGAGAAAGTTCGGTGCCCACGTTTTGAAGGCGTTTGTTTAAAGGTGATAAACTGTTTCCAGACTTAAAAATATTGAATTCTTCTGTATTCTGGCCTGGTTTATTTGGAAGGAGAGAAATAATTTTGTGTTTAATTATGTCACTAATCCGGTGGAGGTGCTCATTGATAAAGCAAGCAAATTAGCTGGTGTGTACCGGCGATGCCAGGTCATTCATCAAGCTCCAACCACTCCTAAACCTCTGGTCTCTGAAAACTGGAAACCATCTGCTGCTGGGAAGCTCAAATTGAATGTGGATGCCGTCTTAGATATCAATGCAGCCGTGTTCTCGACAGAAGGTATGCTGAGAAACTCGTCGAGGGCACTGTTTGTGGTGCTTTTTTAATTCAGCAACAAGGGAAGATTTCGCCTTCCATTGCAGAGTGTTATGCCGTGAGAAATAGTTGTTAGAACAAAAATTGTGATGAAAACCATCAGCATCAAGAATCATTCATGTCAAATCATCAAGAATATTAATAAGATGCGGAAGCTAACCTGAATCCATTGATTGAATGTGATTCTTGAGTCTGTTGGTTGAGGATCTTTCAAGTTTGGTATGTAAATCCTCCTTCACATAATGCTCTGTAATTTATCTGTAGATGAGGAACAAAAAAATAGCGCATGTACTGACTTGGGGGCCACAACTTTTTTATATAACTGCTAAATCCTATCAGTAATCCTTACTTACTAATTTAGCCCATCATAAAATTAGTAATTATATTTTTGGTCTCTACACATAAAAAACCCACACTTAATGATGCATTAAAGGCTCAAAACTTAAATTAATCACTTTTAATTGGACAACCTTATCTGATAGTTTTTAATTCATATTTATTTAATATATTAGCTCATATATTGAATTTAGATTCAACAATGTCTCAAGTTTGCCTTGCAAAAAGGATGGGAGAATCTGGAAGTGGAATTTGATGTTGATTCCAATTGTTCTCTCGGCACTCATTGCAATCCAATTAGAGACATTTGTGATTTATTGTCTGTCTGTAAAGCGTCTTGCAGTTTTGTTTCCCGGATAGCTAATTGGGTGGCGCATTTGTTGGCAAGATACGGTTTGACCAATGCTGGTTCCGCTGTTTGGATAGACTCTACGCCTAGATGGCTATCCAAAGTTGTTTGTAATGGCTTTGTTTCAGGTTTAATCAAATTTTACAGCTTCATTTCAAAAAACAAATAAATAAAAAATACTCAAACTATTAAGGACTCAAGTGATTGACAGCGAGTCATCAACCATTTCTAAAATTAACCAAAAGTATTACATTGGTAATACTTGAAGTGTCAGTTTCTTAGATTATATATTTGGTTGTAAAGAAAGTTTTTGGTCACAAGCTAATGTGATAGTCTTGAAGGTGACTGAAAACTTGATTCACACCCCAATACATCCTTGGAAAATTTAACATTTGAGATAAGATATAAAAATAAAACCAAAATTAAAATTTAAATATAATTCTAATGCTTTGTTTGGGAGAGCAGTTTCAACTACATAATTTAAACTGCAACACTGTAAAGCTCTTACATGCTACAATGTAAAGTTAAAATTTGCTACAGTATAAAGCTCTCACATGTTATAGTGTGTAATTTCAACTATTCTTCCAAACACCCTATAAATTGTAACATCGTATTAAATTAAAACAATATAATTTAACAATACTTAAAAAATTAGAGGATTAAAAGTTGCGTCTTGTTAATACGAAATTTTAATCACATCATGTTCCCACAAACATTATCATATAAGAAAGTAGGATGAATGTTGTTTTTTTCAAAAAAAAAATTGTTTATGACAAATATGCACTGATGCCCTCTAAATTTTTTCTCCTGGTATTTTATTCCTGAATTATTTTATCGAGCACTAAAGACTCTCTATTATTGTTTTATCAGCATTTACTCCTTAAATTATTCCCTTAAGCTCTAAGAATCTTACATCACTGTTTATTAGGACTTTGTCCTGATTTAAAGCTTCATCAATCGATTGAACAAGCAAACCAGTTAACATCAAGGAAGTTGACAAACCGGATAAGTCCACACACACATATATTGAAACAATAGGTGATTTTGCAGGCGTGATAAGAGAAAGAGACTGAATCTTGTTGATGAGTAGAGTTTTATATTCATTCCTGCAAAACGACCCGGCGTTTTTATTTTCTCATTGATGTAGCATTAGCGTTCAAATTTTTAGTTAAATTAGTCAATCCTAATATAATTAACTTGGGAACTGAGAGAAAAAAAATACCAATAAACAATAATATAAATCTTTAGCGTCCGCTGAAATAATTTGTGATGGTAGCGTGTCAATAAACAAAAAATACACTTTGCGTTTGGCAAAACATTTCAAATTTGTAAGTTCACATCATTCACAATGTAAAGCTTTCATATAGTACAAGATAAAGCAAAAATACGTTACAGTATAAAGTTCTTACATCATATGCTACAGTGTTTGTTTGAACTCGTTTTATTTCGAATAGTTATCTTGAATTCAAGTTGATTATGTTTCGCCTCTTTCTTAGAGAAAGATGATCAAACAATTTCTAATCATGATCCTTGCGGATCGGATTATCTATATAATATACAAAAAGAAACTTTAGATATTTAATATCGAGTTCAAACTCATTTCTTAAACACCCTAATTGAATCCTTAATAGCAGCCAATAAGTTGATTCGGAGAGTAAAGTGCCGTGTAGACAACAAATCATGAGGTTGGTGCTAATTAGTCTCTTTTTCTTCTTCCTTTTTTTTTTTTTTTTTTTTTTTTTTTTCTTTTTAAAACGGTGAAGGGATTCTCCGGCTCGATCTGCCAAATGGGTGCCGAAGTTGAATGGGCTTCAACTTGGGTCCTTAGCATCGAAATGGACAGTACCTGCAACAAAAGGTAGTGGTCCTAACTAAGGAGGCCCATCCACAAAAGCTCTTAAAGATCCAAAGACAATTGTGGGACCCTGACTTTGCATTCAACCCCACAATTAATTAGAGTGTGTGAGAAGTGTAGTTTAAATCAATTTTGGTTAAAAATATTAAACCATATAAAAGTTTTATATTATAGTTTATTTTTTTATACTGTAGCATATAAGAGCTTTACACTATAATAATTAAAAACTTTAGTTGAAATTGAGATTGCCAAATGTACTAGGATGTTTGGCAAAACCAGTCATAACCAAAACTTTTAGTTGTTACAGTATAAAACTCTCATTACAAATAAGCTATAATATAAAGCTATCATATGCTACCGTTTTTAGTTTAAAAATTTCAGTTGTAACTATACTTTTCAAACCTATTATAAATATATTAATATAGAAAATTAAAAAGGTGGAACTTTGAGGCAACAGGTACATTTTACCTATCCACTAAGAAAATCTGTCTCCAAATTGCCAGTTGTCGTTGTAAAATCCTATATTCCGTGCATTACTGAGGTCCTTAAAAGCAATATGGAGCGCCGACCATATCATGTAGAGCAGTAAGGAGAAGACACAGAAGTTTAAAGTAGACACAACTCATTCTTACAAGCATGTCGGCAGACATTCGCATTGGTAAAACGTTAAAAATTGACAGCTCGTTTATTGTGGTTCAAATCTTTTTGCTACAATTGTTTAAATTCTCTATTTAAATTTACGAAGCATACAAGCCATTGACCTAGTTTCTAAAGTTACGTGATGTAATTGTTGAGACCGACCCGAACAACATAGACACGTTTGCAAAAGTCTAAAATGATTACATGAAGTGGTCCGATATTGGCCGGTTATGAAAGGTGCAATCAAGAAAGAGTTGAGAAAGTTGGTAACATTAGGCGAATCATATATGCCATTGCTAGGTCCACGATAGTTGCTTAATAGCTACTCAACCCTTAATTGAAGAGGCTTGTAATGATTAAGACACATATATAGGCGTTTTGTTAACTTAATTACCCTTTCATGAACCAACCAAATAATAAAGCAAACATTTACCAAAGAAGTTGTTCCCGTTCCTAACTCCCAAAATCATCACCCATGTTTGCTCTCTAAAGCAATTCCATTGGAGAGAGAGGGAGAGAGAGAGAGTATTTGTGAAATTACGGTCTAAGAACAAGAAAGAAACAAGAAAGGAGGACATGGCCTCTTTGGACCGCAACTTTGGACTTGGTGGCTTTCTCGTGTATGCATGCAACACAAGCACATGGTGACAGAAGGACATTTTTTTTTAATCTTTATTGATCAAGACTTCTATTAATGGGCATTTTTACTTCCGTCCAAACTAACAAAACAATAAAATAAGATTTAGGTGTAAGAAAAATATATATCCATATAACATAGAAGCTTTTTACGAAAGGTATACTTTCTTGTTTTATCTATTTTTAAACATTATATCTAATCAATATCACATAAAAAAAAACTCAAAATTAACATATAATATGACGAATTAAAATGGGGCCTCAAATAAGATATTTTCTTGCAATGGAAAAATATATAAGAATAAAAATGAAACTATACCACGCTCCCTTATCCATACTCGGATTCAATTTTATCGCTCCAGCATACAAGTAGAAATCATGATGTAAATATCTGGTCCCACACCCATAACTAAAAGACAATTACTCCATAACTGATAAGTGTTGCACCCAGGAAAGTAATAACCGCGACGACCGCGAACTCAAAGTGGGCCCACACACCCCACCCATGTCCCTGGGACCCACACGGTCGGTGGACAGTGAATTTCCCGGACAGTCCCCTCGACAACCAGGCTCCAAACGGTCACCTATTTATCCGAGCCTAACCAGGACACGTGGCGCAAACCCAGTAGAAAGTACCACTCAGACAATATTTTATTTAATATTAAAATATGTTTTTATTACCCGGTAGACTTGGTAAGAAAATCCTTTTGAAATCATCGTTTATATAAAGCGGAAGAACCCTCTTACTTGGTATGTCCACTTGACCATCATTTTCTCTTTGAAAAGGTTTCTTCAATACTTTTTTTTTTAATATTGTTCCCGATTGTGGTGTGTTATTTCTTATTATCTTCGTCTCTCCATTTGAAAATTTTTCCAAGTAAAAACTGATCATGGGAGCTCTAGACCATTTCTCTTACCTCTTTGATTGTTCTCACGGCAGTTCCAAGCTCAAGAAGCGCAAGCAATTGCAGGTATGCACTTTATTAATAATCCTTGTCTCTTTGTTTTTTTTTTTTTAATGCGTCGGATAATTAATTAGAGCAAAAATTAGTTTTTGAATTATGTTTTCTAAAAATTATATTCTTTTTGTTAAAATATTTGGACAAATATCAGATCTCTTTGAGTTTGGAAGGTTAATATTATATTACGATTATTGAAGCTTGGCAACTGCCATATAAGTTAGATTTTACTCTCAAATATGAATAGCGTGATTTGTAAATGATTTGAACTTCTTGTTTTCATAATGATTTTTGAAATTAAGTGTGTTTAAGATCTTTTTTGGCAAAAGCTTGTTTAAGATCTAATAATCTAGAAAATGAAGAGCAGTTTTTTTTATTTATTTCTGAAATTCACCTGTATATTTGCTGTCTTATGTCCAGTAACTAGAGATTCTGAGTTCAGATTCTAGTACTGCCAGTACCAAAAAAACAGAAATTGAAGTTCTTCAAAGCAAAACAAAATTAACAAATAAGAACAGAAAATAGAAAATAGAAAATAGAAAATCGAATCCAAATCCAATCTTAAAAAAAAAAAAAGAATAAATAAAATGCTCTGCTAGTCTGCTCTCAGGGTCAGAAGTTTGGAGAAAAGGAAAAGGGCAAAAGAAAAAGTTTTTAAAAAAAAGAAAGAAAAATAAAATCAGTATCCAGTAAGTGCCAAACAATCATAATGTCTTCTAGCGCATGGTTGCCACTGAGTATTTGTGCTGTCTTTTCCGTCATTTGCTTCATGTCGTGCCATGTTCATTGTGGAACGGCACGATTTTAATATCGGAAATTTCTGTGATTGATCAGACGGTGGAGGTCAAGGTCCGCATCGATTGCGAAGGATGCGAGCGGAGGGTGAAGCGGGCGCTGGAAGGGATGAAGGGTGTGAAGTCTGTGGACGTGGAGCGCAAGGCTAACAAGGTTACAGTCGTCGGATATGTGGACCCATCCAAGGTGGTGGCACGTGTCGCGCATCGGACGGGGAAGAAGGCTGAGCTCTGGCCCTACGTGCCATACGACGTCGTCGAGCACCCGTACGCTCCTGGGGTTTACGACAAGAAGGCCCCACCTGGGTATGTGCGGAACGCCCAGGACCCACAAATCTCACAGCTCGCGCGTGCGAGCTCCACCGAGGTGCGGTACACCACGGCCTTCAGCGATGAAAACCCCGCGGCCTGTGCTATCATGTGATCCACCCTACTCTGTCTCTTGTGTACTCGACTGTTTAGAGCCGATAGATGTTGTTTAGAAGAATCATTGATCTTTGTGTGCTCCTATATTTTTTTTTTTTCGGATACTTTACTGAAGTTTTTGGGGTTAGATCTATTAAGAAAGTGGTGTTGTTCTTAGTGTATATTAACCAGGTTGAATCTGTTGGAGATATTTTGAATCTTAATTTGTATATTAATTGTTTCTCTTTGGCTTGAAAAAAGAAAAAGAAAAAAATATCTTTTTTTTTTCATTTTCATTTTGAAGGATTAATCATGTGACATGGAAAAATAAAAATTTTATAAATAATGCATGCTTTTTTTTTTTTAGACTCAGTAATGCATATTTCTAGAGCTTCATATTTTCTATTAAATTGTATTAATCTACATAATATTCGGGTGCATTAGTGGTGAGTCCCCGAACTTAACAATATAACATTTTTGTCTTTGCTCCTTAATTTTAACATTTTATCTTCTGAACTTTTGTTTTTAAACAATTTTGGTCCCCGCCAATGAAATGAACGATGGATTTTATAATTTAATCATGTGTCCATTATGTCATAACTTACAGTTTCAAAGAAAAAACAAAACGTTATATGCAAAAAATTCACTCCACTATTATTATAATACATTGAAAGCTATAACATTTTCAACTTACATAGCTATCTATGTAAAATTTTTAGTTATAATGTGATATTGATATTACGTTAAATTTTAAAAATCATTCGTGAATTTTAATATCAAATATCAAAATTGTCAAAAAAAAAAAAGTTTTGAGAGTAATCTATAAAACCTAGAAATTCTCATTTATGTTGCATTTTTAATCTAAAGTTTTGTTTTTTAGCACGATAGAGACCTTATGGCGTGTAAGGTATGATGGGATGTTGGAATTCCTCGCCCCACAACTTTAGTAAGCACATTGAGGAAGATTCTAGTGTCCATGTCCATATCATACTTATTATCTTTTATTTTATTTTGTTAATCGGGTCCATTTCATTCAAATTTTTGTTTCTTATCAAATGTGGCTAAGGTTGGACGCTACACAAACAAGACTGTAAAATTAGGAATTGGAGGTGTAATTTCTCGCCTATTACAACCATCAAATTTATCATCGTATTACATGGTTCTAGTATCAAATTTATGATTCACAACAACACACATATTGAGTGTCAAACGATGCTGATGACCATGGCATTTCGTAGATTCAGCGGTCTATGATGTCAACAAGTGCCATGGGAGATCTATAGGATGTTTAGTAATTAGTTGAAACTTGTCAATTTCAAGTTAAACAATTTAAAGCTCGCGTATGTTACAGTATAAAATAAAAATATGTTACAATAAAGTTTCACATATTGCAGTATTTTTAGTTCAAACTTTTACTTTCAACTTATTTCCTTATTACACCCTACTAGTGTTGTGTTGCAAATTTGATGGTCGCAAGCTAGTTGAATATTTCTCTCGTTTATTTTTCTTGAAATTAAGTGATTCTGCAACCAATGCAAGTTCTTGGAAAGTTTGTGAACTAAATATATTTGGTGATATGGTCGCAATGTAAATGACCATTGACTTTTAAGACATTGATGATAGTATGTGATAAAGAATCACAATTCATATACTCGGGAGCTCCTCAGCAGATGATTAGTGCTCCTCTAGTGAACCTGTAGTCAAATATCTCAAGGTTAGGAACAGGGCCACACACGAGGACGAGGGTGAACAGTCGTATTTTGAACTTTTTTTTTATAATTTTCTATATATAATTCTACAAAAATTATATTCTACCCTTTCTAAAATTGCATTCTCCCCTCGTGAAGTTGTATTTCACTTACCTAAAATCAATTTCGCCCCCTCAACTCATGAGTTCAGTCTCATCTCTACCATTTCTTATTAATTTTTTTAGCTCTGTCCCTGCTTGGGTTAATTTACTTCCTCCTAACTACATTCTTTGATTTAGATTTTTCTTTGATGTTAGTGTGAATAAAAAATAAAATCTTCACAATTCTATTTTGATTTATTATATAGATTTTCGAAGTAGTTAACTTAAAATATTCGACTCTTCCTATAAAAATCGTCATACAACTCATTTGATAATGGTCAATATAGATTGGGTCGAGTCTTTCTGATAATGAGTCATACAACTCATTTCTTTGATGTTATTTAGACGTGGATCCTCTTCAAGCATATAATCAGTATACTGCTACTAGCAAACGGTTTTTTTTTTTTTTTTAATCTAATCATTCGATATCATTGGTTTGGATCTTCTTGATCGTCTTGATCTGATTCACGTGACACATGTACGATAGAAATTGAGGGACAAGATTTGTCCCCCGACAATGGTCCCTCGTTGATGCTAACAACTATTGCCCGTGGATGGCCACCAGTTATCCGATGAGCAACTTAAGGCACTGGAAACGTGACGACTAAAATAATAAAAGGCATTACAGTCAAGATAAACAGAAAAACAGAATGGAGACTAAAAAAATCATATAATATGAATTTATGTAAATAAGGGCATATATTTTTACACGTGCCATTGAAAAGTGACTGCATGTATTAGCATATGGCAACTTATAGCCAGTTGGAAAGAGCAATTAAAACTATCCATTACACCAATAAATAAATAATGTAAAACTTTTATATATTACAGTTAAAAAATTTTACAGTATAAAGTCATTATATATTACAATTTTTAAACTAAAACTGTTAGTTTTAACCATTCTTTTAAACGACCTAAACAATAAAGATATTGTGTTAAACACGTAGAAATAAAGAAGAACAAAATATTAAAAAATAAGTTATTAATATTAATAGCCTCAAAACTTTAAGGTATCTCTCACTTTGTCCCATAAATTTTAAAAATCATCACTTTATCTCTTGAACTTTCAAAACTCCTCACTTTGTCTCTAAATTTTAAAAATCACCATTGTGCCATTGATCTTTCAAAGCTCCTCATTTTATCTATTATTTTTCGATTTTCCCTTCAAATAGACATATTTAAGCCCACTTGATTCGCAAGTCACCTGTAGGAGTAAAAATAAGATTTTATCATTCTTAGGTTTTGTTTCACATTTACACTCTTATTTAATGTTTTTTTATCTGCTCTTATTTAAGAAGGATATATATGCACATTTTTTCTCGATATTGCTCGCTAATACTTTCTCATTTTTAATGTATAACTCATCTTCTTTAGTATTCAAATTCAAGTATCTGCAAAAAATAAATGAATAAATGCACATTTCTTATTTAGGAGGGATCTTCTTAATTCACTTAATTTAATCATTTGATATCATCGGTTTGACTTCACATGTGACCTATGTACGGATTACATGGGTTTAATTCAGTCTATTTGAATAGAAAATAGGAAATTAAAGAGACAAAGTAAATAGCTTTGAAAATTCAGGGACAAAATGGTAATTTTAAAAATTCAGGGGGACAAAGTAAAAGTTTTTTAAAGTTTAAGAGGTAAAATGATAATTTCTAAAGTTCAGATAACAAAGTAAGGAAGACCTAAAAGTTTAGGGGCCATTAGCATTAATAACCTTAAAACAATTGTACATCGTTAAATATATATATATATATTCAAGATTATTTTTATTTTTGGCCTCCAAGAAATTAAAATAATTTGGCCTTCGAAGTTTCAATTTGTGACGCCAACAATTCTTTTGTTTCTTAGACGAAAAAATTTTAACGATCCATGCATGTGAGATGCACGTGATACGTAGGTAATAGTTGGAGTCACAACATACACACACATATATCTTTCACCTACAAGAAGGAAGAATTAAGATTTGAAAAATTCTCATCGAGCTACAAGTTTAGGTTTATCATGTCAATTTTAATGTTAAACACAAGCAACTTGTCTTCAAAAGCTTATTACCTGCATGTTCATCCCACACGCACAAATCATCAGAAATTTAACATTTGAAAGACCAATTGACTGTTAATGTTACAAATTAAAACTTCAATGCTAAATTTGTGTCATTTGAAATGTTAAGGGCCAAAGTGGAACGACTCTAATTCCTCAGGTCAAAAATAAAAATAACCTAGTATCTTTTTAAAAAATTACACCAAATAACATACTTAAAATTTTTAATGTAAAAAAAGAGTACACTTTTAAAAAATATTTAAGTACATAAGTTAAATTATTGTAAAATTTAAAAATTACTCTAATCTTCCTCATCTCCTACAATAAACTCTAACACACATTCTCTCTCCTCTGTCCCCCTCTTTTATCTCCTAGCTCTAGCAACGAATCCAATGACGACTTCGGCGACCTCATGCGAATCCGGCGACTACTCTGGCACCTCCCTACGCTACTCCGATGCTTCCCTCCGCGAGACGTCACGCAACTCTGGCGCTTGCTCCTAGCAAGATGCTGTCGCAAGATCGTGCAACCTCTCTTCATTGACGTCGTCGATCTCGTGAATCTCTTATTTTTGTCAATAGCAGAGAAACTCGCAGCGCCCTTCACAAGAGCTTATCATTTTTCACCGTCACAAGGCCAAGCCTCCTCAGCTTCATTTTCTCCGTCGCTCCATTGGGCTCAACCTCATGGCAATTACGTTGTTAGAGCCTCGGGGCCATCGCCGCGATAACTCAGAGAATCCCAATAAGGGCCCTCGCAAGCTTGACTTTGCGTAACTGTTGCAACAACAACGACGCAACGCCAGCAAGACCTGCTTCTCTAATGTTGACGCTCTTCACGTTTGGCGCATTTGCTCGAATCCGACGATTCCTCCAGTGCTGTCACTGTTCATGATAGTAAAAAGGTGAGGAGGGAGAGTGGAGACATGTTGGGAAAGAGAGAAAAAGAGAGAGGAAAAGACATACTTGGTTGATAGGGTTTTCAATTTAGCGATTTTAATTTTTAATCATTATATCATTTAATTAATGCTGATTAAAAATTAAATGATCGATTTACAAACCATTCAAATGTTTTAGTCTATTAATTTTATTCAACTATCAATTAGGCATATTTCCCTCGTTATTCCTATCTTTTTTTCTGGTTCATTTCTCTCTTTTGCTTTCTATTTGGGCTTTCTTCAACCCAAGTTAGGATAACAGCCCATCAAGCCCTTTGTTGTGCCTTTATGAAGACACCGTAGCCAATCCGTAGCTTATACTTCAGACTTTTGGCGCTTCGATTTTGGCGGGAAAAGCTCCAAAACAAAGAAGGAGGAGGAGGAGGAGGAGGAGGAGGAGGAGGAGGAGGAGGCGCATCCATGGCGGACGAGCAAGACGCGGGTCTGGATCAGGTGGAGGAGGAGTACGCCGTGTGGAAGAAGAACTCTCCGTTCTTGTACGATCTCATCATCCCTCACTCTCTCGAATGGCCTTCTCTCACCGTTCATTGGTCCCCTTCGTCCCCCATCCCCCATCCCTCACCCAAACCCTTCTCTTTCCGTCCACAAGCTCGTCCTCGGGACCCACACCTCCAACGGCTTCTCCAACTTTCTCATGGTCGCCGACGCTCTCCTCCCCTCCTCCGCGACGGAAACCGCCTTCGACACCAGTGACCCTAACACTATTTTCCCGAAGGTACAGTATTTCGTACACAATTTTTTTATTTTCTTTATTATTTGTCAACAATAATCTCTCCGATTTGTGTAGAAATTTGTGATTTTCTTTTTTTCGAAAGGGCAAATTGAGCCAGAATTGAAGTTTTGCCTATTATCTGTTTGTTAAAATGTCTCTGCAAAAACAAAAAAAAATCTCTGATTTTGTTTTTTTGTTGGTTTGATTTGTCAATGTAGGTGGAGATTACTCAGAAGATACGTGTTGACGGCGAAGTGAACAAGGCGCGTTATATGCCGCAGAACTCAACTATTATCAGTGCGAAGACGAGTGGTTGCGAGGTGTACGTGTTTGATTGTGCCAAACAGGAGGGGAAACCCAAAGGGGGTGATTGTGATCCGGATTTGAGGTTAAGGGGTCATGACAAGGAAGGGTATGGATTGTCTTGAAATTCCAAAAAGGAGGGCTATATCTTGAGCGGCTCGCATGATTGTAAAATATGTTTGTGGGATATGTCTGCTGTGGCCGTAGACAAAGTGCTTGATCCAATGCATGTTTATGAGGTAAATTTCGGACTTGAACATCGTTTATTCAAGGAATGGTGTATTTTCTATGCAGGTTGTTAATGGTTGCTTGTTGATTTTGCTTTCAGGGTCACGAAAGTGTGGTGGGAGACGTGTCGTGGCATTGGAAGGATGAGAATTTATTTGGGTTCGTTGGGGATGATTGTAGATTGATCATATGGGACTTGCGCACAAACCAGAGCCAACACTCTGTCAAAGCTCATGAGAAAGAGGTTATGCAGTGTTAAAAGTTAAAAATTTGCATGATATGTGTAATAGTTCGAGTTCGATTGTTGAATATGTTTGTTTCTTAATGCTATGAATAGAAACTTAGTGTATTAAGATACTATTTGGTATAATAGCATTCAGTTCTATTGATGCTTTCCTTCCTGCTATAAAATTTTAGCATTTGTTGCCACTATGTAAAGGGCATCTAGGATTAGGAGTTCGTAGAATAAAATGAAGTTATATTCATTCGATTAGTGGGGATTTGTAGAATAAAATGGATTTCTGGCTCATGGTATATCATAAGGGGATTTATTAAAGACACTAGTCAGTCAGAGATCGTTGCATTTGTATGGCCTTTTCTTCCTTGCAATATCGTAATGTGATATTTGTTTGTTTCTTCTTGTTGTTGTGTTCTTTTTCCCAGAATAATGATAGATGTTTTTGACCGGGTATTTCTACCATCCGCATTCTATCACTTTGTTCTCATATTTTCTGGTTAATCTCAGGTGAATTATCTCTCCTTCAATTGATACAATGAGTGGATTTTGGCTACGGCATCTTCAGATACGACTATTGGTTTGTTTGATATACGGAAGCTGACAGTGCCATTGCATGTTTTGAGTAGTCACACGTGTGATTTTTTTACCCATCTGTTTAATCTTTAGATTTTTTGGCAATTATGTTATAAGTCGATATAGGTGTCTCTTGAATCATGCATATTTCCTTTCTCTACCAAATTGTTTCTCTGGCTTACGTAGACTCACTAGGCTTTACATTGCAAATTTTTTTTTTTTTCCTAGTTTCATTGTAAATAAATTTTAACAAATTTTAACAACCATATTGAAGGAATGAAACTCCCTTATTCTCAATTTTGTTTCTTTGCAGAGAGGAGGTATTTCAGGTTGAATGGGATCCTAATCATGAAACGATATTGGCTTCGTCTGCTGATGACAGAAGGCTGATGATTTGGGACCTTAACAGGTATTTGGCGTTAGAATTTGCTCCTAGCCTTCATTCTTTTGGTAATAGGGTGAAAAGGCCAAAACAAATACAATGATGCCTTCCTCTATGGTTATTAAAGAAAAGTATAACAATTGAACACTTAAAATGACGCCTTCAGGATTGGGGATGAGCAGTTGGAAGGAGATGGTGACGATGGACCTCCCGAGCTTCTCTTTTCTCATGGGGGTCACAAAGCTAAGATATCAGATTTCTCCTGGAACAAACACGAGCCATGGGTGATTACAAGTGTAGCCGAGGACAACACTCTTCAAGTCTGGCAACTTTCTGACAGTATTTATGGCGATGAGTATGGTGGCCGTGATGACTAATCAAAATATCTGATCCAAATACGCTCCTTGGTAATCTTCCTTTGAGCAGTGAACTCTCTGACAGCCTTTTGTTTTCTTCTTTCACCTGGAAAATGGACTCTGGAATTTTGGTGGGGTTACCTGAATCCTTTCCCTGTGAATGATTTTACAGGAATTGAGATAGATTTGTTATTTGTTAGCATCTTAGGTCATCTTTATGTATTTTTTTTTTGTTTGAGAAAACCGGTTTTTGCCAACGTCTGGTACTTTTGTTAATCAAGTAGTTGCTATGAAAATAGTCATGTTCAGTATGAAAGTTCAAAGGGCCCGGACCTTCACATTTCAACTTTAATCAGATCTTCGAAAGTCAAGATTGTTGATTTCAGTATTGAGAGTATGATGTCAATCTTTTTATTTGATCCACCATCACTAACCACCCCTATATGGGGTTAACAGTTTTTAATGAATTAAAATAAAAATAAAAAATAAAAGTAAAATCTTAAAAATAAAATTGTCCGGGCTTAAATAAAAACTTTCAAATCAAAAATAAAAATATAAACGACAATTAAACCACAGTTTAATGTAGCACCTTAAATTTAATAATATAAACTGTCGTCATCATCATTTTAACCCTCAATACATTGTAATACAGTCATAGAAAGTAACAATTGATGCTTACATTATCATAAAGAACATTCTTAACAATTGAAGCAGTCCCAATGTAATATAGCTATATCGCTTCCTCAACTATTTTTCTCGTAGCCACCTTACACTTAGTGAGTCCTGAAAAGATAAAAATATAAGGGAATGAGTGACACTATGCTCAGTAGAGAAAACCATTACTCACCTTTAGGTTTTTATCATTACCACATTAAAACCTGCATGGTTAGTTAATAGTTATCATTATCCAGATTATGAGATTTATTTTAATCATATTCCATGGGTACCATAGTTAATCATCATCGAGTTTCATACATATACATATATAAAAATATTATAATTTATCATTATTTCTAGGTATCCACGTTCAATAAAATATCACTTAACTCATCAAAACCCAAATGGGCATGCTTGACCACCCTCCAAACATTCTAATGGTGTTCCGGTGAGGGGACATCAAGCCTCGAGTCCTCACTAAGTCGATTCCTGTACAGTTCGTTCTATAACTTTCGACCCAAAGGAGCGTCATCACCTCCTCCTATTTTACCTTTTAGGGTATTCATGCCCAAGGACGTAACCGCCGTCCTCTTTACGTCTCACCATTTCTCTACATTTAATCATTATTAATAGAGTCAGTTTTCTTAACCATGCTTCTCAATTTATAACATGTGTCAATTCATTATGTTCCTCGCCGTACAATACAAGACGAGTCCATGTCATAGTTTCATATGTGATACTCATATAATATCAGTTCAACATAGATATATATATATATATTGCGGCAAAATAATCAATTTTAATTCTATAAAAACCTCACAAAATATGAGTAATAGAATCCCTACCTTTCAAGCTTATCAACAATCTTTTAATCTTGGAATCAATTAACGTTAGCTCCATACTCGCTTGATCTTAAGGCGTGCATAAGGACAATTAAAACTAAAGCACAACATACAACTACATTCATAAATAAATCACGTGTAAACCTATCTTACTAGTATGCCATTAAAGCTTTTATGTAAAGCTCTTTTGAATACCACAGTAAACAATTTTTGTCTTAACACAATATAAAATGTGAACAGGTAATCTATATGTTTTAGTCCCTAATAAGATTCATCAATCACTTAGGATAATATTGGAAAGGTTGCATGACATTAAAGAATTAGGTGGTGAACAAAGATGGGTTCTTGGTTCAGGTTAGCAGTTGGTATACCATAACAAACTGACAGGTTTACTAGTTTCTAATCCGAAAATTGAATAATTCATAGAAAATAAAATACAACTCCGATTTAGGTTTATGATAGCTCGTTAGAAAGCTTAGGATGTCTACTTTTTAAATATGCAAACCAATTCATAAAATTCATTTTAATTTAATCCTAGAATTTCAAGAAATAGCCACTGCCCATAGAGGTATTACAAAGTTTAACAATATAAATTTTCTGTCTAGGGCATATACACTTAGACTTTATACATATGCTCCAAAATAGCAACAAACATATACTTAGGTTTAAGAACGCAAATTTGAATAATCCTTTAGTATAAAAGAAAATTTATAAATGAAAGACTAAATTGGTTCATAAGATTCTAACCTCGGATTATGGTTAGTTGGAAGCTTGAAATGGCTTCAAAACAGGTTCCTTGACTTCGGTATGGCTGAAATTCTTGCTCAAATGGGGGTGATGGTGGCTAATTTTTATGACTGCCTTGAAGAAGGTCTCTAAGTATTTTGCTTCAGTAAAGAAATGAGAAGAAGAGTGTGGGTGTAACACCCGAGATTTTTAATGCATTAAATTAAGGATTATATTAAGACAAAGTACAATTAAAGGAAAATGTTGTATAATATTACAGAAAATTATACAGTATTAGAGCAATGCAGTATAAGAATTGGATTGTGTGGACCACAATTTCTTTTTATACTTTTATAAAAAGAAAAGAAATGAAAAAAAAAGGAAAAAAAATCAAAAAAATATCACAAAACTCGATTCTCTCTCTCTCCTCAAAACTTGTTTGAGATTCCGGTGTCCGTCTTCGACACCTCCCGCACCAGTGGGAAGCTCTCGTTGAGCTGAGTCCAACGAGGTGTCGTGCCACCCAAAACACCGCCGGAGGAGGGCTCACGCGCCGCCCAAAGTGGCGGTGAAACCCATATTTTCCCGACGACATTTCTCCGCCGTCCGACCACCAATCGACGTGATTTTGGTGTCTATGGACTCAGCGTGAGGAGAGGAACAAGATGGTATCAATCTTTCAGCTCAATTTTGGCTGGAAAAGCTTCGTCGGAGCTGCCCCGTCGCCGCCGTGAAGCCACCGTCGGAGCCGCCGTATATGGCGGCGGTGTGGCACACCGCCGGTGCCAAAATGATCAGAGGGCGACGGCGAGCAAGACCCCTCGGTCAATTGCTCCATTCCGCCGCCCCTCGCCGGAGAACGAAGACACCCGCCGTGAGCCACCGTGGGTGTGTTCGGGTTGGCTGTTTTAGGCCATTTTGTGCCAAATTGAAGGCACAAATACCTTCAGAGGCTCGAGAAGAGCGTGAAGCAACCCTCAATTGCACGAAATGATGGCTGGAGGACGGAGAACGGCATCTCCGTCGTGCACCGCCGTGGGGCTAGGTGGAGCCGCCGTTCCACGCGGTGTTGAGCTGCACCACCATAGGGGAAATACTCAGAGGGTCATGGGGAAGAAAATGCCCAGCTCAATTTCACGGTGTCTCCGCCGGAGATAGGAGATCGGAGCCGCCGGTGTTAGCCGAGAATTTCGTCTTCGATTTGCTATGTTAGAGGGCAAATTGGGTGAAATTGACCCCACCAATTTACTCAGGAGGGTCGATTTAGGGGGGTAGGCTCGAGCTCAGCCCTCAACAGAGCCAACCGCCGCCGGTCAACGCCGGTCAACAACGGTCAACGGTCGGTCAAAGGCCAAAATGGGATTTTGTGATCCGGACCTCCGATCGAAGATCTGAGACTGCCTCTCGACTCGTTTCGACGCTCTGAACGCAATGGTGACCTCCGTTCGAGCAAATTCCACTCTGATGAAAATCGTCTGGTACCGACTGCACGTAGATCGAGGCGATTCAAACAGCAGTATCGGAGTCCAGAATGACGTTTTTAAGAATGTATGATCTCCAGGAAGCATTCCTAGCCATTCATGGTCGCTCGAGGAGCACTGCAGAGGATGCTTCGCATACTGTAGATGCAGCGAGATACAACTGGATCTGCTTTGCTTGGAGTTCAAGTAAGTAGGAATCTCGCCTACAGTATGAACTGTTTTAGAATAAACTGTTTTAGATGCTTTCATAGAAAGTTATGAAATGCATGATTAGTAATTGTGACACTGTTTTATGTAAGAATGAGTTTTATAACGTTACAAGGTGACGAAAAACCCGTTAAGGGTAAAATTATCATTATCAAGAAAACAGCTAGAACGGAGTCGAACACTCCAATTTAGCATAACGTTATTAGACGAAAAATGTTTCGTAATACGTTAAGTAACGTAACGGTCATGTGAGACCAGAGATTTAATAAGAGATGTTTTAAGTAAACGGAGGTAAACCGATGGGTTACGAAGTTAAAAGGAATGAATAGTTAATGTTTACGTTTTATTATCAATCGAGTGGATTGATAATAAAGAAAGTTAATTAATGAGTCGGTTGTCGTATGATCAGGACACAAAAGCCGACCAATGGAAGGAAAAGGAATGAGAAATGAACGGAATAGAGAACGCTAGGGCATAGTCCGGGTAAGTTCAGATTTCATCTACAGCATGAAGTAAATAGTTTTAATGCATCCATATGCATTTGTAAATGAGTTTGCAATGGTTAGACAAGTTATTTTTAAAGTATATTTGCATTTATTATGCAAAAAGTTCTAAAGTAGAAAATAAGGTTTGCAATAAATTTGCAACCGTTATGTTTGAAGCCTATTTGCATAATGATATGCATGAAAGTTATGAACCATGATTGGCGTGTGTATCATACACAGGACATGACTTAAAGTATTATATGGATATAATATGAAGTAGTTGCTATTCAAAGAAGAAAAATGTATAGCAACTCCACGATATGAAAGTATGAACGACAAATGAATGTATGATATGAATGACATGAGTATGAATGATATGTAAAAGCATGAAATGTGAAAGTATGATATGAATGACATGAATATGAGTAATATATGAAAGCATGAAATGTAAAAGTATGATATGAACGACATGAATATGAGTAATGTATGAAAGCATGAAATGTGGAAGTAAGGTATGAATGACATATATATGTATGATATGTTTATGAATATGATATGCAAGTATAATACTTATACGAGCAAATAATATGGATAAGAATGTTATGACTAATGCTTGTTATCTATAGTGTAACAAGATATAGTATATAAGTACAATACCATGTAGTGCATAATGGATATGCACAATGAGGTCCATAAGAAATCCATTAAGGATATAATCTTCAAGTTGTCTATAGGAAACTAGAAAAATTACTATAAGACACCCTAGGTTCGATTAGAAATCGAGAGAACGATTTAGATAATTAAGTAGAATTTAGAAAATTTCTCGTGACCGACAGCGAGGTCACAAGAGCAAAGCCAAGACAGAGACTTTATGAATACGAAAAAAGAAAGAAAGAAAGAAGATAAAGCTAGTTTTTCCTTTACTGCACCCCCAGGAAAGGCTAGACATGTTCAAGAGAGATATAAAAAGTTAAGCGCTATTATGACCCTTAGAAGTTTTCAGACAGGTACGTAAACATGTTTTAAATCAACATTGTCACTAGTCTAGAACGACTAGATGATAAAAGGCCTATAGACTGGACAATAAAAAGATGAACTTATTGACCAGTTTTTACGTACCAAATTATGATCTAGATGCAGATGTGCATCATAGAAACGAAATAGGATTAGTATAAATCCTGCTTTTCGACCATGCATAACGTGTTATAATGTAAGTTATAAGTTTTATGAAGCATTGCTATGTAATATATTGCATTTGTATGCAATATATTTTAGGATAAGAGTTATGATATGCAATATATCATTGCGTAATATATTGCATTTGTATGCAATATGTTTTAAGATAAAACTTATCATATGCAATATGTGGTTGCGATATATATTGCATTTGTATGCAATATATTTTAGGATAAAAGTTATGATATGTAATATGTCATTGCGTAATATATTGCATTTGTATGTAATATGTTTTAGGATAAAAGTTATAATATGCAATATGTGATTGTGATATATATTACATTGTATGCAATATGTTTCAAGGAAGAATTATGATTCGCAAAATGTGATTTGCGTTATAAGATGCATTTGTTATGCAGTATGTTGCATTTGTTATGCAACAAGTTTTAGAATAAAAGTTATGATTCGCAAAATGTGATTTGCGTTATAAGATGCATTTGTTATGCTGTATGTTGCATTTGTTATGCAATAAGTTTTAGAATATGCGTTATAAGATGCATTTGTTATGCAGTATGTTGCATTTGTTATGCAATAAGTTTTAGAATAAAAGTTATGATTCGCAAAATGTGATTTGCGTTATAAGATGTATTTGTTATGCTGTATGTTGCATTTGTTATGCAATAAGTTTTAGAATATGCTTTATAAGATGCATTTGTTATGCAGTATGTTGCATTTGTTATGCAATAAGTTTTAGAATAAAAGTTATGATTCGCAAAATGTGATTTGCGTTATAAGATGCATTTGTGATGCAGTATGTTGCATTTGTGATGCAATAAGTTTTAGAATAAAAGTTATGATACGCAAAATGTGATTGCGTTATATGATGCATTTGTTATGCAATAAGTTGCATTTGTTATGCAATAAGTTTCAGAGTACAAATTATGATTATCAAAATGTGTTTGCATTCTAAGTTGCATTTGTTATGCAATAGATTATATAGTACAAGTAATGATTTACAAGTGTATTTGCATATAATGTGGTTGCATTTGATGTGCTCACTAATGTTAATAAGAAGGTAACGTAAAATTTAAAAGAGAGTGTCGTACCAGCCTCCTCGTTGTGAGGTCATAAAAGTATAGTTAAAGTTTGACCTCCCAGATGTGAGGTATACGACCTCGAAGTTCGATGGTCTTAAGTCTTCCACAAGGGAAGCATCACGTTTATGATCTCATGATTAAAGATGTTGGTACGAACACTAAAAGTTATAAGATAAAGAAAGTTAAGGAACGAAAAGTGGAAAGTTAAAGTGTAAGATAAGAAAATAAAAAGAACAAGGATAGAAAGTCAAAGTAAGAAAGAATGGTCATAAGATGCTCATAATTGAAAATTCATAATTGAGCATAAATTGTATTGTGATTGTAGTTGATTTGTTTATTGTGAAACGTTTATATGCTATGAAAAACATTCTGAGGAATGTTTTGTATTAAATGTTTATGAGAACATGAATAACGTTATGAAGAGCAATCTGAGGATTAGTTTATGTTAGATATTTTGTGAAAAACGTTTATAAGAAACGTTATAGCAATTGCTTTAGGAAAACGTTTATGGGAAACGTTCTAGAAAGGTCTTTTTTTAAAAACAACATGTTTAAATGCTTTGTGAGATTTTGTTTGAACTTACTGAGCGAAAGCTCATAAAAAAAGTTTCTTCATGCTGTAGGTAGTTTTATGGGCGACCAGTAAGACCCGTTGGAAGAGTTGGGTGCTGCGGAGGGCAGATGCGAAGATTTGGGTATGGATACCATCACTGTTTGCTTCCGCCATATAAAGGAAAGGTTTTCCATTGTTTAATGTTGTGTATTCAAATTTTAAAGAAATCAGAGTTCTAAGAATTGTATTCAAAATTTTAAGATACAGTTTACGAACTGTTTTATGTAATTATAAAGTAAAGTTTTAAACTATGATTTAATAAATGTTTCTTATTAAGTTTTAAGAAACGATTTAAAATGATTTTAAGGGCAAGTGTTGAGCGATGTCTCAACTTGAAATGTGACAGAGGTCGCATCAGTTTTAAAGAACGTTTAAAGAAAAAAAAATTTATTACAGTATTTTTCTTACTAAGTAAGTAAGATTACTGTTTACGAAACGATGTTTATGAAAGTAAAGTGACTGCCCGAAAAGGCGGGTCGTCACAGTGGGAACCGTGGAAGAAAAGGGAAGAAAAGATGAAGTCTTTGAAGAGAAGTGATAGAAGCAATTATGGAGGAGACATGTTGAAGCATGTCACGGAGGAAATAAAGAAAATGAGGGTCAAGAGTAGTTGGAAAAGATATCCTTATGTCTCATCTGGAGACTTTAACGCACATAATGCCAATATGACATTTTTGAGATTTATTAGAAGTTCTAAGGCTTTTCAGTAAATATACTAAATAAATATAAGAGAATTTTTTTTAAAAAAAATTAAAATAGATAAAAATAAATATTGTAAAATAAATTTTAAATGAAGCAATTTTTTTTAATACACTAAAAATTAATTTAATTACCTTAATACCCGTTAGGAAAATAACGGGTGTCACAGCTCTACCCCCCTTAAAGAAATTTTGTCCTCGAAATTTCAATTCTAGCAATACTAGTAAAAATTTTGATTCCATTATGATTCCAATTCCGAGTCTAAACCATTAATGTTGTTTGTCCTCCAAATTTAAGTTATCATATCTCCACTTATTTACTTGCATGATAAATCTTACTCTAAATTCTAAATCCCTCAATGAGAGTATTTCTGACAATTTCCAACTAATAACACCGTATAATGGTTTAGGAATCTGATCAGACATACATATTGACCATACCATGATTCCAGTCCTTTATTGTCCATGGACTGTGATTTACAATCACATTTAAGGAGATTGCCAGAGAAATTTTATATACTTCATCTTTAGGTTCCTTTTCCTTTTTGAGTAAGGAAAAGACAAATATATTTGATTTCATACCTTAACTAATAAACTAAAACATAATCATAAAACATATATCACAAACACTTCTATTCAAAACCATACATTAAACTTATTCATAGAGATATTAAACGGAATCTCAGAGTTACAGACAAACCCGACATATTTTTCATTAAACAGCTATCCTAATGACACAAACATTCAACCCAAATAATATACTCATATTTCCTATGGAATATCCCCATAACTGACTTTGGTACTTCCACATAATATTAACAAAATATTACACATTACAAACATGATACGGATACGTTTCGAGAGCACAAGGCACTCCGTATACCAGTTATCCATATCATGCATGCTTAGAGAATACAAAAACATCGATAAACAAAAGATCGGACCTTAAGTAGGATGCGTTTCGAGAGCATCAAGTACTCCGTATCCAGCCATCCCGGCATTAGGCTCAATGAATCTAAAAGATTGAACAACGACGTACCACAAGAAACATAGAATACAAGGTAAACGGTTATTCGTAACACACGAAATACGGACACACATGCCTACATGCCATAGATAAAACCACAAGATTACAGATGGAGATTCAAATCAATTGGCCGCTCTCGGCTTTCCCTTTCCCATTCAAGCTTGGATGTTGCAGTGTCGGATTCTGGATGTATGATTTGCATTTTATCTATCAATTCTCAGCTGTTGAAGCAGTAACAAAGATTTGTCTCTCCGATTCTGTAATGATGTTTTCTTCCACAGCGTAATCTAGAAATTTCAAAAGACCGTCATAAAAACCATTTACATTCAACAGTCCCAAGGGTTTGGAATGAAAGCCCAACAATTGCTCACAAGCAACTATGAATATTTCCTCAAGAGTACCTAGACCACCAGGTAATGCTATAAAAGCATCAGAATTATTGATTATGTCTTTAAAATTTCTAGGGATGCTCCTGACTCCTTTTCCCTTATCTATGGCTTCCTTATAAAGGTTTCCTTCAGCTAGAATATGAGGCCAAATTCCTACAACTGTAGCGTCACTAGACCTAGCTGCTAGCGCCATATTTTCCATCATTTTTATTCTACCACCCCCATAGATTATGTTAATCTTCTTGCGTGCTAGGACTTGCCCTAAGTGATTTGCAGCTTCTAAATAAGCTTTATCTTTTCCAAGGCTGGAACCACAAAAGACACAGAAATTCTTTATTTTCTTCGTGGACTGGGAGGTAGACATATTTGGTTTATATAAGTGATTGCTTAATGTCTGCTCCACTTAGACTTCGGGTTCTACATGAGATTTTAAAGATGAGAAATACAAAAAGGACTAAAGAGACAGACGAGTAGGTAATGAAAAGGTAATCCAAAGATTTAAACAAAATCTTGTGAGGATAAGAAAGTAAGACAAGGTGATTGATAGTTTACAGAAAATCTGATTCACTTTGTGAAAAAGATTAGACTCTAATTGTATAACTTTTGACAATTGAGAACAGTTTGACAGAAGACCATCTTGACACAACTGTAGACCTTTTGACAAATATACACAGAGTCTAGAAATTCAATATAAATGACAAATACTGTAGAACTTTTGAAATTTGAGACACAAATCTTGAAATATCTGGATAAGTTTTTCAAAATTCAAACATGTTACTGTACCGTATGTGACGTGTCTGATAAGATAATATATTTTATTATATATATATATTTAAGAAAACCATAAATTAAATGAGATATTAACACCTAATGTATCAATCTAATAATCACAATTATTTCAAACACAAAAGCAAATATTCTGAGTAAAAGAAAAACACAAACTGTTGAACATCAGCTAAAACTGCTTCAAATAAGCAAAGACTAAATAACCTTTATAGAGCAATGACTTATTCCCCATCCAGTTTTCTTATGGCTTGGCAAACAGGATCTAGAAATACCATATTCCTGAGGCGTTGTCTTTCTGCATAAAATGTAGGCCAGAGTTTAAAAATAGCTCCTTGAACATATCCACTAGGGTGACCGTGAAGAGGAGGATGGATACTATCCAAGTTCTCCTTTGAAAGTCTATCCCTACAAAACCTTATTTTATCTTTTCTATTCGTAGACATATAACCAGGTGAAGTACATTTACCGTTACAATTTTGTCTTCCACATTTGTTACAAGCGACTACGATGGCACGAGCTCTTTTTTTCATTGCACTACGACTGGTACCTATTCTTGGTAAACCGACATCTTGACTGAAGTCACTCGGACGGATCTTCCCCTCTATCAACATTCTCACATCACAAGGGATGCCAAAACGCATAAGAATCCACAATCGAGTAATTCTAGCCTTGTATTTCTTTATGAGAATATTTTGGGAGAGTGATGGGAAATACTTTCTCAGGTGTTGGTACTTTGGGTCCATGATGAGATGAAAGAAAAGTAAATAGAAAGGAAAAATTAAGATAGTAAGTTGTAGAATCCTAGAATTCCTTCTTCTTTTAGAGGGAAAGAAGAATTTCTAGTGAAAAAGAAGAGGATTTGTGATTTAGAGAGAAAATAACAAATTAAGAGAGAAAAAGTGAGCTCGGAGAAATAAGCTCCTATGCACAGTAAACGTATATGTAAACAATAATTAAACCACTGTATATGACACGTATAGAGACCACGTGGGAGAGACAGTGTGAATCAAACTGATTTAGGATTTGAACTAGGCCCAAATGTTCTAAGTTGAAAAGGGTCAGGTTGTTTCGGGCCTTAACACATTTAGAACGAGTTAAATAACAAACATAAAATTGAAAACCAATTTGTATAAATCTTAAACCCAATTCAAAGCCCACTAAAGATAAAATTAACTATGAATAAGAAGTCTAATTTAACAATAATCAGGGATCTTTCTGAGTGGTATTTAAAATCATTTCATAACAACATAATCTTCTAGCAACTCAAATAATTTTGTTTTAATCAAAACCTTATTGAACAATGCATACACTCATATGTTATTCCTAATACTCAACATCTATCAATGGATTCATCATTATTACTAACAAGGGTTTAGAATGTGACTAACCTTGAAATCAATACGATTTACGTCTTCCAATATAGACTATATCAATGAACAAAGACACTTGATGTTACTATTTAAGAACATCTACAATCCCCACAATTCTACTTATACAATATCTAATTTTCTCATATAACAAAACCTTAGGTAACCAAAAGATTCACATCTAAACATCTAAAACCTAAACCTTTTATCGTAATTATCCAAAATTATTATAAGTGCCTTAAGTATTATGATTTACTTAAGGAAACTCCTATTGGTCATTTTTTTATATTGCATCTATTCATAAAGATTCAGTGATACACTTAAATACAATATACGTAACAAAATATTCCAACTTTGAGATTCATGCATTCTTGCCTTTACACAGTCTCAACAGACTAAAAGTCTAACGTTTATCTCTCTCAAGATTCAATACCATAGATTCCCAACTTATCTCATATTCCTCAAATAAATAGAACTTTTAAGGAAAGATATTGACACTTATGTACTCCACCGAATCCACACATAATCATTACTTAGGTTTTGAATCAATTACGAAAAATTTGGCATATCTATGCCAAACTTTAAAATCAATAAATCAAGCCTTATATTTCTTATTGTTTTTCACAAAATAAAAGGCTATTAAATCCTCGTATCTACATGAATTTTTCATTGTTCTATGCGAATTAGATATGCTTATAGATCCTAATATTATACGAATCTCTCATAAGCATTCTACTTATAAACTCGTTCCATATAATTATCATTCCCTCATAACTATTAATACTTTATTTCTATATAATTATTGTACTCATATAACCGTTAGTATTTTCATTCTAGGGTCTTTCCATGTTACATCCTTCTAGACTGTATAAATCAATGTGAAGGTTCATTTTGATGATGACAATAAAAATTCAGCTTCAAAACCATCTCAAAAGCAATTTTTTATTTATTTATTAAAGTGGTGCTACACTCCCTAGGTTAACCGAACCTAGGCTCTGATACCAAAAATTCTGTAACGCCCCTATATGGGGGTTAACAGTTTTTAATGAATTAAAATAAAAATCAAAAATAAAAGTAAAATCTTAAAAATAAAATTGCCCGGGGCTTAAATGAAAACTTTCAAATCAAAAATAAAAATATAAACGACAATTAAACCACAGTTTAATGTAGCACCTTAAATTTAATAATATAAACTGTCGTCGTCATCATTTTAACCCTCAACGCATTGTAATACAGTCACAGAAAGTAACAATTGATGCTTACATTATCATAGCGAACATTCTTAACAATTGAAGCAGTCCCAATGTAATATAGCTACATCGCTTCCTCAACTATTTTTCTTGTAGTCACCTCACACTTAGTGAGTCCTGAAAAGATAAAAATATAAGGGAATGAGCGACACTATGCTCAGTAGAGAAAACAATTACTCACCTTTAGGTTTTTATCATTACCACATTAAAACCTGCATGGTTGTTTAATACTCATCATTATCCATATTATGAGATTTATTATAATCATATTCCGTGGATACCATAGTTAATCATTACCAAGTTTCATACATATACATATATACAAATTTTTATAGTTCATCATTATTCCTAGGTACCCATGTTCAATAGAGTATCACTCAACTCATCGAAACCCAAATGGGCATGCTTGATCACCCTCTAAACATTCTAAGGGTGTTTCGGTGATGGGACATCAAGCCCCGAGTCCTCACCAAGTCGATTCCTGTACAGTGTGTTCTGGGACTTTCAACCCAAGGAAGCGTCATCACATTTCCCCTATTTTACCTTTTAGGGTATTCATGCCCAAGGACGTAACCGCCGCCCTCTTTACGTCTCACTATTTCTCTATATTTAATCATTATTAATAGAGTCAGTTTTCCTAACCATGCTTCTCAATTTATAACATGTGTCAATTTATTATGTTCCTCGCCGTACAATACAAGAAGAGTCCATGTCATAGTTTCATATGTGATACTCATATAATATCAGTTCAACATAGATATATATATATTGCGGCAAAACAATCAATTTTAATTCTATAAAAACCTCACAAAAGATGAGTAATAGAATCCCTACCTTTCAAGCTTATCAACAATCTTTTAATTCTGGAATCAATTAACGTTAGCTCCATACTCCCTTGATCCTAAGGCGTGCATAAGGACAATTAAAACTAAAGCACAACATACAACTACATTCAATAATAAATCATGTGTAAACCTATCTTACTAGTATGCCATTAAAGCTTTTATGTAAAGCTCTTTTGAATACCACAGTAAACAATTTTTGTCTTAACACAATATAAAATGTGAACAAGTAATCTATATGTTTTAGTCCCTAATAAGATTCATCAATCACTTAGGATAATATTGGAAAGGTTGCAAGACATTAAAGAATTAGGTGGTGAGCAAAGATGGGTTCTTGGTTCAGGTTAGCAGCTGGTATACCATAACAAACTGACAGGTTTACTAGTTTCCAATCCAAAAATTGAATAATTCATAGAAAATAAAATACAACTCCGATTTAGGTTTATGATAGCTCGTTAGAAAGCTTAGGATGTCTACTTTTTAAATATGCAAACCAATTCATAAAATTCATTTTAATTTAATCCCAGAATTTCAAGAAATAGCCACTGCCCATAGAGGTATTACAAAGTTTAACAATATAAATTTTATGTCTAAGGCATATACACTTAGACTTTATACATATGCTCCAAAATAGCAACAAACATATACTTAGGTTTAAGAACGTAAATTTGAATAATCCTTTAGTATAAAAGAAAATTTATAAATGAAAGACTAAATTTGTTCATAAGATTCTAACCTTGGATTATGGTTAGTTGGAAGCTTGAAATGGCTTCAAAACAGGTTCCTTGACTTCGGTATGGCTGAAATTCTTGCTCAAATGGGGGTGATGGTGGCTAATTTTTATGGCTGCCTTGAAGAAGTTCTCTAAGTATTTTGCTTTAGTAAAGAAATGAGAAGAAGAGTGTGGGAACCGTGGAAGAAAAAGGAAGAAAATATGAAGTCTTTGAAGAGAAATGATAGAAGCAATTATGGAGGAGACATGTTGAAGCATGTCACGGAGGAAATAAAGAAAATGAGGGTCAAGAGTAGTTGGAAAAGATATCCTTATGTCTCATCTGGAGACTTTAACGCACATAATGCCAATATGACATTTTTGAGATTTATTAGAAGTTCTAAGGCTTTTCAGTAAACATACTAAATAAATATAAGAGATTTTTTTTTTAAGAAATTAAAATAGATAAAAATAAATATTGTAAAATAAATTTTAAATGAAGCAATTTTTTTTATTAATACACTAAAAATTAATTTAATTACCTTAATACCCGTTAGGAAAATAACGGGTGTCACACTAGAAAAAAAATTACTACATTGTTGCTTTGGTTGGGTCGAAGCATGGAGACTCGCTAAAATCTCCTGTAATATGACATGATCAAGGATAGCATATAACTTTCTCATCATACTAACAGAGTGTTTGGCATACCGGTTAGAACAATTGGTTAGAATTGTATATACTGTAATATATGAGAGCCTTATACTGTAGCAATTTTTTTGCTTTTATTGTAACATGTGAAAGCTTTACACTGTTCTTAACTGAAAAGTTAGTGAAAACCAACTAATGCTAAGCAGTTGAGGAGAAAATTCTAGGGACAACCCCTTTCTATGGAAACACTGCATAAAGTTTATCAAAGAGTAAGTAAATGTGCTGCATTGTCCTTTTCTTCCCTTATTATGATAATAGAAAATGATGAGTACTTTGGGGGCTTCATGCACACTCAACGGGGGATCTTTACCAATGTGGTGGCTTTACGTGTTAAGAGTTAACTTTGTTTTCCTTTAGTAAAAATTATACTGCATGTTCAGAATATTTTACTCTCTTAATGTGACAATGTTAAGTAATAATTATTATTATAATTTAATTTTTTATACTATGAACTTTAGTTCTTATTATTTATAAAATATTCTTTATTTTCTTTTTTGCTCTATTTTAACATTACCAGTAAGATCATGTTACATGTCTCTGCACAAAATGCATAAATGATAAAACACCCAAGCAATTCACCGTTCTTCTTGAGGCTGTCAAAAGGGTGCACAAAAAACCTACCAAACTACCGAGCTCCCATCGTCATGATTGTTCCACAGCATCAAATTGTCAAACCGCGGTTTCAAACCGCCCGCCCATCATAGATAAAGGGGGTTTATCAAAACCACACCGTCCCACCAAATCGCAATTTCAAACCATTCTGCGAATTCATTTTATATATGAAGTGCTTCTTTAGGAGTTAAACTTCCATTTGTCCATATTTCGAGAAAAAGTATTTCTTGGTTTTCATTTCCATTCACATAAGAATGAATACTATGATTTGCATTTCGAACAGGCATGAATACAGCATCTATAGGATAGCTTCCATTTTGAAAATTATTTGGTGTTTTTATACGATATCCGCGATTCCTCTCGATTTGTAATTCAATACACAAGGTTATTGGTTCTGTTAGGTTAGCTATATGCTGTGTATTATCAACGATTTCTACGGACGGTGGTAAGATGATATCTTGAGTAGTTACATATCCGGGACCCTTGACACAAATAGACGCATCGCGAGTTCCATACAGATTACTTCTGAGATGAATGCACGAAAGAGACATTTCAAATAATGAATATTATTCGAATTTCGAGACGAAAGAACTCCCGGTTTATCAAGATATCCAAAAATCTCGAAAAAAAAAAGCTCATTGGCAGTCCTGAGTACAGGAATAATTGATAGAATTTTTTGAAGAAAACTGTGATGCTATGATCAAAAATGAGTGTCAAAACAAGACAGAAAGGTTATCATTATAAGCGGCCCAATCGGTGGGGGTGGGGAATTAACGAGCACAAAAAAAAGATAAAAAACGTTGATTAACAAAAAAGGAGAGATGACGAATCTTATTTTTTGAGGAACATATCGAGAAAGAATTGGATTTGGTTAGACAATGTGTGGTTGGAAGACAAGGATCGGTTTCTTAGCAAGGTACGAAATGTATTGTCAAATATTCAATATGATTCCACAAGATCTAGTTTCATTCAAGTAACGGATTTTGGCCATATCTGAAATCTTTTTTGGATTCTCATCGGATCTGTTCATTTTTATTATGTTCATAATTGATTATGAATTTTTATATTTTTGTTTTGCCTTTTTAAAATTTAAATGTTTTGATTTCGCCGTACTATTCAACCTCTTTATTTATTGTTTATTGGGATTCCGATTGTATCTATACATTCTAATTATTTTATTTTTAGTTCGGGTTGCTAACTCAACGGTAGAGTACTCGGCTTTTAAGTGCGGCTCGCATCTTTTACACATTTGTATGAAGCAACGGATTCGTCTATACCATCGGTAGAGTTTGTAAGACCGCGACTGATCCTGAAAGGAATGAATGGAAAAAGCAGCATGTCGTATCAATAGAGAATTCTAAAAATATTTCATTCTTACCATATAGGTCCAAAACCTTGTGTAAATTGTTTGAATTCTTGGCGTGGAACAAAATCATTTAAAAAGCAAAGGAATAAAAACTAAATTGAAAGTTGTGTCGAGTTAATAAATGGATAGAGCCCTACTATAGCTATAGGCTATAGCTATAGGTTCCAATTATAGGGAAACAAAAAATAACGAGCTCCTGTTCTTAATTTTTGAATAATTACCCGATCTAATTAAACGTTAAAAATATATTAGTTAAAAATATATTAGTGCTTGACGCGGGAAAGGCTTTTCCCATGAGTGTATTATCAATCAATGGTTTATGAATCCTAACTATTAGCTATCTCCATTTCCATTATGTGGTGGAGATAAATGTGTAGAAGAAGGCAGTATATTGATAAAGAGATTTTTTTTTTCAAAAAAAAATCATCTATCTGATTGATGAATCATAAGACAATTCATGGTTCAAGTGGTTATTAAGAATAGGAAAGGATAACCGAATTGAGTTCTTAACTTGGTCAGGTTATAGACCAATAAAATTTTTTTATATTAGAAACCCATTCGACATGAAGGGTACGAGAAATAAAATCATACATAAAAAATAGAAGCCTCGAACACTCTGAAAATGATATGAGGTGTTCGAAAATGGTCGAAGTATTTAATATAGGAGGATCACTATGACTATAGCCCTTGGTAAATTTACCAAAGACGAAAATGATTTATTTGATATTATGGATGACTGGTTACGGAGGGACCGTTTCGTTTTTGTAGGTTGGTCCGGTCTATTGCTCTTTCCTTGTGCCTATTTCGCTTTAGGAGGTTGGTTCACAGGTACAACCTTTGTAACTTCATGGTATACTCATGGATTAGCAAGTTCCTATTTGGAAGGATGCAACTTCTTAACTGCTGCATTCGAAAATATTTTCTAGTGTCGAGGGAATTGCATGTATAGAGATTCAAAAAAGAATCGACTTGATTCAAGTCATAATCTATATGGGATTCCCAAAGTTATTAATAGAACATCAAAAAATCGAAAAATTACAGATGAATATACAAAAAGAACTTAATTCTGTGAACCGTAAACTCAACATGGCTATTACAAGAATGGCAAATCCTTACGGACACCCTAATATTCTTGCAGAATTTATAGCCGGACAATTAAAAAATAGAGTGTCATTCCGCAAAGCAATGAAAAAAGCTATTGAATTAACTGAACAGGCAGAGGGGGAGGTCATAAGCGTCTATACCGTAAAATCGATTTTCAACGGAATGAAAAAGACATATATGGTAAAATCGTAACTATAGAATACAACCCTAATCGAAATGCATACATTTGTCTCATAAACTATGGGGGAGGTGCGAAAAGATATATTTTACATCCCAGAGGGGCTCTAATTAGAGATACCATTGTTTCTGGTACAAAAGTTCATATAAAAATGGGAAATGCCTTACCTTTGAGTGTGGTTTGAACTATTGATTTACGTAATTGAAAGTAACCAATTAGGTTTACGACGAATCAGAACAAGTGATTGCTGAGATTCGCGCGGGAACATACACTTTTCATTTTAAAGAGAGGGTTCGAAAACATATTTATTCTGACTCAGAGGGGGAAATGCACTGGAGTACCGATGTATATCATGCACCCGATTTTACATATAGTAATGTACATCTATTACCAAAAACAAGTCATTTATGGATATTATCAGGAGGCTCGGGATTTGTTTGAAATATTCACTAACTTGGTTTATAATAATGAAGTTAATCTTTTATTTGCTACGTTTTGGCTGTTTCCCTCTCGACGATGAAGCTTATCCCCCATCGTCTCACTGGCCGACCATGACCCCTGTTATTTGAGGTCATATCTAGTATTCAAAGTTTGCCTTGATTTGATACCGCTCTCACGGCCCGCACCAAAACAGTGCTTTTCGATTATGAAGCATACATCATACAATATGAATTATGATGATGATTGTTTTAACTTTTAAAAAATAGTAAATTGATAATAATTATCCTTAAAACATAGTAAAAACACACAACAAATTAATATTACGTTTTTCCTTTTTTGTTTTTATTTTTAAGCATTTTTAACTAATGTATATAATATAGGTCCAAACCACCCACAACCCGGCCACCAACCACCTGCCGCAAACCGCCCCGTCTGTCACTAAAAATGGACGGTAATGGTTTGAATTTTTCCAAACCGCACTGCCCACCCGTCATGACTATCGAACAAAATGCTTGGCGTCTGCAAACTTACCGCGTAACCAGTAATTAATTAATTGATTACACAACCGAAAGAGAATCATCCATGTTACAGAAATTAATGTCCCACATATTTTTCTCCCCTCGCTCCCGTCATCTCTGAGGCCACAAACAGACCATGAAGTTCAGCACCTATTTGTCAGCGTCGAGGGCGATGCACCATTTCATATTTTCCGTTTCAGGAACAGTATATGATTATGACAGATTCGAATGCTCTTATGCTAACACCTTTTTTGCTTACAGAGAATAATGGAGGAGACTAAAGACGAATTTGCTTTCCCATCACCAACTTTCTTTCAAAGAAATTTTTAACTTGTTATAGAGAAATGGAAGTGCTGGAATAACTAATCGGATTTGTTGGCCAAAAAAGGAAAAAAGTGGCAGCATAGCCTTTCTTATTTACTTATGCGCCCTCTCTCTATCTCTCCTCTTGTTGGGCATAAGGAATCTTTCAATAAACTATTAACCAGAAACTGGCCATTGCATCAGAACAATAAAATTAGTATTATTCTGTTCAGTAAAGTGTGCGTTCGGAATGAAATCCAGCTCAGCAAAACAAGTTATACACCATAAATTTAAAGCCAACAAGCCAATAAAAGATTCTTCTTTCTGCCATCTTCTTTATTCACCTACCTAACAGTGGCAAGAGATCCCAATGGCCAGACCCACCAGCCAAAAGACAAACATGTGCAATTCACCCACGCCTCAGTCCTAAATTGATGATAACATGAATCGTAGGGCAAATTCTTCAATTCAGAAGAGAATGCTTTACCTTTACAAAGAAATCTGGCATTCTTTACTTGCACAAGATGGTAAAAGCAAAAGCAAACTCTCTTAGACTATAGTGATCCTTTTCATTCACAAAATCAGAAATTTGGATCTCATGAAGGGAGAATGTGACTCACCTTGTTCACAGCTCATAGAATTGAAATATCAAATACATCCCATCTTCCTATGTTCTGTGATTACAGCAATCAAAGAGTTTAAATTAAGGCCTGCAATTTGGGTCACGACACGACACGAACCCGACACAAAAAATACAGGTTAAGGTTGAAAAAATAGGCCTCGGGTTAGAATTAGGTCGAACCCGTCTGACCCGCATAAAAAACGGGTTGGCTTCGGGTCAACCCGAATCAACACGAAATCAACCTGAAATAACCCTCAAAAATATGTCAAAATAAGGTTGAACTGAAAATTGTTAATCAACCCGTGTGACCTTAATATAATCCATATAACCTGAAATTAATTTTAATGTATTAAATTAGTCTAACATTTGTTGTATATCCAACTTGACATGATTTTAATTTCTAGCATATTTGTTTTTGTTAAACTTATACAAAGTTTTGTTAACTTTTGTGATGGTTTTATTTTGTTGGGTTATTGTTTATTTTATAGGCTTATTGTTTGGTCTATCGTGTTGCAGGTCTATCGGGTTTAGCGGGTCAATGTGTCTTGTCAACACGAACATGTACAAAGTAGTATATTGGCATGTTGCACTGGTCGGTTCGGGTCAACCTGTCTACACATCAGGTCGTGTACGGGTTGGGTTTTTTTGACCCGTCGGGTTCGGGTTGACGTGTTAGCTGTTTATATAAGGGCTCAACCCGACCTGAACCCGACCCGTGGACCCGAATTGCCACCCTTAGTTTAAATGATGAGAAAGTGAAAATTATAGCTAAAGAAAGGTAAAACTAAAAACAGAAAAGTAAAATATGGCAATGAATTGCACAGTCGTACTGATCAAATTGAGACAAAAAACAGCAAAGTACATAAAACCATAAAGTTGAAAATAATAGGCTTTGACTCAAAATGATTTGAGCTTGATATAATAGCAGAAAGTTAGTTCCCGCCACAAGTTCCACCGACGACACATTTACTGCTTAAGGTTTTAAAGCTCTACAAAACATGTAGAGTTGGGATCCTAAAATAACCAAACCCAATTGGGCTGGTATCAGAAAGCATACCAGTTCATACCAGTTCAAAGGACCCAATCTTGATTGAAAACTTGAATCAACAAAAAAGGAGAAAAATATTACATTAAAACACAAAGGACCTGAGGGAAAGCTGAAGCTGCAATTTGACAACTATTTATTATAGAATATCTATCTGGATGCTTAACAATGTGCTGTCTTATAAGGCTTTCAACTTGCTGTCGCTGGGCGAGCCCCTCCTAGTAAAATAAATCACAAAAAGGTCAGAATCACAACAAAAGACATAAGAAAGAAAATAACGTAAAAAAAAAAAAAAAAAAAAAAACTTAAAAGCTTCTGACTTTGAATTTAGTAAGTTCAGCATCAACAGAAAAGAAAAAGATTATTAGCAAGAAAAAGAAAAAAAGAAATCATCACGCACAAGAAAAGCAATCTCATGCCTAGGGACTCTGACTCCTTTCACCAAATAAAACTGAATGCTATCCAATCATAAAGTGAAAAAGTTTTTGTCCATAATTTTTCTTTTTCGAGTATGTAAATATGTAAATCCGCTATAATTAATTCAGTTTGAGAGATAAATAAGAGGATCAAACCATTTCTTACGAGGTATGTTGGAGTTTTTCCCATAAGCTTATCCCTAGTCTATGCATGGTCATGCACCATAGCATGATTCAATAATGTGAAAGAACATCAGAAGGAAACATGGTCCATAGTTGCATATAAACTAGTCCTGCCTAAAGACATATAAATTATGAAACAATAAACCTAGAGCCAAACACACAACTCAGCAACTCCAATTGCAAATTGGCATATAACTGGTCGTCAAAGGGAATAACAAAAGGAACAATGATATAAGATTAGCGAGACATAAGTCATGAGCCTTTGAAAAAAAAATGACACTTACAATCAAAGAAATTGCACAATAGCACATGGCAGCCTCAACAACCACCTATGCATTGCTAGACCAATGAGCTTGTAAAATTAACTAGTTTTGATTCAAAAAAATTTTTATTGTTTTTTGCCAAGAAAAAAATAGCCCATGCATTAGTTAAAATTTAAAAACTTGCCAAACTTAGTGGATCAGCTATAATATACCAGACAAAAAAGTGTGAATAACATCCGAGCAAAGTGAATAGCAAATTAAAAAAAAAATTCAAACTCAGGAGCAAACTAATACAAAACATATTATATGGAAAGGGCCATTCTAGGTTTCACCTTTCCTCCTACTTGAGCCAGAAGAATTGACATGGAATGATGCATTTCCAAGTTCACAACCAGGAAGCTCCTTGGTTCCTGAATTCTGATTTGCCAAACACTGAAGACTATCAAACTCACAACCACTAAAACTTTGGCCATTCGACACAGCACCATCACATTTTCCATCTATCCCTGGATGCAGGCAATAAACTTGATCATCACATTGCACGTTACACGGATTCATCACGTAGCCACCAGGCATGCTTGTGTTCGTAAGGTTCTGATTAACAGGTTTCTGATACGGAAAAGTCCCAATTTCTCCTTCAATTCTTCCACGTATGTCCACAAGCAAACACTTGAGCCTTGCAACCTCGGCCTCCAGAGCAGCCTGACCCTGCAACCTTTTGAGCAACTGCTGATTAATAGCCCTAAGCCTCACAACTTCATCCTCCAATGATGCCGCTCGCGCCTTCTTCTTCTCGCGATACTTACGGACTGCTTCGCGGTTGCCCAATGGGCGTTTCTTCGATTTCTTCTCTGTAGACTCCGCGGTGTCATCCAACACAGCCTTGCCTTCGGCCAAGGCGGGCACAATTTTGGTATGGACATGAAAACAAGTGTGGGTGTGGGAGTAGTCAGGGCCAGGTGGGTTACAAGTGTGGGTGTGAGTGCAAGCGTGAGTGTCTTTAAGAAGCTCATCAAAGAAGCTATCCATCGAGCCACTGCTCGGAAGCTCACCATCCATGTTTGGACTGGAAAACACGTCTTGGTTTGAGAAATCAACCTCACCGTCGTCCATTAATTATAATAGCTAAATCACAGAGCAAATAAAGATAAAGACGCGAATTTCAACCCAAAAAAAAAAAGCTCTTAGAAATTTTTTTTAATCTTTCCAAAATTTCTGATCCCTAGTCTCGTTATGAACAGAACTTGAAGAACCCAACAAACTCGAACTCACAAAACGACGGTACCAACGACGGAACAAAACAAATTCCACTGAAATTAAACCCTAGAAAATCAACCAAAACCCTAAAAAACCAAAATAAGCAAAACAGAAATTACTCACGACGATCTCACACAGCCCCAAAATCTATCACACAACTAATTCAAACGAAAAGAATAAAAAATTTTCAAGCAGAGAAGGAAAGGAAAAATGACTTACCAATAAGAAACCAAGAACCAAAAAAACTCCACGGAAAATTCAAATCCGTGGAGCAAGAGAACCGAATCGATTATACGAAATTAAGAATTCGGTGATCAAATCAAAAGGACGAAGAAGAAAATCGGCGGAGAAAGGAGGAATTGACATTGGAAGCAGAGAGAAGAGAAGTGTTGCAGGAGGAGAAGTGAGGAAACCCTAGTTTTTCTTTTTGGGAAGCGAAGATGGCGATTGTTTTATAGTGGACGTACCAGGTTTGATCTGACTGAACGACTGGCTCAGAGATTCCACGAGGCACTAACGAAGGCCTTTTTTTTGCTTCTCTCTCTAGAAACACCAGCGATCAAATCAGAGTAAATTTCTGTCTGCCAATTTAAATTTATACCTATTTGGGGGGCCTCGGTGCAAAATTGGAAGTTTACGTGGGGGAGTGTTGCGGGCTCCCGGGCTATAGGAGACAAATTTATTTATTTATTCTTGATTATTTCTTTACCCGCTTAAAAATGAATAATGTTTGAGTATTTAATTTATAAGGTTTTTAAAAAGTGGTAGGAATCAGGATAGAAACTATTTTTAGTATAATATATGAGAGTTTTATACTGTAACATATTTTTTTATTATTAGTGTAATATGTGAGAGCTTTACACTGTTTATAACTGAGATTATAATGTAAGTGATTTTCACCACTACCAAACAGCCCTTTAGAGGGCCTCGATGGACACCTCATGTTTTACTTTTCATATTTTTTACTTAAATCATCCCTTATTTTATTTATTATATTTTTTTAAAATATAAAAAAAAACTTATACCTAAATAGTTTTTTTTTTTCTTTTTCCACCCACCAACCCAAACAACCAAACATAACCACAACTAAGGGAATCCATAGAATATCATTGATTTAAAAGAAAAAAGATATTCCAATTTCGTTATAAAAAAATGATTGCATTTTTTTTTTTATGAACGTCGTTTTTCTTTCTGCTGATTAAAGGAACAAACAGAACTTTAAGTATTGGAAGCGCTTATTCTACTTTTCTTTTCTTTATTAGTTTCTTTCAAAAAAAATCCGAATATACCATCACGAATTTTCATATTATAAATAAATCAATTCATATATACACTATTTTCTTCCCATAAGAAAATCAATTCGTATAATCAGTGGAGCTCAACGATTAAAAAAATGGAAAAAATGATAATTTTGAAGAAAAAGAAACCACATACTTTTTTGTGAGAAGACTCTTGACTATCAGAATCCATCTCTATTCTTATAAAAAACTAAGGCACAATAAATTTTTTTCTAAGGTGGGGTCTTTAATGAATATTTCTTTAAAATAATTTCTCTCTTAAAAGTAGTTTTAGTAATGAGTAATAAGAAATTTTATTAAAAAAAGAGATGTACAAAGTAGAATGGGGTGTCAATAGATGCCCTCTTTTTTTTTAACAGGGTTAAGCTTATCTTCAATATAAGAACTGATGTTAATACTACATTTGACACTAAAAAGTGTGAAAATAATATCTTTGATGTGCTTATTTTATATTTCAATGCATTATTTTTTCAATACTGTACTCACCCTATATCAAAATTATAAGGTTTTGAAACTTGTAAAAGGATACTTTGATTGTTAAAATAATTTAAAAATGACAAGATTAAAATGACTAAAAAGAAAAAGTTGATTCCCTAGAAAAAAGTCAATGTGTAAACTAATAAGAATTAAATGTCAAATTTATCGTATGTTATATTTTGGTGATAAATTTGTCACAGTCTGGTAGATGATAAATTTAGCATTTAAAAAAGAAATTGCATTGAAGGATGGTTTTTGCACTCAAATGTCAAATAGACCATTAACAAATCCGTTTACCGTTGCAGTAGAGAAGGTACAATTAGCATTAACACTCAAAGTAATAAAAAATGAATCTCACTACATCAAATTTATAGATGGATTTATTTTTTATCGGCTGTTGTGCTTGACACTAATGAAATCCTTAAATATCTTTCTTAAAAATCAACAATACTTCAATAGATTGATTAGAAATCTCCTTTTTTTTTTTGTCAATAATATTATCGACTATCATTGTTATTTTTATTATATCTTTAACCTATCATATATGGATTAAATTTTTCTACCAACGGATCCAAGAATCCATAAAACTTTGCTTTTATATAAGTTGTATTGTAGGATAGGACAAAATACCTTAACAATGGAGTATTGTTTTGAATAGTTAAATTATTGTTTTTTTTTTTTTTTTCGTTTTGAAAGGAGGAATTGTATTCAACTAAACAAAAAATACAAACAGCAATGCGATTGATCTTATAGTATATAAGACAATACCCTCAATTAAGACTAGATTTATTAGTAGAATATGATGAAGCTTAAAGTCAAAGACATACATCAAAATCCAACAAGAGTAAAATTCCTTAGTATATCAATAATCGAGCAGACATAAAAGCTCATTTTGATTAGATCTCTACAATTGATAGAGTCATCCAACAATTGAGAGCCAGTAACCTGTAACACTATGGCCACTACCAACTTCGCATAAACAAAAGTATAGTGGCACCAAGACATTGCCGTAGATTTGGTAAACTATAAATAAACTAAGAAGGTAGGGAGACCACCTCAATTGTTAGAGACTTGAAGCAAAAACAAAATCTCAAAACACAAAAAGTAAAAGGTGGAATTATCACCATTATTTTACACAACCATTTATCACAAAACAAAAATGAAACCTAACAGTATGGGAAGAACCATAAGAGACAAGCCGATCCACACCACCAAAGAAGATCGGAAAATATATAGTCACAAAAAGCCGAACCACAGCAGACGAAGCACCACCATGCTATCACGTGTAAACTAGCTTACTAGCTTTAATAGCTTGTGAACTAGCCTCTTAAAGGAAGCCGGAGAACCTCAAGAGTCGCTTGAAGGTTAATTAAGGGGCAAATAAGAGAAACTAGTTCAAAGGATATAATTTAAAGACTACAAATGTCACCAGGGACATTTTGAGACACTTTCGGCCTATTTGCTTTTGTTCTCGTAATTTTTAGAAATGTTTTTTCATATTTTTCGAGGCAAAAATTTTAAAAACACTCTCAATATAATTCTTAAAAAAATTTTATTTTTCATAACAAAAACATTTTTAGCTATTTTGAAAACAATACCAAACGAAAACATTTTTAGCTATTTTGAAAACAATACCAAACGGTCCTTTAGTTTGTTAAGATTTATAAAAATTTCTTATATGTTTCAACTTAAATTGCTGCTTTTAACGAGTCGGATGAGCTTACAAGTAATTGGTCATTCTTTTATTTATTATTTAGTCATTTGTTTTGAGAAACTGAGTTTTCATTAACGTAAAAAAAAAAGGGGGAAGAATGAACAGAGTGAAGGACCAAAAGAGCGTGATTTTCAGCCACGCACACGTAACCAAAGGAGAAGCGCTAGTAAAAAGAGTTAATTTTGCGCATCGAGATGATTTATTTTATGTAGTACTAATTATTAAAAAGTATAGAGTTAAATTTAATGTCTTTTAAAATATCACCGTAGAGAATTTTAAGGAGAAAGGGGACAAAAAAGGTGAAAAACACAAGTAAAACAGGTTCAAGTGTGTACCCCGTGGAGAAAGTTGTCGTGCGGCCACGAGAAAAGACAGAGACTACATGCGACTGCGGAGAAGAAGGTGCGCAGCCTCGCAAGGAGAGCTACAAAAATCGTAGTGCAAGGCAAATCTCGCACGGCTGCACATGTCAGTGAGTTGGAGTTTGTTTTTTGCAAGTTTTAGAGTTTGTTTCCCATTATTTAGTAAACTTTATTGATAGATTGTGTTATTTTCTTTAAAGAATAAAACTCAGAAAAATTGAGTGGTTGAGAGCCTAGGAAAAATTCTAGAGAGAGTATGTGTAAATTTCTCTTGTAAACTTCTTTATCATTATGGTGAATTATTCTATAACTGCTTAAAATAGACGTAGCTCTCAAATTTAGGGTGAATCACTATAAATTTCATGTGTTTTTTTTTTTTGTATTTTTGCTCTCACTAGAATTAGGGCTTCTAATTCTCAATATTAATAAAAAGAGTATGTCTTGATTTTAATTATTTTATGTTGTTTGCTTACATGTCAAATTATTTAGTAATTATGAACAGTTGTGGTAGCGCATTCTATGATCTGGGTTATTGACGTGTCAACGATTAAAAAAATAAAACCAGTGTAATTTATGAATAACCAATTTTTTTGGGGCCAGCAACAGTTAAATTTTATCCTCTGCCTTCGTATAATTAGAATTAGCTTGAATATGAAAAACATGGAGTTGAGAATTACGAAAAGATGTGTCTGACTTTTTTTTTCAAATCCAAATAATAATTCCATTCTATTGAAGCATGATTGGAAGAGTGTTTCATAATTTGTGGTTCCAATTGTAAATAATATAAAACTATTGTATGTTACAGTATAAAGTAAAAATATGCACTACACATTATAATACGTAGTTCAAACTTTATTCGTTTGTAGCTCTTTGTTCTATATAATTCTAAGTGCTACATTGTAAAATTCTGACATGTTATAATATAAAATAGATTACAGTGTAAAGTTCTCATGTAATTGTAACCCTTCTCCTTAAGACCCAATAAAGGTATGTTTGTATGGTAAAGATGGCTTTTAAGCCTTTGACGTTTCAAGGAAGAAAGCTCATTGCAAATTACAAACAACAAGGACCACGCCTATGTTGACAAGAGTGTTTGGCATTAGTGGTTTAAACCATTTTCTCAGTTACAAATAGTGTAAAGCTCTCACATGCTATAATAACAATAAAAAAAAAACGCTATAGCGTAAAGCTCTCACATGCTACAATAAAAACAGTTGTGACCAACAATTCTAACCATCTTACCAAATACCTTAATCTTCAATCATATTAGAGATGAAAGAAGAATACTATAATTGATTGAGATAGTTTGGTTTGGGGCAGTACCTATTTCAAATAAACTATTTTGTATTTATTTGTCCATTATATGATGCTATTTTTTCCCTAGAAGAAAAAAATGAGTTGGAGATAAGATAGTGAAAGTGGCTTTGACAAATTTTATTAAAATGTGTAAATCCAAGGCATTAAGCATGGATCCTAATTCATTTTTGTGATTCTTAATCTCATATATTATTATTATTGTTATTATTATTTGAGTAAATGCCATTGGGCAAAAAGTTGTCTTTGTAAAGATGTAAGCTGCGTTTGAAAGCATACCAATTTTGTTTAAAAACAATATAACATGTAAGGACTTTATATTATATCGTATTTTTTTGACTCTATAGCTTATAAAAACTTTACACTATAACAAATAAAAATTATAGTTGAAATTGATATTGCTAAACACTTTAGTAGAGCACACGTGTAACGACCAGGAAAAAAATTTATTAATAAAACATAATATTTAATTAGGGTTTAATTAATAAATTTACCCTTAAAAATTGTAACTTTTGTAAAACTGTGATAATATGTAAATAAGCAGTATTAATTGAATATTCCACTGCAAATGTGATGCCATGTAGGATATTTTTAATACAGATTGTATGAGTTTAATTACTCAAAAATTTGTAAATAATATCCATAAAATGAATTTTATATCACAATTAATTGTAAAATTGTGATACAAATGAATGGGTACTTAGAATATGAAGAAGGCATAGAGTCCACCGAAACCCAACCCAGTGTAATAGGAGGCCGATGCAGTACAAGTATATTGCTAAGTGCAAACGCATATATGGAAAATGTTACGTTTAGCCTCCAAAAGTAAACAAAAGGTAAGTGAAATATTTTTATACAGTCTAAGGGTATGTTTTGCATTGATTGGACCATGGCAGTATATGAAAAATACTGTATGGTAAAAAAATTACATAGTGTAAAGTTTGGGCCTCACAACGTGGACACCCACTTGAATCTCATTAGGCCACCAAGCCATGAAAGGTGGCCCAATCCCATGGTGACACTTGGTAACCCAAAGGGTTACTTGATAAGTAACCAAAGTGGATAAGGAAGCATTAAATGCATGTTTAGCAAAAAAAAAATTCATCTCCTTCTTCTCCAAACCCCATGGCAGCCATTGTTGGAACTCTTCAAAAATTTTCTCAACCCAAATCTTTGTAAAAATAGCACCAATCAAGTTTAAGAGGCAAAGTTCAAGGAATTTTCATAAGTTTTAAGGTAAAAACCTAAACTTTTTCAAGGGTTTTTAGGGTTTTCTTTTGGGGAAAAGAAAGGGAGCTAATTCATGGTATTTATGTATGGAAATGATGTCTAGGAAGGAGTTTCAAGAGAGCCTTGGAAGGATAGAAATCAAAAAGTGTTATTTGGGGTAAGTTTTGAATTTTAAAGTTTTAGAAATTTGTGATTTTGTTTTGATTTTTATTCCTTTAAGAACTATATGGGTTCTTGAGCAAGTTTTTGGTTGAATCCCATAGAAATGTGAATTTTGGCATGTTGATGTTATGAAATTGAGGTTTAAATGTTGAAAAATGGTAGTTTATGTAAAAGCGTTGTTTTGTAAGTTTAGTGTTGGTTTTTCAAAAAATGATGTTTGGACATGGAAAATGATTTAAATAAGGATTGGAACTGCCTATGTAGGGGTAGATTTATTGTTTAAAAATGGATTTTTAGAAAATACCCCAAGGACTAAATTGAAAGAAAAAGTTTTCCCTCGGCAGATTTGAAAAATGCCCAAAAATATCCATGTACAGTGAGAATTTGGGAAAAGTTAAAACATGAAAGTTGTAGATCTTGATGAAATTGTTAGGCTTCATGAACTGTTCATTGCAAATCTCAACCGTTTGTGAGATTTTATTTTTTAAAGAATTTGTTAAAAGAGAAAAAATGTTAAAATGGCAAAAACACCATTTTTCAAAATGATTTAAGGAATGATACTTTGAGTAAAAATCTTTCTTATGAAAAATAGGAAATTTTGGTGTAAAGAAATAAATTTTAGTCCCAGAGGCAAAATTGTCAAAATTTTTAGTTCATGGACTAAATTGCAAAGTTTTATGGAAATAGGGTATAGATGAGAAATAAGGAGATCCGACCCACTAGGGTGTTATTTTAAAATTAGTATATGAATATTTTTATAAGAATAACGAAATCGAGCTCGGGTAGGTTAGTAGATCCATGGAGGGTAAAATCGTTATTTTTGCTCGAATAACCCGAACCATTCCAAAATATTCCTAGATAGGGAAAAAGGAATGATTAGGAAGATTTCCGCCCTTTGTTAGAGACAATAGGTTAGAGTTAGATAGAAATAAAAAAACCAGTGGTTTTCAAAGTTGCATACAGTGATTCAACTCAATTTATTAATTACCGATCATTTTATATTAAAACCTAGTAAATTTGACTAATGGCTTTGAAATTGGCCAAGATAACCCTAGAAGTCTAGGAGAGAGGAAACCGAAGTTGCTTTGCGCAGCACACGAAACAAGTAAGTACCAATCCCACCTACAGTATAAAATCATAGGTGTAGAATGTAATGTATGAATATGTATACGTGTGTGTATATCAAGATGTATACTTGTGTGTATACTATGATATGAGTAGCTATAAGTATGTTGGTGTAGACCTGTGAGTGCACTAAATAAATACCTGTGTGTATATTATATTATATACCGGTGTGTATATTAATGTATACTTGTAAGTATAAAAGTATGTACCTGTGTGTACAATATTGTATAAGAATATTTATGTTTTGTGCATAACATGTGTTTATCACTTCATGCATAGTATGATAACCATAATAAATGGACTGGTAAGTATATCACCAGAAATAAGAAAAGTGTCGTACCGACTCCTGACTCAAGAGGAGTTTAAGGATTATAGTATGATCACGGTGTTATGTAGACCTAAGTGCACAATTGTACTAACACTTGGGCCTTAGTTAAAGATAAGAAATGAAAATGATAAAAAATGGCTAAAAGAAAGCATAAATGTATCATGCATTTTATTGAATGTGCATGTGGGTTATATGGGACTTACTAGGCGTAAGCTCGTTAAGTATTTCATGTTGTAGGTATTCCGACGAGAAGGTCAGAATAATTTTACTAATGAGCTGACGGAGGGATGATTGGTGTGCAGATTGGATATGAAATTCCGTCGCTGTTAAGTTTCTGCTGTATCGTGTTTTATGTTATTTTGAAATGCAAGGTTTAGAAAATGGTACTGTATAAAAATAGTTGTTTATGTAAGTACAAGTATAAACTTGTGTTTTCAAACTGCGAAAACCACTAATATACAAATGAGTGAACTAAGTAAATATATATATATATATATATATATTTATGTTTTCAAAGGTATTAATTATTGTTTGTGAAAAAAAAAATTTACTAAATTTTCTCCTATACATAAATATGAAAAGGTTTATTATAACCTAAAAAAGACAAGTTGTGATAACACGTATATTTTTATTCCAACATACATGAAAAGGCAAGGAAAAAAAAAAGTCACCAAAGTAACTAATACAAGCCAAGTGGCCAAATCAAAAATTTTTAAGCAAATTCTTCGATGGGAACTAGCAGGCATCTGTCTCGTCTACTAGTTATTAAATTTGTAAAAAAAAAAATGATTTGGTCCAAAACTACCGTTTTGAAAACATACACCATCTAAAGTAAGATCCAAGATTTTAAACAGAATTTTTTTACCAGGAACTTTTCACTGCTTTATTCTATTTTTGCACATAGGACATTTATTTGCTGATTTACAAACCACCTCTGGGTGCACATTTCTTTGTCCCCTTTTTCTCTACTGTACAGACATAAATTACATGATCCACGAAGTTGCTTTGCAATTAAAAAAAAAAAACCTAACTTGTAAGAGAAGAAAGAAAAAAAAAAACAATAAAAAACCAAACTAATCAAAACTTGGTGATCTACTCCACCTTCCTTTGAAATATTCCTCCAATGAAACGCTGTGGCTCCTCTCCGTACTGCTACTAAACGACGTCGTGTCATCATCCACAACATCAAGCAAAGCAACACCCAAATGCAACCCTGCACTTGTTTTTGGATAAACTTCATCATCTTTATCATCCTGGCTCTCTGAATCCTGTTGATGATCACCTTTGGAGTTTGTCCACTTTTTCACATCTTCATCCCCATTTAACAACTTTAGTATCTATAGAGCACCAAAAGAAAAAAAAAAAAAGAAGTAGAAAACAAGATTTATAAACTATCCCTCTAACACATTTTCAAACTAAGAAAATGTCATCTTTATGAGAATTTCACTAGGAAACTAACAGACGGTCAAACAAGTAATCATAGTAGTATGTTCTTTACTATTGATCAGTATGGACCATACAACAATGACAAGTATCGCGACCATCCTTAACGTTGTTAATAGTCAAATTTTGTTACCTCACTAATACCGGGACGAAGTCGAGCTGACTGTGTGATGCATAGAGTAACTGCAAGAGCCATTCTCTTCATCTGAAGCTCATCAACTTTCCCATCCAAATTTGGGTCTAAAATGCCCTTCACATCCCCGCTCTCTATAATTGGCTTTGCCTGCACTCAATTCCGCACAATATTACTATGTTCATACTACCTATAGGGGGTTTGTATTAAACTATCATATCTTTATTAGATTCTGTCAGTTTTGAATATTTTTTCCTTTGTAGTATTCAGCAACATAAATTATCGGTGGGTACCCCTGCCGCAAAAAGCTCTAAAGTTTAATTTAGCTCTACGGAGGTCGGATTAGTCTTTAACTTACCCACATGACCAAGCTCTCTTGTCCACTGGAGCCAGCACTATCAGAGCCAATAGGCCTTCTTCCTGATAATAGTTCAAGAAGGACAACACCAAAAGAGTAGACATCAATCTTGTCACTGACTTTTCCAAACATGAAATACTCAGGAGCTAGATAACCAAATGTTCCAACCACGTCGCCTTCTATTAGAAAAGATGAAGTCTTTGGCCCCCACATAGCTAGACCAAAATCAGACAACTGCCCACATAAGGAAAAAAAAAGGGAAAAAAGGCAACTCTATTGAGCTTGTCAGGAAGTATGTGAATAAGAATATATCACTACTTTAATTATGTGGTTGTTGTAAGTCAAGCCAGCACCTTTGGTTCAAGCCCATCTGAGAGAAGGATGTTTGAAGACTTGATGTCTCTGTGAATCACAGGTTGAGGGCATTCTTTGTGCAGGTAATGGAGGGCCTCAGCAATCCCAAGAGCAATGTTATATCTCATTTCCCATGACAATACACCCTTGCCCTTGTTGCCTGAAATCGAGCATCGAATTTTGTATTAGAAAAAATGCTAAACATCAGTACTTTTTCAAGCAATCAGAAATTGTCACATAATATGTATAATCAATATTCAGATATGAATATGTTATCTGTTAAAGATGGTGTAATTACCATGTAGGTTTTCCTCCAGGCTTCCCTTAGGAAAGAAGTCATACACAGAGATCAGAGCATTATCTTCGACGCAGACACCAAGCAGACGGGCAATATTCTTGTGCTTCAAGGAAGAGACTATGTCGAATTCGAGGGCGAATTCTTTCCATCCTTCTTTCGACGAATTGAGAAGCTTTACCGCTACTACTTTCCTATTTGGAAGAGTTCCCTTGTACACACAATTACATCCTCCTTTTCCAATCAGATTTTCTGTTTAATAGGGGAAAAAATATATGGTCGGGTAAAAATGACACAAGTTTGAAGTCTAAAAAGGGTGATAAAAACATGGAATCTAGATTACAGACCTGTCTAAAAGGGTCATAAAGAACATGGAATCTATATTACAAACCTGGAGAGAATTGACAAGTTGAATTCTTGAGAACTTCAAGACTGAACCAATATTTGCAGCCAAATGAGCTTGTTTGCAAGAGATGTTGCAAGCCTTCTGGCGCCTCACTAAAAGCAGATAATCTGATCTCTGCGGTGTCACTAACCTCTGTTTCCATATTGGAATTCTCTAGAATTGTTGAACAATGAAGAGTCTGAAGCGGAGAACGGTCCGGTAAGCTCATTACCCATTGAACCACAGACACATTCCTTCCTTTCGGAGCCACTAAATTTGCTCTTTTAAGTAGAGGCCAACCAAGCCTTTGGTCCATAGGGCAAAAATCCGTTGAAAGAAGAGAATCTGATCTTGAGATGAAACTGCCACTCCTTGAGTCTTCACTACCATGTCCTGGACTGTCTTGCAAGTTTTGAATCGTTTCGCAAGCGGAGACCACGGTCTCCGTCTCAACGTCGGAGTTGTCGCCCAATTCGGATTGTGCAAGACTTGGTCTTGGATCCCCTTTGAGGCCTATATCAAAGTTTGAGACTAGAATTAGTCAATATATATATTTTTCCTTAGAAATGATAGTACACTAAAGGAGTAGTTGGTTTATATTTTTCCCGGGAAACAAACAACAAACCTGGTAGTTGGCTGCTGGCACTGCACCTTCTGAAAACGATTTTCCCATTGTGGACAGCCACAACGTCGGTGGTTAAAGACAGTCTCTTGGCACAGTGTTTTGCAGTTGAAATTCTACTCCTTTAGGGAAAAAAAAATATTACACAAAATAAAAAAAAAGAAAACAAATTTTGGGTTTCAATCTTTTTGTCCCTACCCAAGTGTGGTTTGTTTACTGATGCCCAGAACCAGAGCCACAGCAGCATAATTCTTTGCTTCTCTCACTAGAACTCTTCTGACAGAACTTCCTGTCATGATCTTCCCAATGAGTTCCACCTAAAACAATAGAAAAAAAAAAAAAAAATTAGCGTCAAAATCAAAACTAAAAACTTAAAATTGAGAGTAAAAAAACAAAAAAGCACAAAGAAGAAACCTTCTTTACGCTACATAGCCCTTGGTAAACGTCTAGATAATCATCCAACGTGGGCTTCTCTTTCAAAGCATGTCCTGCACTTAACCAAAATATAATAATAATAATGTACTAGATTTCTCAAAAGAAAGAAAAAAAAAAAAAAGAGAGAGAGAGAGAGAGAAGAATATTGAGAAAATTGATCACCAGGACTTGGGCAAACGTGGATTGCAATTACAATATCTCCAGGCTGAGCAACTTTGACGAGAGCCCAGCTGAGAACTTCTCTGCTCCGACTGTTCATCCGAATTCCGACCAACACGTTATTCCTCTTCTTCTTATTCTTCTCCTCATCAGTTTTGAATTCCTCAACTGTCATTTTGAAGAAAAATCTGTTCTCTCCAATTGGTATAAATTTCTTTTGTGTTTTCAGCAGGCAAATGTGCTCGGAATAATCATCATTTCAAGTACCCCTGCAACAAAATATCCAACGTGGTCTTTGATAAAAGCTACAAGAAGAAGAAGAAATTCAAATATTTTATTAGTCCTACAATTAATGTTGCCATTTCTGGATTAAAAAAATACCCATTGAATAGGAAAAAAGGTGCTTTTTTTTAAAAAAAAAAAAATTCAACGTGCCCACAGGGATTAAAAAATTAAGAAGAAAATAAATAAACAAACTAAAAAGAATGAAAAGAAAGATAAAAGAAGAATAACAAACCATGAGAATCGTGTTTGAATGTCATATTGCTGCATAAAGATAAATGTGACAGGACAAAGAAGATTGTACCTAAACTTCGTATCCATCTGTTGTTGCTAAAGCCCACCATGTTTTTTTTATTTCTTTTGAAAGAAATGCTGCCAAATACACCATCATCAGCCTACCACCTACTGCAACTAAAATTCAACACTCTCAACCCAAAAAAAAAAACTAAAATTCAACACTTTTACTTGAATTTAATAAAATAATATGATGATGAGCAAGGTTTGTTGTAAATGATTAAAAAAATTGTGGGGTTATGGAAGCTTTTATGTTGCAGAAAAAAAAAAAAAAAAAAAAGATGATTGAGTTTTTATATGGATTTAAAAAAATGGATGAATGTATGAATAGGGGATTGTGAAGAAGAAGAAGAAGTGTCGGTAGGAGATTGAATCGAATTCCCTCCCCGAGACGGCAATTTTTTATAATTTTTTTTAAAATTGTGTGTGTTCTTCATCAGTGTACAAAAAGGTTGGAGTTCAAATTATAATTATTGAGTCGATTAAAGTACCGACTGTTTTTGCGGGAAACCCCTGATATCCGGTCATTTTACGTGGCAAGAGGCTAACTTACCGGCTGTTGCGGGTCGACGAACGGGAGTGCGACAAGTGACAAGCCCTTTAATCATAGAAAATGTGTGTGTGTGTATATATATATATATATTTACAAGTTCTTTTTTCTTTCTATTTTCTAATAAGTAGTTTTTTTAAGACCCATCACTTTTTTTTTCCGTTTTTCTTGGGGTATTGGCTAACAAGTTCACCCAATTGTTTTTTTTTCCTTCGAAAAAAATGTTCTTTTTTGGTAGGAGAAAAAAAAAATTCACTTGTTTAAGGGAAAGGAATGAAACTATTGCTCTTACAAATAAGATATTAGTTTCGAATTTCAGAAAAAAAAGAAGCTCAACATTAGAATGAGTAATACATGAATATACACGTTTCATGCAAAGCCAATCAATTTTATAGTGGTTTTTTAAGATTACTAAACAGACAGATTACCAAAAAAACAAATGATGGTTTGCTTGATATTCCTTTTTTTATTCTCAATTCTTATACCAATAATTATGAATTATATGATGTTGTATTTTATAATCTTAATTTTGAACTTGAATTCACTTGATAAATAAATTAGCTAGTTTGGATTTTCAAACCAATGAATTAGTTATAATGTTATAATCATGTATATCAATTAGAGTATACGAATTATGGGACGGTCCATTATTGGGACCCTAATTAAAGTTTGTTGATAAAAAAAAATTCATAAAAGTAACTGATATTTTATATTATAAGTTCTTTTTAAAAATTAAAAAATTACTTTTTCAGGAAAAATAATGAAGAAGTCAGTGATGAAAGTTTGAATTGGGGCCGGGTCAAGGGTATAAAGCAATTAACGCAGTTGCCTAAGGCCCCTTTATTATCAGGAAAACTAATTTATTTCCACGTGTATATAAAAGGGGGAAAACCACTTTTATTACTCTCTTACCCACATGACTAGTGTCATTCCCTCAATTTCTCACCATTTGTTTTATTTATTTTTTCTCTTTCTTCACTTTATCCCTCTTTTTCTTTTCCTTTTCTTCATGTATAATATTATAACTCTACTTTTCTATTTTTTCTTTTATTTTTACAACCTTTTATTGCATCTTAAGATATGTTTATCATATTATAATTTTATCTTTATAGATGTATCTATGTGTTTATGATAAATTATTATATTAAAAATATATAATAAGCACAATACGTACGCATGTAAGGTATGTTTTGACTAGTTATCTATAAAAGTCTCAAATTGTTGCAATTAATCATACTAATTAGTTTTTTTTTCAAAGATAAATAAATCTTGTTGATTAAGACTCAGTTTGATTCCTTAATCTTTGTAGAACTATTTATTAGGATTTTTTTTGTTTTAAGATAAAATATAAGAAATTATTGAGAGAAAAATGTCTTATATCCCCGAATTTTTAATTGTTGTTCATTATTAAAAATTCATATGTTTGTGTTAGTTAATTTGATTTTTTTTTGTGCATTAAAACACTGTTAGGGAAATATAACGTATACATGCAAATATTTGTAGAAATGGAAACTATGAGGAAATGTTTCCTTTGGTTTCTTTGTTTCTTCTCTTCTTAATTCCCTCCGGCCAAACACGTTCTCTCTTCTCTTCTTCTCTTCACGGAGGCACAACCGGAGCTCGTTTTAAAGAAATTAACCAAATAGCATAATTTCAATTTTAATTTAAGTAAATAGGACACTTTTAAAATATTTAAATACATAGTATTTTTATAATTACATGCTCCTTTTAAAGGCTTGAAGTTTCAATTTTTCCTCCCTTTTTTTTCATTTTCTTCTTTATTTTCTTTTTGTGTTTATTTTTCGTTATTTCGTTGTTGCTTTGTGTTTTTCTTTATGTCATTCTCTATAAAAATAATTTTTTTTAATCTAAGTGGGCTATTTACTAAATATTATTAAATTCTATTCATTTTTATTACCGATTAATGATGGTTTAATTCCCTCATTTTTTCCCTTTTTTTTTCTGGGTTTTAAGGTACACTCAGAGTTACCTTAAGGAAATATTAATAGCAAAATGATAAAAAAAAAAAAAAAAGATTGCTAAAAAACAGGAAAATAAACAAATGCAACACATAGACGGCGCGCACGACGTTTACCACAGCCACACTACAACTAAATTAGCTAAATATACATACACAACTCGCTTTCTTTGGAAGGGTGGTGGGGACTGTTAATTAGAACCATTTTTATTGTAGCATGTGAGAGCTTTATACTGTAACAAGTTTTTTTTTTTGTTACTGTAGCATGTGAGAGTTTTACATTGTTTATAATTGAAAAAGTGGTAGGAACCGTTCCCATCACCTTTCAAAACACCCGGTTTGACAACGTCGATCTAACTAACAAAAACTGAAAGGAGAACATCTTTCTATTGTCTTGGTTTTAGTTATATGTTTTGATTTTATAAATCTCAATTTGTCACAAAAGATTTGGCATTTGGGGTGTGAGAATATTGGTCCATGTTTTCGTGAGATTTATCTGAAAAATAAAAAATCTTAATAAATACTTCTGAAAAATTAGACTAAATGTGATATTAATTAAAATATTTTTAATTGACATGATTCTGACACGACATTTTAATTGATACGATGATATGTAACACCTTTGAATTTTAAAGTAGTATTAATTATGTTAAGTTTAATTATTAAGTGTGCCAATGTGATTTTTTATGTTAATTTCAGTTATTTAAATTTTTTTTTTCATTTGTTATGTTTGAAATTTTGATTTTTGGCTTTAAAATATTAAATGATATTTTTACACCACATTTTCTCCCAAATTTACAAAAATGTGCTCGAGCATTTTCTTTTTATTTTCCCTCTCTTTTCTCTTTCTTTCACTCTTCACGCTCTTTCTCTCTTTCTCTCTTCTCTCTCTCTCATTCCAGCGCTCTCTCTCTCTTTTTCTTTGAAAATTTTCAATTTCAAAGCTTTCTTTCCGCTGATTTAAAGATGGAAATTAGCTTAATTCATCAAGTTTTGCTTCAAAAAGTTCAATTAAAGGTTAGCCCTTTTTCTCTAATTTTTTTTATTTTCGTTTTGAATCTTTGATATATTTTGCAATCTGAGCTTGTTTAAGTTTAAATAACCCTTACTTTGAGTTTATGGAACCCTAAACACAATGAATTTAAGCTTTATTTGAACAAAAATTGATTTAATCAAGTTTTGATATTTTTCTTTGATTTTCAAATTCATTTTCAAATTGAGTTTAAATTTAAGGAAAATGGCTTAAATTTATTCTACTATGATTTTTTATGTTTTTTATGTGATTTTCATGCTCTGGAATTGAGAAAACAGATTTAAAATTGGATTTTTGAGCTAGGGGAGGTCGAGACTCGAAGTCTCAGGTTCTTAGATTTTTTCAGTTCGGCATGCCAGATTCATATATTCGATCGACCAAACTGTAGCAGTTCGACAGGCCGGTCAGGATGTTCTGTAGGCCGAATTGTGCAGTTCGACAGGTCGGACCAAGTTGTTTGGCAGGCTGACTATGAACTTTGAAATTTATATTTTTACATCCTGTTTTCAATGATTAATGATTCTGAAATGTTTCAAAAAGGATTGTGATTTTGTTGAGTCAAATGGCACACTGATAATTAAATTAACATAATGATATTTGTTGAAAGTGATATTTAATTTTAAATGCAGTTTTTAAGATTTTGTATGTATATGGAGCATACGTTGAATTTTATTTGGAGCTTATATAATTGGAATTTCAATTGAGGTAGGATATACATATATTTCTCTCCCCTTTCTTTGGCAACCTTTTCTTAAATTGTTTTGGCTAAAGTTTATTTCTTAAATGTTTCCTTTTAAGGATGATTTCTATCTTGATTTTAAAGACTTGTATTTCGATATTTTTTTGGATTTTCAAAACCCGTACGATGAACTTTTATCAAGTTGCTTTAGAGTAAGTGTTTTTATTGATTTGTTAAGGCTTTGAGATTTATTTCAATTATAATGATTTGTGAACAATTCTCTATTTTGATTGCTATTTTAAAATAACTTGTTTTAATTAATTATCATTCTGAGCCTTCTGCTCACGTTTTCCTTTTTTTTTTTTAATCCCCCTTTCAGGTTTAAGAGGACGGAAGGTTCCAAGATCGAAACCTGGCTCTTTAGGTATAAATGGTATTTTTTATAAAATTGTGGTATAATGCGTGTACTGTACGACCTGTCCCGATGTCGTTGTCGATGTCATTTTCGTCTTTGTAAGTCCCACCGCGTCATTTATTTCAAAAACGATGATTTTCAATGATTTTGTATTGATGATATGATTTTTATTTTATTTACTTACTCACCTTCATGGTAAACATCCACGTGATGGTGAATGAGGATAAGATCTCAGCCCCACTTTCGTGGCATTCTTGTAATAGTGACCACCGATGATATTTGTTTATTTTCATGACTATTCACTTACTTTTTCTTTATTTACTTTATTTTAATCTTATTTACCTAAAACTTGCTGACCCCGATCCTGCGACGTCACATGATATTATTAAAAAAACATAAAGAGGACAAAAATAATGAGACATACAAATAGTTTTTTAAGTCAAATTAGAAATAAAGAAACATATGATGGCATTGTTTAATATTTTCTTTTTCTTTTCAATTTTCATGTTGATAATAACGAATTCTATGAAGTCGCGTTGTGTAAATCTGAGCTTTAGATAATTCTACTTTGGAAATTAAATTTAATTTTTAACTTAAGTTCAATTGATAAATAAATTAGCTAGTTTGGATTTTCAAATCAATGAATTAGTTATAATGTTATTTTCAGACACATTAATTTGTTAGTCGAATTATTTAAATTATATATAGGACAGTCCATTATTGGGACTAAACTTAAAATGTTTAGATGCATATTTATAAGCCACTAATTAAAGTTTGTTGATAAAAGATGTAGTTGATATATGATATCATAAGCTCTTTCAGAGAAAAAAAAAATGCTAAAAATTAATGTCAGTAATGGAAGTTGTTAATGCAATACAAGTGGTACAGATCAGAACACCGAAGTCGTTAAAAAGCAGACTTAAAAAATAACTTCAATATATGTATATACTCATGTTCCCTTTAATCCTTCAAAACAACATATATATATATATATATATATATATATATATATATATATATTAAATATGATGAAGAAATACTCCGGAATGTGCTGTCATTTATTCTAACAAAATTTAAAGAATAAATTCATCTTGAAAATGTCAATTCCAGTTTAGTTTTGCAAGCTTCAAAATCAATATGTCCTTATAGACCACAACATTATCTTCACAAAATCAATACATGGAAGTTTAGCAATCAAGGCAATGGGAATGGAAAGCGAGCAAAAACTATCAAAATACATCAATTGAAAAGCATACCATGTAGGGTTTTCTTCCTAAGGAATATAACATTTAGAAGGTTAATTACCACTATTTGATGTGATATTAGAGAAGCGGAATATAGTTTTTTATAAAATTTTAAGGGACGAGGGGTACATAATATAATTTTAAAGGGAAAGAAATATAATTGTTATAAAATTTTATATATAATATTTAAAGAATAAAAAATTGACCGTCATCTTATTCGCCTGTAGCTCTGCTATTGTTTGTCATTGTATGTACGCAACTACACTAAAATTAACGAATGATAAAATTAAAATTTACATCCTTTTTTTGTGTCAGCTTAATGTTTCATCTCATGTATAATAATGTTTATAGTCAATATTAGAAGACTAAAAGTTCGGTTTTTATTGTTGTTAGTTTGGCTAAAAAACCCTTATGCACAAGGAATAAATTTCAATTAGGAATTTTTTTTTATTTTTTATTTGGATACAGGCGGTTCTGATTCAAGATATAAAATTATTAGATATAATCTTGTTATTGTAAGAAAGAGGCAAATAGCATTGTTTTGAATTTTTCTTAAAAGGGAATAGCATAAATATTTAAGGTAAATACAATTTTACACTACAAAAAATAAAAGTAAAAATTTTTTACGCTGTGAATATAATTCACTTCAAATTATTTAAAACATGCTATTTACTTATTTATGTTTATTGAATATTATTTACTATAATTTTAATAAACCACGGACAAATCAACCATAAAGCCTTTATAGGGAGGCAATAATATAGCCCATAAGTGAACCTTATAAAATGACCATATTAATTATTGTAGCTAGATCTACCGACAGATCTAGCTACAAGAATATCTCCAGGAGGAGTTAATGTGTTATATTATTGGACTTTATTCACCCTATGTCCTTGTCTCTAGCTTTCTAATAGATATTATTCCTCAAGTTGACAAGAAGTACATTATATGCACATCCTTCACACAATTATAAGGTGATTTTTTTTCTCTCTCCTTATTTTTTTCTTTTTCTATATGTCATTGGGGTATTGGGCTTATGGGTTCATTTTACTTTTCTAATTATGGTGTTTCAAAAAGTGTTAAAACTGTATAGTTAGAACTATATATTGTAACATGTAAGAGTTTTATACTGCAGCAATTTTTTATTTTATACTTTAACATATAAGAGCTTTATAATATTTGTAATTAAAACGGTATGATTAGTATTATAATCCTAAATACCCTAGTTATAACTTTGACGTGCCTATTGTTTTGACTAGCCAAAATTTATCAAACTTTGTGATTCGGATATGTTACATGTGTAAATAAGAGTGGTGGATATTGATTATGAACTTAGCTGAATAAAGTTAGAGCCTTTGACGAGAACATAGTCAAAGTTTCTTTAGAGTTGATAATAAGTTTTGTCCTTTTTGCATGATTAATTTACAACCTCATAATTTCTGAGGTGACTTATAATCCTCGGAGTTTAGGGAAGTCATTCATCATGTATCACATGTTTTTCTTTCGTTTTCTTTCAAATTTTTCACAAATTGAATTGATTATTTCGTGCATTTAAGCATGACAAAACGAAGCACCAAAGAAAAAGATAGAAATAGATGTTACATATGTGGTAGCAAATATTGCACATGAACATAAATAATATTCTACGTACATCTTACAAAGAATATATATCGGATATGTTAGAATTAACATTTGGATCACTGATATTCATTTTCCACTCTTGTGCTTTAGCACTTTAATCTATCAGCACAAAATGAAAAAGTCAACTATGGACACTCGATCGCATTGAGAATTATTTTGCTTATGTATTTTCATTGGTTTTATTTTGCTTATATAATACCATTGCAATTTATTAATGGTATATTTATCTAATATGCCATTTGTTTTTTTATTTCATCGGATCGGATGTATACTTTTAAATTAAATTTAATACATAAATTTATACTTTATTTTAGTTAATAGTTGATTTTATCCTTTAGAATGATCAAATTATTCTTATATAAAAGAGAACAAAATTAAAACTTTCAAAAAGTAAGAGCAAACAAAGATAAAAACACACAAAATACTCGTTTTGAGGGTATTTTATCTATTTTTTAAGTAAAAAACCTTACCATAAAGTTCTTTTTTAAGTTTTTAAGTTATCTTATTTTTTTAATTTGAGGATATCTTAATCAATTTTTGAGGTCAAAATTGACGATTGATGGAAAATTTGTATAAATTTGTTTATTAAATTTAATATGAAAATATATATTTGATAAAATTAAAAACTAAAAGATAGTATTTAAATAAACCTGAAATACATGGTATAAAAAGATAAATTACTCTTAATTAATATCGAGCACAATAACAAAGCAATATTTATTTTTAGGTATAGTTTTCTGATATTCTTTTTAAATGAAATTTTCATTTTCGTTTTTTATTTTTTGTTTCTTAATAATTAAAATCGATACATGTAATTGACTGAGATCTTTTTTTAGAAAAAAAAAAAATAGAACTACCTATCTTGAATGTTCGTGAAATCATAAAATACTTACCATTCACTAAGTAAATAGTATAATTCATTTTAATTATATAACATGATAAAAAATGCTAGTTGTTAATGGTAAGTATTATCTTTCTATCATAATTATATAACATGTTCAATCTTTTTTTTTATTTACGGACCAAAAAAGGAATGTAAATGGAGAAAAACAGAGCCAATTAACTCACTGTAATTTTTCAACAATAGTCTCCCTGATCTATTGGAGATTTAGAGAACCTTTTAGTTATCAAATAAATTAAAGCTTTATATGTTATAATAAAAATAAAATATTACTATAATATAAAACTTTTATATGTTATGAATTTAAAAATTAATTTTAACCATATTTAAGAAAGGCCCTGCCGGGGAAAAAAAAAACCCAGATAAGCGTTTCAACGAAAGCAGGTCAAAAAACCATTTCCTTTTGCATTTGGATTTGGATTTGGATTTGATGGTATTTTTTTTACTATTGTGAATTATCTTTGGTGTGCTGTCTCTGTCCCACACGTGTTACCGTATGAGAGAGTCAACTGACGGAATAAAGTTAGTGGGACACGTGTGAGGACATCAACAATGCATACTTATACAAAGATCTCTAGGGAGGTAACGTACAAGGATTAACTGTTATCGACATCTTTTAAGGTGTTTAAGATGGTAGTAAAAATTAATGATGAGAACTATTTTTATTGTAGCATATGAAAATTTTATATTATAGTATATTTTTTATTGTTATTGTAATATATAAGAGCTTTACATTATTTATTACTGAGATTATGATCAAAACTGAATGATCCCACCACTGTTAAACGCGTCCTTTAACTCAAAAGTGATTAACCGCTATCAGTATCTTTAATTCATAAACATCAAAAATGATTAACTGCTATCATGCTATCAGCATCTTAAACTTATAACATTAAAATAGTACAATACAACTATCATATTAAATAATAATTTTATTTTTAACTTTTTATACCATTTTAAACACTAAAAAAAATATTACTAAAATATTCTATTTCATCTTATTTTTATATTACTTTTTTACTAATTCTTTGCTTTAAAAAACAAAAAAAGAAGCCAAATTAACATGGATAAACAGTGTCACGTCGAATTTAGCATGCTCCTGTTTATCTTTTCAAACTGACGTGAATAAATGAAGTCTTGTTAGAAATAATTTCAATGCTAAGTTGACATTTACTTGACAAAAATAGAGACAATTTGAGAAGGCCTTAAGGATTCAAATCTTTTTGTTTAATTTTGATGTTCTGATGATGTCTAACCAATAATATTATAACATATTATTTTTAAAAAATAAAAATAATACCTAATTATTTTTTAATTTTTAAACATTTTATTAAATATCGTGTTATGATTGCTTAAACAGAAGATTGGAAACGATTCAAGGGCAATTCCTCAACTATCAATTATCTTTAGCTTTGTTTTCTACAAATTTTTGAAAAAATCTCCCGCTTTGTTATGGTTAGAAAAAATAAATAAATAACAAGACAAAAAACATAGAGGAAGAAAGAATGCCAAAAAAAAAAAAAAAAAAGAGCGTGTATGTTATTCCAATGTCGATACGCTGACCAAAAGCTTAGATCTCACCACAAATTACTCGTGAAGTCACTTCTTTTTGTCAAAACAAGAAGCTTTCTAGTTTCTACACAATAATTTCTATTGTTATTGCATGTTTTGGAACGCTAACAGAGTTTTTAAAAGAGTAGTTCAAACTAATAATTTAGATTATAAATAGTGTAAACTTCTTACATATTATAGTAAAAAAATAATGTAAAACTTTCACATGTTACAGTTTTTAAACTCAAAGTGATGGTTTAAACTACTTTTTTAAGCACCTTTTAAATCTAATTAAAATTTCGTTAAAATAAAATGAATGTAAACATAACAAAACTTTATATATAGATTGAAGATTAAAAATTGAAACTTTAAGAAATCAATTTTTTGACACCCAAACGTAGAATAATTACATATGGAATCTCAATGCCAAACTCATCATGCAATCTTGTTGTCTCCTAGTATAGCATAATGCTTTCTTTTTTCTATAGGAAGCAAATACGACCATTACATTATTTGGCAACTATACATAAAAAAAAAATAATAATAATAAAAAAAGAAAAAGAAAAAGAGAGAGAGAGAAAAGCAGATCTTTCTTTACCCTCCCACCATCTAAGCTGCACAAAAAAAATCCAAAGCCAATTTCACGCAACAATAAAACTTCATAAAGTCCTCATCTTCGTATATATGTCTGTCACTAAGCCTTTCTCTGAGATATTACCCAAATCGTTATGACCAAAAAAAAAAAAAAAACACTAAACTTAGCCATATTACGTGTTAAACAGTCGGTTGATTCCCAATCACGCACAAGAACAACGAATAACAACAGCTGTGGTATGAAAACAAAAAAGAACACTAGAAATTACTTGGTTCGGATTAAATATCCTACATCCAAAGGCAGGAGTAATTCCCCTAGCCAAATCCACTATCAAATATTGAGAAAGAATACACCCTCAAGCCTCACAATTTCAGGAATACAAGCTGTAAACCCAAGCTTTTCCAAAAACCTCACCATCTCTCTTTTCTTTTCTCACCGGGACTCAACCAATGGAGAATACAAGAAAATACACAACCAGAACCAAGAGAGTTTTTTACTTGAGAGACTTATTCTAATACAACCCCTGTATTAACTATTTATAGGTGTACAATTAAACAACAACCAACAATTAATCAGAGTTAGGCCTCTTAACCTCTATAGGTTAATAAGTGGTTAAGTTTGTTATAACCAAACAAGCTGCAGTCTTGTTAGTTACTAACAAAATGTAATTCGATAAAACGGCCAATAGGATAGAGTCACATTTTTTTTTCAACATTACTTTTAATTGAAATTTGACTAATCAATGTCTCTCTTCCTTAAGTGTAGAGAAAAACCAGTGCTTATGCATTAACATGTGAGGATTGGTTTAAACTCAAACAGTATAAAGCTCTCATTTGTTATAATATAAAACAAAAATTAGTTATAGTGTAAAACTATCACATGTTATAATATTTCAAATCAATTGATTCAAATCAATACTTTCAAACACCCAAATATCTCATGTCTTGGCCACTAATCTAACATCATTTTTTAGGCTTATAGCTATTCTATTCTATGCATTAATATTGCAATGTGCGACGAATGTGGTACATAAAACGTCGTAATCAATGTAAGCCTAACTCTCCTACTTAAAAGCCTACATAAAGTATTAATGCTAACATTTTAGGAGATAAAAGACAAAGGTAAGAAAACAAGTGGGAAATTTTTTTTTTCCCTCTCTTTTCAGAATTCTTAAGAAAGATGACGGGTTTCCACTAATGGAGTTTTTTTTTGAGGTATATTAATAATCTCTACCTACCCCCTCAAATTCTATATGACAATGTCAACCGTATGAGCCTTAACAACTACATTTTTTTATATCAGTAATATACCAACTTTATATTTTTATTAACATAAGCAGAAGAGTTACATACCATTTATGCACGTGTATACGTATATATACACTACACGGATACACACGTATATTGCACAGAGTTCCTTTAAGAATATACATCATGGAGATGATTAAAGAGAAATTATACTTTTAAAAATTGTGTTTATTTATATCAAATTTTAAAAAGTTAATGCCATACTATGATTCATATTTTACATTAAGTTATACAAAAAATAAACATGAATGTATTTATAAAAAATAAATTTTAAATGATGATATTTATAAAAATTCTCCTTGATTAAACATATAAGGCCCAATTAGTATAGTTTTTGTTTGCACTTTTGGCCACGATAAGAAGAGAAATAAAAGCAATAGATTTTTTGTTAGTGTTTGGAAGCATATTTTTAAAAGAGGTTAATGATCAACATAGTTTTAAAACTTGTAGTAGGTAATAAAAGTATCATAATGAAGTTTATAATATCTCTTGAAAACTCTATTATATATTTTATGATATATTTTGAAAGTATTTTTTTAAAAAGTTAAATTTTATGATTTTAACCGAAAGTATTTTTAAATAACCAAAGCATTTCTATTAGATCATTCGTGCTTCTAGAGGTAGTAGTTTTTAGACTAAAAAAACAAAAGCAATAGTAGGAAGCCTTTTAAACAAGACCATAAGTCAAAAGAAGTGGGAGCCTTTTAAACAAGACCATAGGCACTCTCGTCTAATTAAATTCTACATTTGACAAGGCATTAGGGAGCAGTCGTGGTCAATGGTTGGATTATGATAGGCGGACGACCCTACGTGTCAGTGAAACCCATCTGCTTCTCTCACAACACATTCTCTCTTTTTCAGTGGGTAGAATTTAAAAGAAGGGTGCAAAACTAAAAGGTGAGTTAAAAAGTTAAAAAGGACACTTTTTTTATAATGTTTTAATAAAAAAGCTATAATAATTTAATTTTTTTTGTAAGAAAAGACATTACGGAGTTTGGAAGCCTATTAAATTTCCTCTCTCTCTTCCTTCGACCTCCCTCTCTCTAGTCCTCATGTGAGCTTCACACGCGGCCCATCTTAGGGTCGGACGAGCCTCATGAGGCATCATGGCTAGATGATCTAATGGGATTTGGCTACATCTATGGATCTAATTTATTCAGGTTGGATTATGTAAATGGACCCAATTGGATCTTGTTAAATATTATTTTTTTCCCCAAAAGTTACAGTTGCAGGCGAAGAGGCCAATGCATTCCAGCAACGGCATATCGGTAATCCACCGGGTAACTTAACCAAGCAACATAGTTGGATGACTAATTATCACTTATTGACTCCGATGACGGGCAACAACAGGATATTAGTGGTTCCTCACTGACTGATTTCAACTATTAGAGACAAGCGCCTTTGGTCATTGGTGCTTGTGACAGCTAGAGATGTGCATCATTATAATTGTAATGGTAAAGGCTTAATAATAATAATAATAATTGATTAACTGTGAAAATCAGACAGGTGACAAAGATTAAGGGCTTAACCACTTTGCAGCAAGATGGTCCCACGCGCGGGAGGATTTTTTTTTTTCCTAAAATTGAATCCTATATAAAGGTAACGAAAAGGTGACACACTTTGCAGAAGCGGAGGAGAGAAAATGAAAACGACTGTGACACACACAACACACAAACACTGCGCAATGGAGGTCTCTGATAGCGCAGACCAAAAGAGACCTCCCCAAAACCCTCTTATATTTATCCTCAATGACGCTTTGAACTCAACTGGGGTGCTTTTATTTTGGTACGTTTCAGCTTTACTTGGGTTTGAGAACTCTTTTTTGTCTTTTGTTTTTCATTTGGGTTTTCCATGTTCTTCTGAAATGTGAAATTTTGTGTTTTTGTTAGAATTGATTTTGGTGGGTTTTTGATGTTGACACTGCATTTTTATGGGATGTGTGTTCTTTTTAAAGTTGGTGGTTGTGCTTGTTTGGCTTTATTTCCTGGTTTTAGCTTAATGAGTCCTGTTTATATTTGAACTTTCATTTATAGGTAGGTCTTAATTTCAATAAGTTTTGGTGTTTTCTTTCAGAGTGCAACTTATTTTCTGTTCTTTTACTTCATCGGTATGATTATTTTCTTCTTGGTATTTATTTATTTTTATGCTTTTTTTTTTTTTTTTTTTTTTTTTTTCGGAGAACAAACTGTAAAGCTCTGATTATTTTTATTTCTGACTTGTTTGGCTACACAAGGTTTAGAGGTATAGAGTCAAGTGGTAAAGATATTCTGGGATAATTTTAGTTGTTCTTTCAGTCTTTGAGAAGTAAAGCAAGGGAAAATCAGCTGAACCTTCTGTTGAGAATCTAAATATCCTGCCCTTAGGGTTTTCGAGTTTCTCCTGGTGAATTTGTCTCATTACTCTAAATATCCCTGTATTCTATGTTAAAATCAGAAGCACAAAACTATCTGACCAAAACATTGAAAGCTGGGAATTCTCTAAAAGGTCCCAAGACGAAAAGCCGTAATGTCCCCGAAGAAGAGGTAACCAATGAGGAGAATACTTTGATGTCTATGATCAGAAAACTGGAGAGTTGCTTGGGCAATGTGCAAATTGGGTCTCAAGCATCTGAAGAATCGGCGGTTGTTCGAAGGGAACAATCCAAGAGAGAACTAACTCCCCTTCTGCAGAAGCCATTGAACCTAGGGAGACCTTACAGGGGTCGTGGGGCAAAGGGATACGTCAGATCAGGAAAACTTTCAAACATTAGCAGCGTTATTCTTGACAAGAGACCGAAGTATTCACCTGACATTCATGGTTTAACTGTGAAATTTGAATCTCCAGGGGCAAAGCCCCTTTAGCATATGACAAACAAAATGGTTCAACAAAAGCTGGTAATTCATCAAGATTACCTTTGAAGGGAGCCTCGTCTTCGTTGCCTAGTGAGCTTTTGGAGAAATTTTATTCAGGAGTGAACTCTGATTTCAATTCCCTAGTTAACTCTTCTGGGTCTCCTAGCAGTCCTGATTACTATGATGGTATTCCATATGATAAGTCTAAGGGAAAGTATCTTCCTCGTGATGATAAGGACAAACTCATCTTGAAGCTAGCTCCTAAGCTTCAGGAACTGCAATACGAGCTACACTGCTGGACTGACTGGGCTAATCATAAGATTATGCAGGCTACTCGTAGGCTTATTAAAGATCAGCTTGAAATAAAGAGACTAAGGGAGGGAACAGAGACGGAAAAGCAGCCTCAATGGGAGATCATCGTCAAGAAGCTGCCTGGAATGGAAAATGGTTTGAACGACATAATTGCTATGGTAGAGAATAGTAAAAAAAATTTTCCCAGTCTTGAGAAGGACAATGCCGTACTGAAGAAAGAGGCTGAAGTTGCCAAATTACAGTCATTGGAGTCAACTGCGAATTATGAGGCGGCATTAGAAAGGGAGCAAAAGGCGCTGAAAGAGGTTCAGTCATGGGAAGGAAAGAACAGAGTGCTGCAGAGGGAGCTTGAATTGGAGAAAAAGAAGGTGGCTGCTCTGCAACAGGATTTGGACAAAGCAAAAAACACCCATCAGCAAATGGAGGTATGCTTCTTTAGATATGTGTTACTCTTGATATTTAAAAATGTAGTAGACATTCCAATTAGTGTATAATTTGACATGGTCACAGGCAGCACTTGCACCTGCACCCGCGCACGTTTGTGTGCACGCACACGCAACAAACATTCTTGAGATCAGGCTCAAGCATTAAGATTGGGGTAAGTTTGGCTCAAACCTTGCTCTAGCCAACAAATAAACCATTTATAGAGGGACTAGAACATAAGCGTTTCCTTTTTGTATGATCAACCTGAACAACAACGGTGCATATGGAGCTCCTCTTTAGTAACCAGAAAACTCTACTCAGTTATATGATCCCTTCCAACCCTGTAAATTACAAAGAGAAAGAAAAAGTTGGAAAGTTAAGACTACATGCGTCTATTCCCCATGCCATATGAAAGTTCCGTCGTGTGATTTTCAAACAAGCCATTCCTGCCATCGTCCAGCCACATGTTTTAGCTTTGTTTTATATATTCTGTTGGCTTTCTGTTTAGACTTGCAGCCAAAATCATGTGTCTATTTTTGAGTGCTTATTAAATTAACAAATTTGTTTTTAATTTTTCCTTGAATTCTAATTTTGCTTCTTGCATCTGGTGACACTACCACGAAAAATATATATATTACAATTAGCAGGCTAGGTGTGAACAGGAGAGGAAGGAAAAGGGGAAAATCCTTGCACAGGCTCCTTCAACGAGGAAAAAAAGAGAACAGGAGGAAATTCTGGTGAAAGAAGAAGAGGATAGTGTGAAAGAGAAAGCAGAAACTGATAAACAGTCGGACATGGAACACATTGGAAAGCTTGAAAACAAGTTTTTGGAAGCAACGTTGAATTCAGGAGGATCTACCGGAAGCTTTGGGAATCGTCTAACGGGAGCACGGGGTACGAAGAAGGGTAACCAAAATTCTAATTCCTTGAAGAAAACGATGAATTTGAAGGGCCCTTTTGCGAATGGGGGCTTGCGACAAGAGCATGAATGTGTCATGTGTCTCTCGGAGGAGTTTTCAGTGGTCTTCGTTCCATGTTCGCACCAGGCTCTATGCAGAAAGTGCAATGAGCTCCATGTGCATAGAGGAATGAAAGATTGCCCATCTTGTAGGACCCCCATTCTGCAGCGGATCACTGCTCGCTTCGCTAATCCATAGTTGGTAAACTGTAAAGTAATTACTTTAGCAAGAAACCATCAATCTTGCTTGGAGTTTGCTTTTTGTTTTTTTGGTTTATCCCTCAGAAGGAATAAAAGAATGGGGCGGGTGAGAAAAGAAACCAGTGTTTTATAGAGATTCTAAAGAGTTACCTCGGAACTTTTCAAATGCGTACTTTTTCCAATATACAGAGCATTGCAAAATGGATGCTTTTGTCTAAATAGAAGTAGCCTTTTTGTTATTCCCCGGAATGCTCCTTTCTATGCATGCATGGAAAGAAATTTATCCATAGTTTTTGATAGAAATATTATCTTCTTGCACTTCTCTTGATTATAATATTGCTGGTGAGTGCATATCAGCGAATTTATTACATTGTTGTAACCATGATGACCATGATGGTTCTTCTACCTCATGCCTGCCGATTAATTTTTCCTTTTGCATCCAATAATGTTGTCTGTCTTTTGGCCTTTAGAAAGTATGAAATAGTTGAATTTTGAGGATCATCATACTTTCAGAAAATCTGCTTTGCTTTCGCCCCTTAATTTTGTCTTTTTTGTTTTGTTTTGTTTTGTTTTTGGTTTTTTCGTTTTTGTTTTTTTTATTGGAGAAGATTAAGAAAAGGTGTCCCTTAGTTTGCCCATTAGTTTTGTGCTTAAGTAAGGGCAAAGATCTTTTAATGTGTTAAGAAGACGCAAAAATCTTGATGATCCCAACAAATGATTTTATTAATGAATATTTTGATTATTTTTTCAACTTATAATTGATTAACAACAATTCTTTGATTTTTCATAATAATTAAAAGAAATACAGATTTGTGTTGTCATTTATCATTTGAAGTTAGTATTTCAGTACTTATATATACGCTTTTTTTTTTTATCCTTTCTATAGTGATTCCTTTACTAAGCATTGTCACCAACTCCATTTGCTAGATTATTATTATTATTATTATTATTATTATTATTATCATTATACAGTTCCTTAAGGAAGGGCCATTTTTTCCCCAATCACCAGAAGGCAATAGGATGTGGGAGTGGCACGTTTGGCACTTCTTTTGAACAGCGCAACACTAAGTTTATGAGCAAACGACAACAACATTATAAACGACAGGAAAAACAAGAAGTTGAAAGTCGACAATCAAAAGAATACGAGAATAAAAAAGAATAAAACGACAACTGAATGATACAGCGACGAAACGTCATCAAATGAGAAGCCAAGACAAAATGAAAAGACGACAGCTAAAACAAAATGAAAAGACAACAACTCGATAATTTCTGCCTTACTTCAAGCATGGTAGAGAGTTAGATGTATAAGTTCAGTTTCTCGGTGTTATACATAAGCCGGAGGCCGTACATACAAAAACGACAATGCACTAAGGGCCGCCTTGCTCAACATCATAAAAGGAAAACTCTTACCATTACAAGGCAAGCCTTGAAACAGAAGATGACAGCTTTTTAAACAATAATTGAACCGAATATTTCACATGCATCACGACACATCTTCAATGACAGAGCTATAAATTTTTTCCAGTGAGGCCATCATGAAAAAATAAGAGATTTTTTTAAGTCATAGTTGTAAATTTCAATTATTAAAGTGAGGACACAGATAGAATATTTCCCATAATTATAAAATTAATTAGATAGGAAACTTGAAATGTTAATAGTTGAGTGGGGCAAAATAAAATAAAAAAATTAGAAAATTAAGTATAAAATATGTAAAAAAAAAATTAAGTGGGGGTACAATTAAATATTATTAAAAAATTAAGGACAAAACTTAACATATAAAAAATTGAGTTGGGGCATGGCGCCTCTGCTACTCATATCTGCGTAAAGATCCTTATCAACATCACTTTAGATGACCAATTTTTGTATCATGTTCTTCTAAAAGACTAGGCCCATAATCTCATCCTTTGAGTGAATAAGTTGGATATGTGGACCTAAGTGGTGCTTAGGGAACCCTCATAGGTTCTAGTTTACTGGATCATAAGTAAGCAAATAATGTTGTTAATATTTGCCCAATCTTATTCCAATCCCACCTTGGGGCGTATAAATTAATTGGGTATGAAATGAACAAGAGATGAAGAAATTAACCCAAAAGATTGAGAAAATTACGTGTTATGCTATACTTTTAAAAGTTTAGTTTATTTATGCTACACTTAGAAAAGTTTATATCACACTATCATTCATATTATAAGTTAAGTTATAGCACAAATAAACATATATGACATTTATAAAAAGTAAATCCTAAAAGATGGTATTTATAAAAATTCCTCAAAAGATTTATCCTTAGAAACTAGTTATGAGAAAGTCCAAGTCCAAAAGTCTATAAATTGGTCAAAAATTCAAAGAAAATTCCCAAAATTAGGAAAAAAATTACAAAATCCAATAACAATTTGTGTTAGAGTTGTCCGTATGAGGTGCCTCTGACATACATTTAGAAACCCCTCTAAGTACGCCTTCGATGTCGTTTTGGCATGGCGTCAGCTTCCCAGCTCATTTAGCTAAAAATGGTAAAACGTTGCCTTTAGAGATGAAGTAATACACTTGAATGCCCTATAGATGGAATTTTTAACTTGGTCAACCTGACCCCAAAATTGGCAACTTAGAAAAAGGAGACTTAATTAACTTAAAACATAGATACTGACCCCAAATCACGCTATTTTTAGCAAGATAAAAAGGCATACATAGAAAGCTACATAATGAGTTTGCTTTCTAGGAAAAGTCTTGCTACATACCTGATCACGGTTTAGAGCATGCTTCCTGAAGCAATCGTGAAAAACCTCCCATCACATTTTCACACACCAGATCAACCTAATCTTTATATTAGTCAAAACTTTGGTGTTTTTTCTTCTTTTCCACTCCCTTTCTCTAAGGTTATGCCCTTCGAGCTCACAATTTCTTCCAAGATCTATGCCCTTCGAACCTCTGCTACTTTGAGAGTTCCTCTAAAAGTTCGTCTAGGAGTCCCTCTGAGATTGCCTCTAGGATAATTCCAAAACATGCTTTAAGTTCTGTCCCCATCGGATATGAGGACTTTTGGAAGTCTTTTCCTTAGATCTATAGGACACACAACTAGCTTTTCCCTCGAAGAAACCTTTAAATCATCAGCATCTCACTCTTTTGGTATACCATCAACCACACTAGTAGCCTTAACCCCTAGAGTAGCTTTGCTTTGGATAACATTTCCATTAACTTTTTGCTTGCTTCTCCTACATGTTCTTGCTCACATTATGACACCTGAGTATTTCCAGTGCATTATAAATGCAATAACTAAATGATTATGTTAAGCAAAATACATGTTACAAAGATTATTGTTTTAATCCGATTTTTATGAAAAATCCATAAGAGTGAAAATGAGATTTTTAAAGTTAAAAATCATGTCACAGTTTTGTACAAGAAAGGAAAGATATGAAAATAAGCTAGAAAGCTTAATTGTTACAAAATATATTACAACAAATGTTAAGACAAACATACAGTTTAAGAAAAATATGGTATAAAAATATGAAAGTTATATAGTATTAGAATTATGCAGTATAAGAATTATGCTACATAAAGTTAAGCAGTATGAAAACTACATTGCATAAAGTAAAACAAAATAAAAATTATACCACATAATGTTAAACAATATTGAAATTATACCGTATAAAGTTAAACAATATAAAAATTATATTGCATAAAGTTATGTAGGATTAAAATTAGACTATATAAAGTTAAGCAATATAGGAATTATACTGTGTGGAGGATATGGATATGTAAGGAATGTTATGTAAGCTTGAAAAAGTATAAAGAATATGCTAGCAGTATAAGAAAAATACTGTCAATATAAATTTATACTGTATAAAGTTAGGTAGTATAACAATTATCCTATGTGGTGGATGTGAATAAGTATGAGAGGTTGTGAGACTTCATAAATTGTATAGACAAGAATACTAGTAGTATGTGAACTATACTGATAGTATAAAAAAACTGTTGGCATAAAATTGGACTGTTAAAGGATGAAGTAGGATCCACCAATTATACATGGAAGGTGAAAAATTTGGCCAACTTTGACATACTTAGTTTTAGGCTTGTGGTGGAGCCAAGGTTTTAATTGAGTGGAGAAGATGACTAAATGTTGTTATCTTTTTTTTTTTTTTTGCCATGAAGAAAAAAAAAAAATAGCACTCCAAAGGTGAAAACATTGGCCACATTTTCTACAAGGTGGAACCAGTTTTGGCCTTTCATTTGAGAACAATTTTGTTCCAATTTGATCCTATGATGAGTCAAAAGGTGGAAAAAGACTTATTTGAGAAAAAAATATCTTTTTCTCCATCAAATGTGTTCCATGAAGAACACAAAGAAGACTGTTTGCCTCCATGTAAACCAACCCCCCTATCATATGTTTCTCTCAATATTTTTCAAAATTTGATTTCCAATCAATCTTTAGATAAAGTACAAGTGTTTTAGTTCAAGATTTGGCAATTCTAGATGTAAAAATCTCAACTTTCTCCTATGGGTTTTAGTGATTTTCTTCAAGCTTTGGATAGGTTTTTGATAGGGCGTTGCCATGGTTTGTATGGAGACGGCATAACAAGTCTTTGAACTTAACAAAGGAGGATCAAAAAACTTAGAAACCCTTGGGTAAATTCTAAACCTAGTCTTGATTTCATTTATGCACAACAAGTGATTTGTCGTAATATTTATGGACTAAGGCATATATAAGGGATACTATAGTATGATTAAATGTTGTATTAAAAGGATGATGATGATGGCAAAAAGATGACAAACTGTGGTTTAAGGTTAAAAGCATAAAGTGTGACAAACTTCATCATAAACATTAAGTTTAAGCAAACTAAGTGTTTGATAAAATAGTTTTGAATCATGGCATGGAAAGAAAATGTTATAATATATTTTATTCATGTAATAAGTGCTTGATTAAATGATTGGAAGGTTTAAATAAGATTAAACACTAGAAAATCAAGCTAAGATAAGTTAAGGTGCAAAAAAATGTGTTTGAAGGTATTTTTGAAAGAATTAAATATTCGAGATCCTTAGAGGCCAAATTATTTTCTAGATTCAACATGAGATTTATTGAAAACATTGAACCGAACAACTTTTGTGAAGAAATCATGCTCGAATTCCGATCGGAACAAGTCAAAAAACGTTGAAGTTTTTCTGCCTTTTCAATAATGTCATGAAGATGAATGAATTTAAGGAATTTTTAATACAGAAGTTGAAAATCTCATTGAAACAGCTAAGAATCATTTATGGTTTTCAAAAATTCTATACAAATTTCAAGTTATGAATTTTACGAGATTTTAAGCGCAAAATTTTGTAAAAAGAAAAACATTATGAAATGCTTTGAATTCAACAAAGAAGTTTTGTAAGTTTTAATCCTTGCAAAAAAAAAAAAAATTGAACATTTTGGTATAAACAGGTTGTCTTTTGTCCTGGGGGCAAAAATATCAAATTTTGTCTTTCGAGCCAAAACTATAAAACCTTGTGAAACCGTATTTTTCTACTATGAAGTACTAGTTATCTACACTGCAATGGGTAATAAGTAACCACAGATGTTAAGGTTAAAAGAATTTAAAGCTTTTATCAAATAAAGAATGATAGGCATGTTAAGGGCGAAAATGTCTAGATATTCATATTATAGGTCAAAACCATAAAATTTTGACGAAAATGATTTTTACAAAAAGGAAACCTATGTTTGGTTTTTTGTAATGATATGAGTAACAAGAAAACGTAAGTTTTGTTTTAAAATGCATTCCGAAAGTTTTCAAAGACTTGCCAGGAAAAAAATGGTCAAGTTGTGTAAAAAGGTCAAAACAAACCCAAAACACCTGATTTGAAAAAACAGCCCTTAGCAGGAATTTTTTCATAACCTGTAAGTAACAGGATGGTAGAGCAACAAGAAGATTAGTAAAGTTACAAGGTTTATAAAACACCCATAAGAGTAAAATCGTCGTTTTTATAGCAATGGCTAAAATGGACCAGAGTTCTCCGAATTAGCAAAACACTTTGATGAACAAATGTTCCATAAAACGTCAAGTAATAAAACTATCAAGTAAGATGGAAAATTTAACTAAAGGATGTTCAAGTTAAGTAAAGGAAAGACAAGCCGATAGAATACAAAGTTAAGTAAAAAAGAATAAAAGTTTAATGTTTAAGTTCCATTATAGATCGAGTAAGTTGATAATGATAAAGTTAGTTAATAGTCAGGTGTCCTTTGATCATGACAAAAAGTCGACTAATAGAAGGGAAAGGATAAAGTTGGAACGCTAGAGCATTATTTAGGTAAGTTTCAAATCTTACCTACAGCATAAAGAAAGTGATTTTCAATGCTTTTAATGTTTTTGCATTTGTTATGTATAAAGTTTTAAAGATCAAGTCAAGACTTACAATGTATTTGCCATTGTTATGTTTAAACTATGTTCGCATTGATGCATAATGTTTTAAAGTTCAAGTTATGATTTGCAATATGTTTGTATATGCTATGTTTAATGTTTCAATGCTAAATTACAACATGTAGTATGTTTAGCATTTGATATCCTCACAAAAGTTAACAAGAAGGTAAAGCAAAGATGATAAGTAAGTGTCATACCAGCCTCTTTGATGTAAGGTTTACAAGTTATATTAAAATTATGATCTCGTTCGATGGTTTTGTCTTCCACAAAAGAAGCATTATGTTTTCATGATTGATGATGTTGGTACGAACACTTAAGTTCAAAATATAAGTAAAGATATGAATGATGATAAGATGTTTAAGTAAGATATGAATGATTATAAGAAGCTCATAATCGAAAGTTCATAATTGAGTGTAAATGAAATCATGTATTATGATATTGCTTGCATTTATTTTAATTAATGTTTTTATAAAGAACATTCTATGAAAAACATTTAAGAAATATTTTGTAAGAAACGTTTTTGAAAATGTTTCATGAATTTTTTTTTTTAAAGAATGTTTTAATGTTTTGTGAGATGATGTTTGAACTTACTGAGTGAAAGCTCATTACAAGTTCCTCTATACTGTAGGTAGTCCTACAGGAGATCAGTAAGACTAGTTGAAGAGCTCGGTGTCACGTTGGACAGATGCGAATGTTGGGTATGGATACCACTACGGTAGTTTTCTATTGCAGAAAGGAAAATTTTTTACTGTTTTTAAAAAGATGTTTTAATTAAGTAATATATTTTCTTGATAAGTTTTCAAAAACATTTTGAATGATGTTAAAGTCAAGGTTTTAAGCCATGTCTCAATTTCTGTTGCAAAGAAAATTACAACAGTTTCACGAATGTTTTTAAGTATGTTTAAAGGAAAAAGATTACCCAGTATTTTTCTTACTAAGTAAGTAAGATTAAGTTTAAAAAATAATATTTAAGAAAGTTAAGTGATGGTCCGAAAAAGATGGGTGCCACACACGTGTTGCCTCATTTGTCTTCTTGTGACTACGCTTTGATGAGAATAACAGTAAAGTGGGCCCTAGGAGCTATTCTTTTTTGGATCATTTCGAATCTAACTATCACCGCTATTTCATTGGAGGTATTGTTGAATTCTTCTACAAGTGTTTTTGAAGACCTTTGATCTCGTTAAACAATTGCCAATGAATTAAAAACGTATGCATGTGCACCCTTGACATGTCATACCCTTTGGATACCAGACTCCAACAACATCTAATTTGAAAATGCCTACATTTTGTAGTCCCCAAAGTGGAACAACTCTCTAAGAGTGCATCTTGGAACATGAGTTTAAACTAAACGTTTGAATTAAAAATATGGTATCAAAATTGGAGTGAACTATTTTTTTTTATTCAAACCAATTTTCCCGCTCCAAGTTTCACCAAATTTTCTTGTCTGAAGGTTACTATTTTAGCTTAGCATCATAGAAGTAGTAATTCAACAATAATTTCTTAGAAAAATTAAAGAAGTTATTAAGGCAGGGTTAAGAAAATTGATCAAGCAAATGAGATTACTAAGGCGTAATTATCTTTTTTGGATGGGGCATAGATTGTATGGCTTGGACTTCTCCACGTTGAAACAAGCCTTGCACTTGTTACAAAGAGATCATCCCTTCGGCAATAATCATGATTATGTTTTGAGCGCGAAAAAAAAAATCACTTAGTGTATTACGTTATATTTACAATCATAACAAACCTCTAGCAAGCGTCGATATGTCCGAGTGGTTAAGGAGACAGACTTGAAATCTGTTGGGCTCCGCCCGCGCAGGTTCGAACCCTGCTGTCGACGATTTCTTTTTTCTTTTCACATTAAAGCATAATACTAACAAAATTACTCTAGTTTTAATTTGAATAATGAATGATCGACGGCCCACAATGACATATTATTTAAATATCAAAACTAAACCAATCTTACTATACAGATTTCTATCCCACATTGGTAACTTCGACGAAGTCTCCTATAACATTTATACAATATTTAATTACTCTCTATATGAACACATGGCATACTTTATCTAGTGCGATACTTGCTTCCACGGTAGAAATCCTCATTTGAGATATCAAGCCGACGAGATTTCTTTTTCTTTGTTAAAGAGTTTGGCAAAGTTAGAAGAATAAAATATCAAGTAATGTCCTCAGCAGTCAATGAAACCAATATTAAACGATTGCACTCTACAACTTGTAGCTTACCGATTGAATCTTAAGAGATAGTTGATTGAAAACTTATTCTTTAACAAAATCAAATTGCTTATGTGGCAACATCTGAAGGTTTGAAGCAAAACTACCACTTTTTATTAATTAAATAATTGACAAAATATGAATTAGTATCATTAATTAAATATACAACTATTGTCTTCCAAAGCCTCCATAAAGAGAACCCTCCATCTCCTACACTCAAAGCAATCCTAGTTTTAATAATTATAGATGCCATTAGATAACCTTTCAAAACAATTCCATGGCAAAAAAAGCCATGAGATCGACCCTTTGACCAATGATGTCAAAGTAAGACAAGATTTGAGGAAATTAACAACATACGTACGTGCAATATAAAGATTAAATGTATTTAGAGAGGGCAGTTTATTTCCGGTTCCTACTTTAGATTCTTACGATGTGGGACTTGTACTCTTCCTATGCAATCCTTTGACATTATTCCCACCAGTGTTTTGGTACTTTCTTATCATAATTTCAACACCTCCAAATCTATCAGGTAACATGCTAAGTACTATGCTTCTATTTTAATTTCATTACAAAAATATCAGCTAAGAGATTATCATCTTATTATTTCTACTATTATCGGTATTTTATCTTGCTATCATTAATCTTTATAATATTTCCGTTCATTAGAATCACCATATTTATTTTATCATGACAATATTGTCCTTTTAACTGTCTTAGTATCTTTGCATAAGGATATATTATTTTTGACTAACGCCTAATTCTATCCATTGACCGGTGCCTAGATCATGCATATACAAAGGTAAAAATTCTCCGATTCACCCCACGCATGCATGCCATGCCGGTAACTTTGCATTCACACACCCTTTATTGCACTTAGGGTCCTATGGGCATGACATGCATAGTTCCCCCACGGACCGGGGAACAGCTTTTACTTTACTAATAATGTTTGCGTCACCAACCATGTGAATTATGCTGTCATACCTCTTTCCCACAAATTAATTCAACAGCAGCTACATTAAATGGACATAGAAATTAGGTTCTCTGATCTGGTCCTATTTCTGGGTACAGATTAGACTTTAGTCACTCTCATGAAGAATGTGAAATAGCCCAACACATTAAATTCAAGCTACCTCTTTGCTCTGCTAGAAATATTTATGGTCCTTGTCTGATGATGAGCTAGTTAATATATGTACCATCTAGAGTTGATTCTATATATCATTGCTCAAGATATCAAATGGGTGGGGGTGTGCTTATTATTATAAAATAGATTCATGTTTATTTTAAATATATATATCTTTTTGTGCTAAAAATGCGTGACATGATGACATATTTTGAGAGAGAAAATTGTATGATTGTGGGGATAATGCAGAGTTTTCCTGGTACAGCTCAGTGACACTCTATCATCTTATACGATTGAGATTCCCTCAAAACCAAACATTCATCTTAAAGTTTGAAATCCATCAACTCGGTTGACTTTTTTCTACTAGTTAAGCATTTTTTTAAATAAATCCTTTTTGTTTATAATTTACAAGCAGTTTGGGAGCCGTGGTTTGCGAATCGAAATGCTATTTTAACAGTATTTTCTCTCATATGTTATAATATTTTTAGATCAAACTCTCGTTTATTTCGCAAACGACCTATTAAGAAAATTTTATATGAGAATATCTTATTGATATAATACATACTTAACAAGAACATTGATTGTAATAATATGATTTGAAAAGACAATATGTATACATAACATGATGTATAATGTTAGATAAGAATGCGGATTAATTTAAATCGTAGAATTAAGATTAACGATTTCGCGAGTGGGATAACAAAATCCCCTTCAATTATATATTTAAATGTCAGCAAATATTCTGGCTCTCATCATTTCCGTCTCCACTCTAGGCATATGGTCCCTCAAAATTGTCACCTTTTGGAGAGAGCCAATTTGACACCCTTTTCTGTGTTTCTTCTGTCCAAAAGAAAACAATAATGTATGCATGTTATGGGACTCTCAGATGACCCATTGAGTGAGATTGTGTGAAGAAAAAACAACAGGTCCACAACCAGCCGCTCACTAAGCATCTGAATTTTGGGATATAACAAAAAATAAAAGCTGTCATTTTGATGAGCTCAGAGATTGCTACTTAAGCCCCCAAACTCATGCATTTGGCATCTTTCTTCTTGATACATGAAATCCAGCTAGACCCACAAAATTAATTGGGGTAAACATATACCTAATCCCTTTTATCTCCATTTTCTGTTTTGTTAAAACAAAAGTTTGAGCACATACATACAAAGTTTTGTCAACTTTTTGATGTCTATCATTTTTGGCCTTTTCTTCCATAATATATGGTTTGTGTTTTTTTTAATGCAGGCCTTGAGTCCTGATAGCTGCTTGTTTTTATTATATACATATATGATCAGACGAAAGTCCGGAAAAAACATTTGTTTTACAAACTTAGATCTTTGGAGGCAAAAAATAATTGTAGATATTGGTGTCATTCAATGTCGTTATTAAATGATCTAATCAGAAATTTATTTTACACAAATGAACTTTGTTTTTTTTGTTTTGTTTTGTTTTGTTTTGTTAATGTCTTTGTCAATTGGGGAGTGAAAAGAATACCTCTTGAAAGTGTTCACCAAAGTCCACTTATTAGCTTAATTTATTTATCTCTTAGCATCTAATTTGTATTTTCTTATAATTAATTGTCTTTCTTAAATACAATGCAGTGTCAGGTTTTTAGGCAAATTTTACAAGTTTGCCTAATAACGTGGCACATGATTTTTCATTTGAAGTGATTGAAACCACCTACCATGTGTGTATGCATACGTAATTATAACGGGGTTGCCAAAATGAGTTCGTTACTTTAGTTGCAATTTTATTTATTGAGAATTGAGATATTATAGTTGTTTTATGCACCTATAAAATTTAAATGCAACTTGAATTATGTGTAAAATACAACTCGTATTGACATATTGAAAAATCCTTGTTTATCTTCAAAGTTGGGTGTCTTTTCTCCTTGGATCATTACAAAGTCATAGAAGTTGAACCCATGTCCTGTTATTGGGTGTAATTACTTTATAAGTAAAAAAAAAAAAACCAAAAACAAAAAGAAACAAACCGCATACAAGGTATAGAGGCCTCATTCATTGTATGTATCATAATAATATTCAGCATCGCTAATTATGGTGAAGGTACCAAGTACCACAGAGCAATTTCCTAATATCTATATTAAAATGTGAGATAACATATGAAATTCATTAATGCTATATTAAAATGTGAAATGACATATAAAATGCATTAATGCTATATGAAAAATGTGAAATAGCATATAAAATGCATTAATGCTGAAAGCATATACAAGGGGACTGAATTACAATGATCTCCAATTTTAGCCCGCGATCACTTTTCCATCTTCTTATTATCAAAAGTACCAAGCCTTTTTTCTTCCTTTCCTTTTTTTATAAATAGAAACAGGTAACAAGTTTTCTTTTGCTATTGAGTAAAAAGTTATAAGAATGGTTATAGATACTAAATACTAAAAATAATTAAATGATTAATTAAATTACTAGAATAGTTGACACATAAAGAAAATAGGATAACATATTTCAACTCTTAAGGGTTCGTTTATTTCGTGGGTTTGAAATGTGATGGTGTGAAAATTTTTGGTTTAAGATGAAAAGTTTGAAATTATAATCGAAATAGACATTTATATATTAATTGATTTTAAATTTAAAAATAAAAATAAAATTTGAAATTGGATTTAGATATAAAAACTCTTGTAAAAAAAAAAAAAAGGTTAACAACTTGAGTCCAAATCATGTGAGTTTTATATGTCTTAAAATGAAGGGTTACAATTTGAATCCACCCCAGTTGTAACACCCCTATGTGGGGGTTAACAGTTTTAAATAAATAAAAATAATTTTAAATTTTATATTATTTAAATCAATTAAACAATGCCCATGGGTCTTTAAACAATAAGAAAAATAAAAATAAACGTTTTAAATACAAACCACAGTTTTTAGTGTAGCACCAAATATATATAATTACAGTCATCATCACCATAGTACAATTCCCAAATAACTTAACACAGCCATAAAAAAAAATAATACAACTCTTACATGTTGTAGATAAGTTGTAATTAAACAGGGTCTTCTAACACGAAAACAGCAGGATTGTTTTCGTTTATTCCTCTTCAAATATGTTGCACTGAGTTCCACCTGAGATATGAAGATATGATAGGGATGAGCATCGACATGCCCAGTAGGGAAATCATGACTCACCTTATGGTTTATCCATTACCACATTAAAAACTGCATGGTTAGTAGGTTACATCATATTCCAGATTATGAGGTTTATTATGATCACATCTTATGGATACCGTAGTTAATCATTACCAAGTGTCATAATTACACATTTATACAAATATTACCAATCATCATTGTTCCTAGGTATCCATGTTAAATTGAGTATCACTCAACTCATCGAAACCCAAATGGGCGCACTTGATCACCCTATAAACATTCCAAGGGTGTTCCGGTGAGGGGACATCAAGCCCCGAGTCCTCACCAAATCAATTCCTGTACAGTGTGTTCTGGGACTTTCAACCCAAGGAAGCGTCATCACCTTCCCCCTATTTTACCTTTTAGGGTATTCATGCCCAAGGACGTAACCGTCGCCCTTTTCATGTCTCACAATTTCTCTATATTAAATCATTATTAATAGAGTTAATTTTCCTAACCATGCTTCTCAATTTATAACATGTGTCAATTCATTATGTTCCTCGCCGTACAATACAAGACGAGTCCATGTCATAGTTTCATATGTGATACACATATAATATCAGTTCAACATAGATATATATATATATTGCGGCAAAACAATCAATTTTAATTCTATAAAAACCTCACAAAAGATGAGTAATAGAATCCCTACCTTTCAAGCTTATCAACAATCTTTTAATCCTGGAATCAATTAACGTTAGCTCCACACATCCTTGACCCTAAGGCATGCATAAGGACAATTAAAACTAAAGCACAACGTATAATCACATTCATAAGTGAGTTATGTGTAAACCCGTCTACTAGTGCCATTAAAGTATTTTTATGCATTAAACATGGAGAAAATGCATACTAAAAACTAAGTTTAGATTAAAGAAAACCTACCTCAAAACTTCTTTGAAAAGCACCAAAGTTTGGGTTATCAATCAAGCTTGAATTAACTTTAAAACCGCCTCGATCATCGTTGGGAATTATAATTGTCTTGGCCACAAAGAGAGCTTTGTGCTCTATGTCTTTAGTTAGAAATTTGAAGTGAGAAGGGAGAGAATGAGAACTAGAGAAGAAGGTGGTGATAGTTAAATAAAAAGATATCAAAATGCTTAAGAGGAATGAGATGTTTACGGGGAAAAGTTGTAAGAAGAAACAAAAGAGTCTTAAAGGAAAATATCATCTTGTCTCCCATGAAGACTTTTAGCAAATAATGCCAACATAATTGAGGGGATAATTGGAGTGAATTATAGAAGAAGATAAGGAAATAATTAATTAGGTGGTTGAGAAATATCTCCATGTCTTCTATGAATTGACGGAAAATAATTCAATGTCCCCTTCGGATACCTTTAGCAAAATGAGAAGAAGTCTATATAATTGAGCAATAATTTAGGGAGACAAGATTAGTAGAAGTAAGTGTTGGTAAGTTTTGAATGTTTCTTAGGAAGACTTGGTAAGAAAATACTAAAATGGTATTTTTTTTAAATGATCATAAACAACTTAGTAATTTTAAATAGTCACATTTTATTCATTAAATTTTACAAAATTATGCCCGTTAAAAATACGGGTGTTACAGCTCTCCCCTCCTATAAAAATTTCGTCCTCGCAATTTCGTACACTGATTACAATGTTAAAACAAATGTGGGTACTTTTCTCTCATTTCAGATTCAAGTTCCCATGTGGCTTCCTCCACATCATGGTGTTGCCACATCACTTTCACCAGAGGAATTCCACGACGACGTAATAATTTTATTTCATGATCCAGTATTTGAACTGGAATTTCTTCATAATTCGTATCTCCTTGAATTGGCACATCTGTCCACATGATCACATGTGAAGGGTCGGGTTCATACTTTCTCAACATCGATACATGAAACACATTATGTACATGAGACAATTGTGGTGGTAGGTCTAAACGGTATGCCAACGTTCCAATGCGTTCCACAATCTCAAACGGTCCTGTATACCTTGGTGCTAACTTTCCTTTAACACCAAATCGAGATACACCTCGTTTTGGTTTCACTTTTAAGAACACAAAGTCTCCGATCATGAACTCTAAAGGTCGCCTCCTCTTATCTGCATAACTCTTTTGTCGACTTTGAGCTGTCTGAAGACGTTCGCGAATAATCTGGATCTTGTCCGTTGTTTCTCTGATAAACTGAGGCCCAAGTTCAAGACGCTCTTCCTTTTCAGCCCAACACAATGGAGATCTACAAGGTCTACCATATAAGGCCTCATATGGAGCCATTCTAATACTTGCTTGGTAACTGTTGTTATATGCGAATTCAACATATGGCAGTTGTGCAGCCCAATTTGTTCCAAAGTCCAGCACACAAGCCCGAAGCATATCCTCGAGAATCTGAATGACACGTTCAGATTGTCCATCTGTTTGAGGATGAAAAGCTGTACTAAAATTCAATTGAGTTCCCAAGGCCCTCTGCAATCCTCTCCAAAATTTCGACGTGAAACGTGTATCTCTATCGGAAACTATTGACATTGGCACTCCATGCAATGTCACTACCTTTTCCACGTACAATTGACATAATTTTGAGACACTATAATTAGTTCTGATTGGGATGAAGTGGGCTGTCTTAGTTAAACGATCTACAATTACCCAAACGGCGTCATGCCCTATTTGAGTCTTAGGAAATCCAGTAACAAAGTCCATTGTCACATGATCCCACTTCCATTCTGGAATAGGTAAGCTCCTCAACTCGCCTCCAGGCTTTTGATGTTCCGCTTTAACCTGTTGGCACGTCATGCACTTAGAGACAAAGGTTGCTACATCTCGTTTCATTCCTCGCCACCAGTATTGTCGTTTTAGATCCATATACATTTTTGTGCTTCCAGGATGAATAGCAAACTTTGAACGGTGAGCCTCATCTAGCACCGCATGCCTGAGATATGGATTCTCTGGAACAACTAATCTTCCTTTGTAAAGTAAAAATCCTTCTGGCTCAATCTGCCATCCATCCAGTTGTTCTCCATTTTGTATTTGTTTCCAAACCCTACGTAATCCTTCATCGTGCCATTGTCCTTGTTTTACTTTCTGAATTAACGTAGGAGTTGCTATCACATTGAATAAGAAAGCTCTCTCGTTATCTTCATAATATTGCAAGTTGAAGTCGGCGATAGTGACTCGTCTCCAATCTTCCAATGCTAAACTGGCTATACGTCCGTTGTTCTTACGACTTAGAGCATCTGCCACGGCATTTGCTTTTCCAGGATGATATTGGATACTAAAGTCATAGTCCACCATGTACTCAGTCCATCTTCGTTGCCTTAGATTGAGATCCTTTTGAGTAAACAAATATTTCAGACTTTGATGATCTGAATATAGCTCGAACTTTGCGCCATATAGATAACATCTCCAAATTTTGAGTGCGAAAACCACAGCAGCTAACTCAAGATCATGTGTGGGGTAGTTCCTCTCATGGGGTTTCAACTGGCGTGAGGCGTAGGCAACTACTCGTCCATGCTGCATTAACACACAACCCAAACCGTTTCCTGAGGCATCAGTGTATACTGTGTAAGGCTCCTCGTTGTTAGGTATGATCAGCACAGGTGCACTAGTGAGTCTTCGTTTCAGTTCCTCAAATGCTTCTTCACATTTATCATCCCACACGAACTTGACATTCTTCCTTGTGAGTTTTGTTAATGGAGAAGCAATCTTTGAAAAATTCTCTACGAAGCGTCGATAGTATCCAGCTAGTCCGAGGAAACTTCGAATCTCTGACACGTTCTTTGGTCGTTCCCAATTTAGCACTGCTTCAATTTTGGAGGGGTCCACTGAGATGCCTTCTTCAGAGACAACGTGTCCAAGGAACTTGACCTTCGTCATCCAGAAATCACATTTTTCTCTTTTTGCATAAAGACCATGTTCTCTCAACGTTTGTAGAGCGATCCTCAAATGCTCAGCATGTTCTTCTTCGTTTTTAGAATAGATCAAGATATCATCTATGAAAACAATGATAAATTGATCTAAGTACGGTCGAAAGACACGGTTCATCAAGTCCATGAAAGCCGCTGGTGCATTAGTCAACCCGAAAGGCATGACAAGAAACTCAAAATGACCGTAGCGAGTCCGAAAAGCTGTCTTTGGAATGTCCTCTTCTCTTATCTTCAGTTGGTGATATCCGGATCGTAAGTCAATCTTTGAGAAATAGCAAGATCCTCCTAACTGATCGAACAACTCATCAATTCGGGGTAGAAGGTACTTGTTCTTGATAGTCAATCGATTAAGCTGGCGATAATCGACACAGAGCCTCAACGATCCGTCATGTTTCTTCACAAAAAGTACTGGAGCTCCCCAAGGTGATGTACTTGGTCGAATAAATCCTTTTTCCAGTAATTCGTCCAACTGCTTCCTCAATTCCACTTTCTCAGCAGGTGCCATTCGATACGGGGCAATAGAAACAGGCGCTGCTCCTTGAGTTAAGTCGATGACAAACTCAATTTCTCTATCAGGCGGAAGTCCGGGCAATTCATCTGGAAAAACATCTGAAAATTCGTCCACCACAGGAGTGTGAGAGGATAGGTCACTCTTCTTTAGTTCTCCATCTGAAGCAAAGATCGTCCCAAGATTGGTGAAATTCCTTCGTCCTCCAATACAAGCCTTTAGCACCGGGGCTGGCGTCACTGTTCCTGTTTTTGCCTGAAATTCGATGACTTGTCCATTCTTGGTGAATAAAGAGACACGTTTCATATGACAATCTACTATTGCCTGGTATTTAGTTAGCCAATCCATTCCTAAGATTACATCAAACTCTGTCATAGTTATTACATATAGGTCAGCCGATAGTTTATGTTCTCCTATAACAATACACACTGATTTACAAATTATGGATACTTCAGCTATCCCGCCCATTGGTGTACTAAGGGTTAATGATGAACTACATGTCTCAGTTTCTAATTGTAGTACGGAAGCAAATAACATAGATATAAATGAATGAGTGGCACCAGTGTCAAATAATACATGAGCCCAAGAATGAGACACGTGAATCATACCGTCTACAACTGAGTGATCAGCCTGTTTTCCTTGTCCAGTTGTAGCCGTAATTGCATAAGCTTGTGCTGGTGCTTTTCCTTTATCACTTTTTCCTCGGTTTCCTTGGCTACTACTAGCCTTATTATTATTTCTCCCAGAAAAATATGGCCTTTGATTCACTGAGCCTTGTGGAGTCGGTTGGAAGTTCTGATTAGCATAAAAATTGGAACCCTGTGGCCGCTGTTGATAGTTGTACTGAGGCTAGAACCCTCGAGGTTGAGTTACTGAGACTTGGGAAGCTGGAGTGTTTTGCTGAGGCGCTCCACGATTTTGACTCCCTCCCCAAACAGTGGAGCCAAAATGACTTCCTTGTGGCCTTGGTGCAAAGGATGATTGTATAGGGCGGTTAGGGCAATTTCTCCTCAGATGTCCCACTTGTCCACAGTTATGACAAGCATACGGTTGGAAACGACCACTGCCAGAAGATCCACCACCAATAGTCACTCCACTATGCTGAATGACTTGCCCTTGTGACTTCTCTTTCTTACTTATTTTCCTTTGACGCCCACCAGAACCCTTATACTCTCCATAGGAGTTATTTAGTTCTGTCTCTGCCCGCTGTGCCGCAGCTACAAGATCAAGAAAATCTGTTGATGGAACAGCAGCTATCATTTGTCTGATTTTCGGCCTCAGGTTATTTCTAAATTTTTCGCATCTCGCCATTGGATCCGATACAGCCCCGGGATTGTAGCGAGACAATTCTATAAATCGAGCATGGTATTCAGCAACTGTTGTATCTCCCTGCACCAGGTTTTCAAATTCTCGCATCATTGCTTGCCTATGGCTCTGAGGAATATAGGTGTTGCGAAAAATGGTTTCGAACTGCTCCCATGTAAGATTCGGCACGTCATAGTCGTCTTTCTGAAGATCCCACCATTCTTCGGCTTTACCCTCAAATATATATGTTGAAAAGCTAACCCAATACTCCCGTGGAATCCTCAAGGTGTCCAACTTCTTTTTGACTGCCTTTAGCCATTGTTCTGCTATGACCGGGTTAGGTTCTCCACTAAATGTGGGTGGTTTCTGCTTCATAAACTCCTTCAACAGAGTTAGATGTCGTTGTTCGGGATCACGAACCTCCACAGGTCTTTGCACATTTTGTAATGCTTGAAGAATTTGTCCTAAATTATTTACTTCTGGTGCAGCTGGCGGGGATTGTGTTGCATGTCGTAGTTGCTCATCTTCTTGAGCTTGTTCCATCGGTTCCGGTTGCTCAACTTCTTGAGCATGTTCAACCGGTTGTGACAGCTCAGACGATTGCATTTGACGTCTTGGTGGCATAGTTTCTACTGGCTGCGAAAATTTAACTAGGATCAGTACCAAATGATGATGACATTAACACCTAACTTTAAAACCATTCCCAAAGATTAATTTTTAAGGTGGTGCTATACCCCCTAGGTTAATCGAACCTAGGCTCTGATACCAAAAATTCTGTAACACCCCTATGTGGGGGTTAACAGTTTTAAATAAATAAAAATAATTTTAAATTTTATATTATTTAAATCAATTAAACAATGCCCATGGGTCTTTAAACAACAAGAAAAATAAAAATAAACGTTTTAAATACAAACCACAGTTTTTAGTGTAGCACCAAATATATATAATTACAGTCATCATCACCATAGTACAATTCCCAAATAACTTAACACAGCCATAAAAAAAAATAATACAACTCTTACATGTTGTAGATAAGTTGTAATTAAACAGGGTCTTCTAACACGAAAACAGCAGGATTGTTTTCGTTTATTCCTCTTCAAATATGTTGCACTGAGTTCCACCTGAGATATGAAGATATGATAGGGATGAGCATCGACATGCCCAGTAGGGAAATCATGACTCACCTTATGGTTTATCCATTACCACATTAAAAACTGCATGGTTAGTAGGTTACATCATATTCCAGATTATGAGGTTTATTATGATCACATCTTATGGATACCGTAGTTAATCATTACCAAGTGTCATAATTACACATTTATACAAATATTACCAATCATCATTGTTCCTAGGTATCCATGTTAAATTGAGTATCACTCAACTCATCGAAACCCAAATGGGCGCACTTGATCACCCTATAAACATTCCAAGGGTGTTCCGGTGAGGGGACATCAAGCCCCGAGTCCTCACCAAATCAATTCCTGTACAGTGTGTTCTGGGACTTTCAACCCAAGGAAGCGTCATCACCTTCCCCCTATTTTACCTTTTAGGGTATTCATGCCCAAGGACGTAACCGTCGCCCTTTTCATGTCTCACAATTTCTCTATATTAAATCATTATTAATAGAGTTAATTTTCCTAACCATGCTTCTCAATTTATAACATGTGTCAATTCATTATGTTCCTCGCCGTACAATACAAGACGAGTCCATGTCATAGTTTCATATGTGATACACATATAATATCAGTTCAACATAGATATATATATATTGCGGCAAAACAATCAATTTTAATTCTATAAAAACCTCACAAAAGATGAGTAATAGAATCCCTACCTTTCAAGCTTATCAACAATCTTTTAATCTTGGAATCAATTAACGTTAGCTCCACACATCCTTGACCCTAAGGCATGCATAAGGACAATTAAAACTAAAGCACAACGTATAATCACATTCATAAGTGAGTTATGTGTAAACCCGTCTACTAGTGCCATTAAAGTATTTTTATGCATTAAACATGGAGAAAATGCATACTAAAAACTAAGTTTAGATTAAAGAAAACTTACCTCAAAACTTCTTTGAAAAGCACCAAAGTTTGGGTTATCAATCAAGCTTGAATTAACTTTAAAACCGCCTCGATCATCGTTGGGAATTATAATTGTCTTGGCCACAAAGAGAGCTTTGTGCTCTATGTCTTTAGTTAGAAATTTGAAGTGAGAAGGGAGAGAATGAGAACTAGAGAAGAAGGTGGTGATAGTTAAATAAAAAGATATCAAAATGCTTAAGAGGAATGAGATGTTTACGGGGAAAAGTTGTAAGAAGAAACAAAAGAGTCTTAAAGGAAAATATCATCTTGTCTCCCATGAAGACTTTTAGCAAATAATGCCAACATAATTGAGGGGATAATTGGAGTGAATTATAGAAGAAGATAAGGAAATAATTAATTAGGTGGTTGAGAAATATCTCCATGTCTTCTATGAATTGACGGAAAATAATTCAATGTCCCCTTCGGATACCTTTAGCAAAATGAGAAGAAGTCTATATAATTGAGCAATAATTTAGGGAGACAAGATTAGTAGAAGTAAGTGTTGGTAAGTTTTGAATGTTTCTTAGGAAGACTTGGTAAGAAAATACTAAAATGGTATTTTTTTTAAATGATCATAAACAACTTAGTAATTTTAAATAGTCACATTTTATTCATTAAATTTTACAAAATTATGCCCGTTAAAAATACGGGTGTTACACCAGTTCTTAGCTCTACATGTCATTTCAATGTTTAAAAATAAGCTGAGGTTTTTTTGGCCACCAAAAGCTTCAAAACTTAAGCGTCTATTTGACAACTATGGTTTAAACCCTCGTTTATGATTTTAACATTTTTACAACACTATTTTCTCCTATTAAATTCAAACAAAAATGATTCAAACCATAAAAAAGTTCGATCCGGCTTTAAGACCCAACTCATTCAACCATTGAAGCGAACCGCCGTGGGAGGTGCTGAATTAACATGCATACAGAAGCTTTTGGTTTGAGCGGTAGACTAGCAGCCGCATTTCATCTCTGCTAGGCAGGCTATTGGTAAATATTTAATTATTAATTTCCTGAAAGAATAGCTGATTATGGGACTCCACCACCCACTGGAATAAAGCATAGGAATTGGATACGCCGCGTTTTACGTGACGTGGCGTTCCAAATAAGAATCTCGCTTCTTCTTGCTGGCTTCGATCGGGGCTGTTGGCTGCTCACCCCTTTTTATATTCTTTTTTCGGGAAGGATCCTTTTTATTATTATTATTATTATTTTCCTCCTTTTAATATTTTTTTTCTGAATTACTTTCATTTACTTTTTTTTTTTTCTGATTCTTTCCAATTTTCGTTCTTTATTATTTGCTTCCTCTTTAATATTACTTTTTCTGATATGCCAAAAATTTTTTTACTTTTGTTGGCTTACTATGTTCTCCTTTTTATTATTATTGTTTTTCTATTTATGATTTCTCATAGTCAAAACATCAACTTCTCTTCTGTATTATTTTATTAAAAAAAATTAAAACAACTTTCCTCCCCCAATAAAACACTCACACACATAAATCTATTTTTCCTCCCTCGTGGAGCAGTTGGAGGCTGCATCTTGGATCGTGTGGATCGTGTGGAACACCACATTTTGATTAAAAAATGATCTTTAAGGAATATGGTTTGAGAAAAAAAAGTTTTGGTTTTTATTAATTCACTAAGGGTTTTTTCTTACAAAATTAAAATTATTAATCTTTTGATGTTTAAGATTTAATCTTGAATTCCAATTATATTTCTAAAGGGCTAAAAGATTAAATTGTAATGGGATAAGATGTATAAATGAGAATCAATCGAAGAGCTTTGGTAAGAAAAAGAAAATAAATGTAACAAAAGAAAGCAAAACTCTCGACGTCACAGTCAAACAATGCTCGATTGCCAAGTGTCAAATTTCTCTTTACCTGTTGTTTTTCATTTTCAAACCAAGAAAAAAGAAAAACAATTATTAAATGGTTGTTTGCGAAACCGTTGTGTAGTATTACATGAAAAGCGTCTCTGCAAATTTCTCTGTTTCTTCAACCCTCATTCATGCCGTCGTACTCGTCGACGACTCCATAACCAAAGCTCTCTCCTGTCTCTGAAATGCTCAAACTCCTCAACAGGAACCTCCGCCTCCTCTGCTCCCGCCTCCGATGGCCGATACGCCGTCGTTCGAAGCCCAAGGTCGTTATCAGAAGGCTCGGAAAGTCCAGCTCCAGAGCCCAAAACGGAGCCGAAACCGAACCTAGGGTTCCCGCCACGGCCGCGGTTCACCCGAACGGTCAACTCCGAGCCGCCAAGCCGGAGACGCCCGTGCGGATTGCGACGTTCAACGCCGCTCTGTTCTCCATGGCGCCGGCGGTTCCGAAGGCGGCGGGCTTTGTCGAGGATGGAAACGGCGACGTTTTTAAGGTCAGGAATTTGAACTTGCGAGCCAAATCTATGAACGATCGTCCGAAGAGCATTTTGAAGCAATCTCCTTTGCATCCGAATTCGATTAGCAGTAACACGGACAGTCTTTCCAAGCAACAGAAGTTCGCGAGACCAAAGCTTAGGGTTTCGATTAATCTTCCCGATAACGAGATTTCTCTGCTGCGAAATCGGCAATTGAGCTTCTCGGAGGACGGAAAGGATGGACGATTTCTGAGAGGAAAAGCTCCGTTGAGATCGAGCGTGAGCTTTTCGGCAAATCTGGTGAGTGGAATCGACGGAGATTGTTACAGTTACAGAAGCACGAGGACGGTTCTGGAAGTTCTGAGAGAGTTGGACGCCGATATTTTGGCCCTCCAAGACGTGAAAGCGGAAGAAGAGAAAGCCATGAAGCCCTTGTCCGATTTGGCCTCTGCTCTGGGGATGAACTACGTCTTCGCCGAGAGCTGGGCTCCTGAGTACGGCAACGCCATCTTGTCCAAGTGGCCAATCAAGCGATGGAAGGTTCAGAAGATCTTCGACGACACGGATTTCAGGTAAAATTCAGTACAATTTTTTTTCCTTTTTTGCTTTTACAGTAATGAAAAAAAAAGTTCAATTTTTAGTCCTCTGTTTCGATTACTCAATCAATGAAGATTCTTTTTAATCTTTCTGCTTTTTATTTTTATTTTCTTAATTGGCTGTAAAGAGTTGTGCATTTCGAATAAGCTTCTTGGTTTTTTATTGCTGAACAATCAGATATATGGTCCCAAGTCCCAACTATGGGGAAGCAAAAGTTGGCGGAAGAAAAGATTTTTACTTTTCTCGTAAAAGTCTCCAATTATTTATTTTTTTTATGTTGTTATAACCGTTACAGTAAAAAAATAAAAAAATTTTATAACATATAAAAACAATTTTAGATCAAAATTTTTAGCTTTAATCAGTTTATTAAACACACTATAAATTTTATTATTATTTTTAGATAATGTGAAAAAGCTAAAAGCAATCTGTGTTGACAACCTTACTGTCATCGGCAGATATTCGTTTTTGTAGAATATTGGTGCGAATATGTTGATAGATGTAGCCGATTTATCCAACTCTTTTTTTATTCTGCACTTTCTCGGATCTTTCCTTCTCCATTTCTGTGTCTAAATAACTTCTTTTTTGCGGGATTGTCAGCTATTAATGTGCTTAATTTGCCTCGTAATTCTGTCTGGTCGGTTTTTACGTCATGTTAAAAAATATTGTAAATGAGTTTGGACCACAATCTTATAACAGCTGTATGCATTGATGCGAAGGTTTTAATGTACCAGTCAACCTTTTTGTTGAACACAAAATTCGGAAACTTATTGTGAAGAATTGACTAATATGGATAAATCTTGATTTTAATTTAGTAAATTCTTCTTGGGTTGATTTTAATTGAGGGGGAAAAAAAAGAGAGAGGTTATATTTAACTTGGGAGTATCTAAAATATTCTCTCAAATTTTATTCCCTGTTCATGTTTCTGTGAAATTTTCTGCTTGGAGTTGATTTTTCGTGTTTGCAAGTCGTTTTTTGCTACAAAATCAGGAATTTCTTTGAGCGCTCATTGCTATAATCGGGGGGATTAGGGAAAGATGTTTTATTACGTTGTTGTTCTATGTTTATACGTTTAAGTGTTGTTCGTCATGTGGAATTACTTCATAATTAGCTTTCGATTTAATATGTTATTTTTGTTTCAAAACCCCATTTGCTAAAAATGGTCAAAAAACAGAAAGATAAATAAAACATTGCTGAACAGTGAGAAATCAATAGAGCATGAAATTCTGCGTCGCTCTTCTATATGTAGGAATGTTCTGAAGGCCACCATAGACGTTCCCCAAGTTGGAGAAATCAACTTCCATTGCACCCACCTCGATCATCTCGATGAGAATTGGCGAATGAAGCAGATAAACGCCATAATCCAATCCATTAACGAACCGCACATTTTAGTTGGAGGTCTCAATTCCCTGGAGGAAACGGATTACTCACAAGAAAGATGGACAGACATTGTAAAGGTTTGTTTTCTTCTCTCACAACTTACATTAAAATTCAGCAATATGAACGAACAAAATAACTAATAACCTTGTTTTTTTGTTCTTGTTTCTACTTGCGGACCCTGTTTTGCAGTATTATGAGGAGATGGGAAAGCCAACGCCAAAGGTCGAAGTAATGAGATACTTGAAGAGTAAACAGTACACAGATGCTAAGGATTTTGCAGGAGAATGCGAGCCTGTGGTGATGATAGCCAAAGGCCAAAGTAACGAAAGAACTAAAAGAATCGCATTTGGTGCATGAGTTTAGAATGGTTAACTAATATAGGCGCTTTAAACTAGTGTTTAATAGGGTAGTAAATGATGCCAGTTTAAACTATAGAGGTAGTTTTAATTGGTTTAAAATTACTAAAATCTAAACTTTGTCTCCTTAAGTTTACATAGTTTGAACCATTTTGTAGAGTAAAAACCATTCTCATTTTTTTTTCTTTTTTTTCATAAATTACAGTTTTTCAAATACCAGTTCTCGTTTTAAACTTGATATGATATTTTATTTTTATTTTACATCTTTACATTTCAAATGTCAGTTTAAAACCTATAATTTAAACTATAAAATTCTAAATCATACTATTCTAAACCCAAACACCAAAACAAAACCTTTGGTCTTTTTAGTTCCAAATTATATTGTAAATTTGCCCTTTCAATAGCCTGACTTGAGCTTGAATATGCAGGTGTACAAGGGACATGCAAGTACGGAACTCGAGTGGACTACATATTGGCTTCCCCAAACTCTCCGTACAAGTTTGTCCCCGGATCTTACTCAGTTTTTTCTTCAAAGGGGACTTCTGATCACCATATAGTGAAAGTTGATATAACAAAAGTAGATGACACTGCTCAAGAAAATAATGTAACCAGAAAGCGACGAGAATCGAAACCGAAAGTTGTAAAGATTACAGGGTCTTCCCAATCAAAGGGTATATGGACAACACAAGTATGAGAAACATGTTTTTAACTTCTTTTGGTCCTCAAGTTTGATAATTTGATAGGTCAAAATTAAAAAAAAAAAAAGGGTTTAATTAGGTCCGAGCGGTTTGTTTAGGCAAGGAAGAGCAAATGGTTTTGAAGCTGCTTCCTACGATCCTACACTCTGTAAATTATCTATTAATGTCGCCTTTACATTGTTTTAGGAAATGATGTGATGACTTTTCAATTCTTTCTTCCCCTAAATGTTGTATAGTTTTTAGGTAGGAAAAAAAAAACATCATGGTCTGCGTAATCATATAATGATTGTTATCTCCATCTTGGGTTAAAATTTAAATAGAATTAATTACGTAAATATACTTTCTAGTTTTAATTATTTATTAATTTGTGCCTTTATTTTTAAAAATTACATACATATTTTTTAAATTTTAAAAACTTATTTAAATTTCATTCCTTGTATACTTTATCAATGGAAAGCACGACAAAACAATACAAATATCCTTAAATAGTTCATGGAATTATTTTGTTTTGTACATTTGAAAACACGAAAAAAAAAAAACTCAAAAACATCAAATTTCAGAAAGAAAAAATCTTGAAATTTATGTTTTTAAATTTTGAATTATTTCTCAATTATTTATTTATTTTCTATGATCTGCATCCTTTTTTAGATTGACATTGTTTTATGCAATTTTTTCAGCTGATGTACAAAGTTGATAATGGATTAATTTTCTTTGCAGCCAATATCAGTTTTGTTTTCTTCTTCAAATTCTTCTAAAGTTTGTTCTACATCTCTGATTTTGTATTGCTTGCGGAGGTAATGGATTGAGAGGATTTAGTTATGTATTGGTTGATATATAGATTTAACAGAGTCGATTGCTTAGATAGATCATTGCAGAAGGGGAACACACCTAGTGGTTCAGTTGTTGATTCATCTCTTGGCTTTGTTGGTTTAATCAAAAATAGTTTATCATGTCTCCAAAAGTGATGATTCCTCAAAATGCCTTGACTACTGGCTCTATTAATATGTTGGCAAGTTTTTGTAATTAATTACCGTATTTTTTAATTTGATGTTTTGATTTTTAATTTTCTCTTGATGCACAAATTACTCCTCTGTTGATTCATATTATTAGCATTTGGTGATGGAGATGTCGACTGCTATGTTTGGTAGTTCCTTGTTAAAAAAATGAGATGAGATTATTGTGTCTAATCGCTTACCAAATGAAACTTTAGTACTGTTGTCTCTAATTGCTTAGCAAAATGGAAGTGTCATCACATTCTGGATACTGTTTTTTTTTTTTTTTTAATTCTTTGAATTTCCACTTTGACTAATGGAGCTTTTATGGTTTTGCTGAATAAGTCCTAAATCCATAAATTAAGAACTAGAGACATGACTGATTGATTTAATAATTCGGTGTTTTTTTGAACCTAACAGGTTAAAATTTGGCACTCTGCTATGGCGATCGGAGGCAGTTGGTGTTTTTTGGTTTTGAAAAAAATATGTTGAAATATGATAGGTTTTAACTTTGAAACTTACCAAGTTACAATTCCGCACTCTGCCTCAGCAACCGGCGATGGCTACTGTTTCTTTGTTTCGAAGAAAATATGTTTCTTTGTTTTAAAGAAAATATGTTGGAATCTAGTAGTTCTAACTTTAGAACCTACCAGGTTATAATATGACACCTCACGCTAGCTATCGAAAGTGGTTGGCGCTTTTTTGTTTTGAAGAAAATATGTTAAAATTTGGTAGGTTTTAAAGTACTTTTGGAACCTATCAAGTTACAACCTAGGACTCTACGCTGGCGATCGGAGGTGGTTGACATCTTTTTTTGTTTTGAGAAAAATATGTTAGAACTTGGTAGGTTTCAGGACGAAACCTGGCTACTCCAACAAATCTTAGGACGGAACTTAGCGGGTTTTAGAATGGTTCCCTCATGAGGGAGTGAGAAGGGTAACTTGGATTTTAATAAATCACTAATTTCTAATAAAGGTATAGTTTTAACAAATAGTTTGTTAAAAGACATTTTTAATAAGTTGGGAACTTACCTTTTTTTAAAATTTTTTGTCATTAGTTTATTTGATGCAAATCTTTTGATTCTTTCTCTCTTTTATTCTATCTTTTTTAGGCATTTAGCACTGTTACCCCCTGAACTTGTCACACATTTACAATTTACCCATGAACTGATAAATTTGTAGTAAGTCACCCCCAATTGGTAGTGATCTTAGTTTTTTTTGACAGAAATTGATATGTAATTTGTACATGCATAGTTAATTATTGACATAAATGGACATTTTTACATATTTAGACCTAAATTTATTGTATTTAATATCTGTAATTAAGTTTTCATCAAAATATAAAATTTTGAATTAACTTTGGTTTAATTATAAATTTGGGTTGATATTTATATGAAAAAAACCTTTTTATGCTCTTAATTAATGATTTATGTGAAAAATTATGTACCAATTTTAGTCAAAAACTTAAAATTGCTATCGATGGGGGGTGATTTGCTATAAATTTGTAAGTCTAAAGGGTAACTTGTCAAAATTAAAAGTTTATAGGGTAAATTGTAAATATCTGATATGTTTAGAGGGCAATAGTGCTGACATATATATATATATTTTTTCAAGAAACCGCTTGCTCTTTCTTTTTCTTGGCTTTGTTTTTTTTTTAAGTTTATGCAATAGATTGCATGCTTATTTGTACTTATATTTTTACCAATATTACTTATTCCTATATTTTTGAGAAATTAGAATGGATGGCCTCTTTTGGCCACTCACATTAAAAGATGATCATCAGTTTTTATTTTGACGAAATGGCCATTTTGTCAAATGAGGGTTTTGCTATTCCCTTTCTGCCAACTCAACTGAATTGTTCCCAACCTTCATGTATAGTTCACCAAAAGCATGAATCTTGTTGACAGGAGAATTTCACCGACAAAACTCTCACGAACAAATCCTCACCATGGTACAAAACTCTCTCGGATTGCGTGTAAAATAAATACCAAAAATAATATATGATACAAGAAATTATAATGATTCACTCTTAAAAAAGTTACATCCACTTTAGAGAAGAGAATATTTCACCGACTCTTGAGGAAAATACACGCAGCCAATTCTTAATAACGAGACTTAGGGCTTATTCGTAGGTTTTGACCTTTATTTATAGCCTTTTACATTTAATTCAAATATGCTAACTAAATTAATTCATAAAATCAGAAAATTATCTCTTTCTCGTTTGAACCGAGTCTGTTTCCCAATCTGCGTGATTGACGTGATCTTCTGGATAAGGTAAATCTATTAGTTTCTCAATTCGAATTTAAACATGATAATTCGTTGACTCTGGTCACGTCATTATCCCGCCTTTGTGCTGTCTGGCTATGTCTTACCCTTCTAAGAGAACCGGTAAGTCTCAATCGTTACAAGGCCTTGACCTCGAGCTAGCACTGCATCCTCAAGCTTGTCGATCTCGGCCCTGACCTATTCAGCCCATTGAGATTGCTCACAACAAATCTCTTGAAAAAGATGAACTTTGGTGAAGAGATCTGGAAAATAAAAATAGCTACGAACTGAAGCTTGATTCTAGAGAACCAATAGAAATAGAAGAAAAAAATTGATACCATTAATTTTTTTTCTTACAAAAAGCATTGATTTTTCAAGCAAATCAGGGTTTTTTTTTTTTATAAATAAATAAGAGAGGTAGATAGCTAGAATGGCAAAACTAGAAAAACTAGGTGCTATTATTTTGAAGAAAAGCTCTGCTCTTCTTTTTAGTTGAGTGGTGGTTTTTTTCACAGAACAAATTTGAAGAATTGACCAAGTTATAGCTTGAAGGCATTTTTGCCCTTTTGATAATTAGTATGGGTTAATTAAATTATCATACTTTCTAGTTTTATCTATTTTTTAATCTATCTCTCTGTTTTTAAAAATTATAAAGTCATCATTTGCATTTAAAAAACTTGTTTCAATTTCATCTCTATACTTAAAAAAATTGAGGTAAATGATATAATTACTTTTAAACAATTATGAAAAATATCTTATAAATTTAAAAACATAAAAACTCCTTAAACAAAGCATCAAATTTCAAAAGAAGAAGAAGAAGAAGAAAATCTTAAGTGTTATGGCTTTTTTGAATGTTAGAATATTTTTTTTAAAAGTTTTTCTTAACAAGAGAAATATATTTTAAAGACAAATTCGGTCTAATTAAATATATATTTGTTTTATGTCTATTTTTTTTCCTAAAAAATCTATGAGGGATAAAATTGAAACAAGTTTTTTTAAATTCAAGAGATATTTTTTGTAGTTTTTTAAAATAAAAAAATAGATTGATAAATAATTAAAACTAGAAGGTATAGTTATGTAACTAATGCTAATTAATATTTTTACAAAGGTCACATACCTAATTTTAGCAAACACCAAGCTATATACGTAAAAACACTATTTAAATCGGTTAACACTGCTTAAATCCTTATACTCTTTTAATTTTTTATTTTTCTTCGTAACTTTCTTTTAAATACATCTTTAAGTTTTTTCTTTTTTTGAGTATAAGTAAATTGTGTGACTAGAAAAATACAGTGATAAACTTTTATCCCATTAGAAAGGAATAATCATATAAATTTTTGAAAACACGAAATAGATTCTAGCAGTTTGATTGAACATAAAGGAGGTTTTCATCATTATTTATATTCCCTTACCATGTCACAAAATTTCTCTTTCATTTAAAAAGGAGGGGTTTTGAAAACTGACTTTAAAAAAATTGATTTTAATAAATTATTTTTTTTTTAGTTTTTTTGACGTAAAAAAAACTTACTTTTTAGACATAAAAACAGTTTCGGTTTTTTTTTACTCTGTTGAGATTCCTTTCTTTATAGTTATTTTAATTTTTTTAAAAAAAAAACTAAGACAATTTAACTACCTAAAAAAATATTTATTTTTTTACCAAAAAAAAAAACTATTTACTCAATTAGAAAATTTTTTTTGCCCTTTCGTCAAAATCTGCCTATAGTAGGTCGAATAATTTTTTTTTTCTTCCTTTTTTTTTTTTTTTTTGTCAAACGCTCTAATATAAACGCTCTCTTTTCTCACACTGTTTTACGTTACATTCTATTATTACAAATATATTAAAAAAAGGCACCATTCACGATAACATCCTAACTATGTACAGAAATGTCAACATCCACTATTTACCTTTTAACCGAAACGTACATTTTGGTTGAAACGCTTGTTTTGGTCCCATATTCTTCTTTTTAACCTTTTCAAGTTTACTTGTTTTGTCTTCTTTCTTCTTTGAAGATTTTGATTGAAAAGTTCCCTCTTTTATTATTGAGTCTTTTTTTTAAAAAAAATTTCTTTTATTTCCCGTAAAAATTAATTCTTATCTATTTTTTATTTTTTATTTTTTACTTTTCTATAATTTATATGCTTGTACATTTGCTTTGTTGAAATATTTTTTTCTAATTAATTCATATTAAAAAAAATTCTCAAATATGTATAATTAAAAGACATCTTTTTCATTTAAACAAAAAAAGACATATTTTTCTCAAATTTTTATATATTTCTTTTCATTTTTCTCTTGCATTTTGTTGTCAAAGACAGTAAATTCTTTGCATGCAAAAGATTCCACTTTTTTGTCTTTTTATGTTCATATCTTAGACCAGCCGTTCATATCTATAATTTTGAGTTCATATTACAATAATTTTTTTTGAAACATATCTTTATTCAAGTTTTTTTATTTAATTTTTTTCTAGAAATCTTCTAAAATGAACAATTAATATTATCACATCTTCTAAAACTCATGTCATAAACAAATATTTTAAACTTGCATTGGGTTCGCGGGTACTTCAGTGACCGCTGCAAACCTGCGCCCTCAGGGCGCACAACCATATCCTGCACTTTTCTCGCCGGTGCAACGATGACGGCGGACGATGAGCTCTTGGAGAAGCTCGAGCACTCAACTCGGAACGCCACGCGTCACCAGACGGAGACACTGAAAATACTCGAACGCCACGGCGGCGTACGTTATCTCCAGCGCCACCTCCGGGGCTACGATGCGCCTCTCGACGCCGCCACCTTCCGCCGCGTCGTGCCGTTGTCCACCTACGGGGATTATTCCGACGACATCAACCGTCTCGCTGATGTCCTACTCGATAACGAGCACGATCATGATCGGCCTCTCCTGTCCGTTGATTCCCTCCTCTGCTTCTTTTACAGGTGTGGCTAATTTCTCTTTTCATCTCTTGCTGTAATTTCTGTCTTTTTACTTGGTGCAACGAAATTTGATTTTGTTTATGTAATATATATACATACACATATATAAACATATATATGCACGTGTTTGGGTTTATGAAGCGCTGGCACTAGCTCCCTGAATCCCAAGTTGATTCCTCACTTCGATTCTTCGCTCTCAAAAGCTGCCTTATACATGGCTCATCAGGGCAGTTCTGCAATTCTTAGAAGGTGCTAACTGAACAATCAAATTCTTGAGGGTTAATTTCAGTTTTAGGCCTTAAGGAATAACAACTATCTCATTTTGGTTTATGGCTTCCAACTGACACACTAATGGTCTTTAAAATTTTTTAATATTGCACCAATAGTAACTCTATAACATAGATATTGAAAATTGGACGGATTTCATCACGTGAGGCACGCGTGATTTGTGAATAAAGATAACCTGATAAAATTACTTTTGGACGGTTTAATTTAAACATGTGTTTAAATAGAATCATGTGCACTTTGCACGATTAAATCCATCAGTTTTTAACGTTTTTGTTCCAGAAGTATCACTATAGTAACATTTGAAAAGCTCAGAAGCTATTAGCGTATTAGTTGAAAGTTTAAGGGTCAAAGTGAGATAACTGATTTTTTTGGAGGTCAAGAGTGAAATTAAGTCCATTGTTGAACTTTTTTATCTATTTTTTTTTTATGTCTATGTTTGATGGGTTTACTTTGAAACTTCATGAATCAGGTTGTTTCCTGCAAGAACCTCAGCCAATAATAAGATTATACTTTTTGTTAATGGTGACAATGTCACAAATACAAAAGGGGATTTTGAAGTTGTGGCTGCTTCCTCATACCCTTTGAGGAGTTGCAATGCCAACAGGTCCAAGTTGACCTCTATTTCTAGCCCCAAGGAAGTCATTCTTCGGTCCCATGTTGAGCACCAAATGTATTGCCATCTTCTCTGCGGGCTTAGGATCTCTGAGTTCATTGACGGGATTATTGGCCCATATGCTGTAGGCCTAATCAAGGAGTTGTCCCTTGTAGAGTCCAAGTAGAATCAGCTATGCAGCGATCTCGAAAACGGGTTCTCAAGTGAAGAAATTTCCGATGTTGTGATGAGAAGTTCTGTTGCCAAGGTTCTTGGTGGTCCACGAGTTAATTTCTCCATGAGAGTTCGATCAGTTTGCGAGGAAAAGAGCTGGGATGGGATTGTGAAGAAGTTATGGCCTAATGTTCCATATGTCAAGCGTGTCACCACTGGGAGCATGAGGCAGTATTACCCAAAGCTTAAGCAGTATTTAGGAGAGACGCCTTTATCAGGTGGAAATTACTTTGCTTCAGAATGTTGTGTGGCCGCCAGAGACAACTTGATTTGTCATGCTTCCAACTGCAGCCTACTTTGAGTTCTTCCATTTGATCCTGATCAGATTGACGTTGTCAGTAAACAAACAGTCGATTTCTCCAGCGTTGAAGTAGGGAAGATGTATGAGGTGGTTGTGACTACTTACAGAGGAACCGATACCATTTGGGAGATATAGTGAGAGTTGTTGGTTTCTACAATTCCTCTCCGCAAGTCGAGGGGGCATTTAAATTCCTTTTGGATATAATAACCGAGAGCGATTTGGCGTCTGCATTTGAAAGTTGTCAACTCGTGATGAGAAACGAGACGGGAGCAGAAATTTCCGAGTTTGCAAGTTTCTTGGACTTGGAATCAAGCCCGAAGCGATTGAAGGTACTGATGGAAGTTAGAGAAGAACACAGGCTTGAGGAGGAGAAGTTGGAGTCTGTCAATTTTGGTTCTTAGGAGGATTTGTTGTCTACTTGACGACAACTTGGGAAGCCTCTACAGGATTAAGAGACATAAAGGTGAAGTTGGTTCTTTGTTGATGATACTAGTAAAGTCTGGTAGCTTCTATAAGCTGTCACGGGTAGCCATTGAGAACGGAGCATCTGCTTGTCAGTTTAAACCACCGAAGATGCTACGAAACTGTGAATTTGTTAGTTTCCTTGAAAGATCTGCTCTTGCTACTGTGTGCTTGGATTAAAGAACTGATGTAATTGCAATGTAAAAACTCATGAAATAAATGTAATCTCAAACTTTCAATGATAGATACTATGTCTATGTGTTTATGTTTGTGTTTTCATCTTTGTTGTTATGTCCTTAATGAAATCTATTATTCCGGGAGAAAATAATATTTATTATTGAGAATGAAGAGGCAGATTGCTGCACAAATCCATCTAACTTCAGGATTACAAAATATTTTTTGTCGTTTTGAAGCCAGCTTCCAATATGTCAAATTGAGCTGTCCCTGGCCTCTTTCTTTTCTCTTTCTTCAATTCTCTACTCATTGATGGCTGCTTGAATTTGTTCCAGGGTTTTCCCCTTTGTTTCTGGTACCATCGTGATGACGAACAATATAGCTAGTGCGTTAATTGCTGCATAAAGAATGAAGGTACCTGAAACCACATGCATAAAGGAGTCAATTTCTAACACTTCGGCTCGGAATATGACAAGATCATTGTTGAAAAAAAAAAAACCAAAGAAAGATAGAAGATAAATACACAAAGAATTCAGTGGTAGGGTATAAAATAATAATAATAATAATAATAATTTTCGACACAGTTATAAATCATCAGGTCACATCAAAATCATATTATATAATCAAAAGTACGATAATTTAATGAATGTTCATAAACACCTAACAGTTCAACCAATAAGTATTTCCATCTATATCCTGAACAAAATTTTTCTAACTGCATATCTGTTTTGGTGGAGAAAAGAAAGAAAAGTTGTTGCTCTACTTACCATAGGAACTGCAGGACATTAGAAAGTTAAAACTGCCGGAACACAACCATGTACCAAACCAATTCATTAATGTTGCTAAGCTTCCAGCTTGTCCCTTGATATTAATACGGAAAATCTGCAGACGAAAATATATTCAAGACAGCTGCAATAATCAAAAATTCATTGTTTGGAAAGAAAAAATCTATCGAACTTTGTTTACCTCGGACATAACAACCCAAGGAACTGCTCCCATTCCAGCTGAAAATGATCCTATGTAAAGCTAGAGTTCAAAAACAAAAAAAACTGTTGAAAATTCCAGGTATTCACTTTTGTAACGTGTGACACAAAAATACATGAACAAATTATATGGTGATAAAATTTGACAGATTACCAGTATGCCAGTTACCGCTAGTATGGGGGAGAGTGCAAATTCATGAACCTGATTTAACAAAAAAACAAATGGGTTTTTACTTTTTTTCTGCATATTAATATTGGACAAACTTTAGTAATTTAAATAAAACTAAAATTTTATAAACCTTAGACAAAACGATTGGGTCCAAATGAGGATGACTACCTTAAAAAAGAACGAAATTGCCGGTAGTATGCAGCCTAGTACCAATCCTGTTGCAGAAACCTTAGGTGCAATGAAACAGACTAGTATAAGCCTTTTAAAACTTGAAAATGGGATTTGAATGAGAAAAAATTTTGGAGTAGAAGGATGTAGTGTTCTACCAATAACAGAGGTTTTCTTCCAACTTTATCGATCAAGGCTGCGCCAAGGCCAGTAACCACAACCTGCAAAAGAATATCAGATTTGGATGTTTTCAAGTAGAAAGAAACTAAGTGTCCAGTGAAAAGACAGTGGAAATTAGAAAAAACCTGAATAATTGCATATATTATAGTTCCAAGGCTGGAGGAGAATCCTGAAATATAATAAATACAATTAAAGCTTAATTTTAAATATCTGCTTCTTTTTTTTCAATGTAAAGGGTATAAAACCAATGATTTTGATTCCTTGTTGAGCAATGTTATCAAGTCTATGCACCTGCTGACTCAAAAATGCTGCTGGTATAGAAACATATTCCATTGATCCCGCCAAGTCCAATCTTATCATTAGTAAAAACACACAATCAATAAAATTTAACTGAAACTTTAAGGAGGACAATTAAAACTTTTATGGTTGATTCATGTGACATTATTACAATGACAGAGCGCAAGTATCTCCTTTGAAACAAGTCCAACAGTTTGGCCTTTGGAAGCTGTTCAAGTGTTGTTATGTAATCCTGCAAGAAAAAAAGAATGGCACCTCTTCTTTTTATAAACATGTCCTCTTAAAAACTTCAATCCATTTTCAATATGAACTGGGATGAATGCAAAAAAGTCTAGTAAGAATAGACAAGAACCTGGATTTCAGCTTCCTCATGAGATATGTCAGCATCCTTGCCACGTAGTTTCTGCAGTGAAGCTCCAAAATCTTTCTGGCGTCCTGCCTTTGCCTGCATTCATAGTGAGGGCATAACTATGTCAAAATGATTGTAATAATATACATACATACATACATACAAATATATATATGTATATAACAGATTAACTCCAAATTGTTCTTTGCTAACTTGCGTTTTTCTTACCAGCCATCTGGGAGACTCTGGAATGAAGAAGAGACCAAAAACCAAAACAGCGCACGGAATAAGCGCTGCAAATACATTGCAAGTGATTCCTATGCTCTCTCTGACTATTTGTCACGTAAGTCAAATGCACAACTTAAAGGGTACTTGGCACTTCTGCTTCCTAAAATATTTAGGATCTGGCAAGTTGACCTTAACTTTTTAATTTGACAAATTATTTGCCGAACTTAACAAGTGTTCTGAAGCGCTGCCAAATCAATGATGGATAATAAAATTTGGACCGGAATAACTACTTAGGCATCACGTCAAATCAGCTCTTTTGAAGGCATAAAACAAAATTTAGGACGATGAATAAGCATGTCATGTCATGTACATGAAGTCATTTCCTTTCAAATTTTAACATCTTTCATCGATTTACAGGCACCTCTGCTACATTTGATTCAATTTAAGGAGAAATTTGCCAAGATTAAAACTTCATAGGGCAACTTATCATATCGCTAAAAAAGTATAGGGGACAAAAGGTCCTAAAACCATAATTTAAATAAGAACTTTTACCAACTAATGCCAATGCCCTCCATGTAAGTACATTCCCAATAATGAAGGAAACAGATACTCCAGCACAGATCATGAGCTGCAACATAAGAACACAATAATAGATATAGTTTAATTCTATAAAAAAAAAAAAAAACCTCGTTAGTAGTGTTTTCAAAATAGGTGAAATTGGTTTTGTTTTGAAAAATGAGAATCATTGTAGAATTGTTCTAAGAATATTTTTAAAATTTTTGCCTCAAAAAATGTATAAAAACATTTCCAAAAACTCACAAAACAATACCAAACGGGGAAATGAGACTTTTTAAGCTCTTTTGCCTAATTTGAAGCAGTCAGTAACCCTCTCAGATTCTTGGGTGCAATTTCAGCTATGAAAACAGGTACCTTATCATCCACAAAACAAAGCACCAAATTTGTCAGAAACATTTTCCAAAAGTAAAAATGTTTTACCAATTCAAAAGAGGACTCTGAAATTACTAGAAGGAGAAACACACACCACATAGGAAAAGGCTCCCATTCCATATCCTGCGGCCAGTCTTCCAATGTCCAAAGCCAAAGCTCCCTTTTATTGGCAAGTTAAACAATGCCACATTTATTGGGTTAAAAAATGTACTCTTTTTTTTTTTAGGTGAAAGTAGTGATGCAATAAAAGATTTTTAGAGACCTTGGCAAAGTAAATAGCAAGCCACCCTGCAACACAGAAAGCAGTGTAAACTCTCATAGCCTGCACACACATTGCAAGGTAAAAGATACTGTTATATTAGACATCCACCAAAAGAAAAATATCAACATGGAGTTTCTGATAATCAAAGGATTAAACATGGAGTCCTCTGTATTACCCCTTTTCTACCAAGGAGATCAGCCATCGGGCCACTCGTGATTGCTCCAATCATTGCGCCAAAAGTCAATATGGATCCAAATAGAGAGTACTGTGTACAGGCAAATATAACAGTAGAAAAATTAAAATAATTAAAAAAAAAACTTCACAAGGTGAAGTTCTCCATCATTCTAAAGTTGCATCTATCATCTAAAAGTGAAGTTAATTTGATCAGTACCCTTTCAAGACATGGCATACAGAGGTAAATGAACTTTTTAAAAGTACTTTTTAAATAAATGACCATAATTTTTAAAAATTAAACAAATGATCGCTTATCAATGATAAATTGTGCTGAGTTTAACACTGATAAGTTAAAAAGTTTATTAGATAAATGCAATTTATCACTGATAAATGGTCAATTGCTTGATTTAAAAAAATTATGATAAGTTATTTTTAAAAAGCCATTAAAAACATCACCCAGCTTAATTTCCTTTCAAAATTTTATTTTGAATCCTATAATTTTGCTGAAAATGATTAGTGTCTGTACGTCCGCTAAAGACAAATTGAGATCCTCTCTTATGGCAGACAGAGTAGGTGATGAATAACCGGCCTGTCATCCAAACAAAGACACCCCACAAAAACAACAAAATCACAAACAAACATGTTATATTTAGTTATAATTAATAATAGAGTAGTTGAAGAAGTGTACAAAGAAAGAAAGAACTTACACATGTTCCAAATTCATAGGAGCCACAAACTGCAACAAAAAAACGTGCTTAAATAAACCATCCATGGATTGTCTTTTCTGTTTTCATGACCAGATCCATATTCAACAGCCATGAGTGGCTCTCTTACCTCTTCCTCTTCTTTGGCCATGTTTTCTTTATCTAACACCGCCCTTCAGTTTCTTATCTAGGAAAATAGCAAAACAAGAAGAAGAAGAAGAAGAAGATTTAAAAAGGACTGGAAATCAAATAAGCATGCAAGAGTAGAATCAAGAAGAGTTTGTCACAAATACACATGGAAAAACAGCACAACCCCAGTTGAAGGGTGTTGTCAATTCTCAACACTGATGTGCTATTTTCAACTCTCCAAGTTGAGTTTAAATATTAACAGCCAGTGAAGCATATGATTTAGTTTAGTGAAAAAAAGCTGTAATCTTTTTTTTTATGTTTTTTTTTTGAGTAACACATTAGAATGTTTGTTGTAAAGCACATAATGTATCAAGATTAGCTACTTGTCTTTTGTTTTATGCTTCCTCTGAATCATAATTATTGTACTTTTGACAGTAACATTGTTGTTGTGTTCTAACCACAAGTGATGGAAATGAGCAAGATCCGATGGAGTACGTGTTGTTATTTGTGGTCCAAGTTTAGTGGGTAAGGTCTTCGCTGAAGGAGACCTTGAAATTCATTTCCACACGACGCGCAGCTAGAAAAATTAGATGTGACTAAACTAATAAGGTGAGAGCGAAATTGATTTTTAAAAGGACCAAATATAATTTTGGGAGAGTGTAAGGGCGGAATACAATTTTTATAATAACTAATATATAAAATTATAAGAAAAAAAGTTTAGGAAAAAACCGTCCGCCCTCATCTCTAAGTGACTCTACCCCTGTTTCCATCGATAACATTTGGTCATGCATGGTCACATGTTGTTACCAAAGTACTAGTTACTGGTATTTTGGAAATTATTTTCATTCATAGAAGTAGTAAACCCCCGTTTATATGTACTTGAAGGATTTTGGAATAATTTTTTTGAAAACATAAATGAATTCTAGCATGCTTGAATCTATATGCATATCAAGAATTGAATTAAATGGAAGCGTGAAAACATCGTGTATACCTCCTGCCATTGTCTCTGTACTGTGCAGTCCAACGGTGTCCTTCTGCTTTAAGCATGGCTGCTGCTCCTTGGGATGCTTCCAAGTTCTCACAAAACTCAACTGATGGTGTTGGATTCTTAAGAGAGTTTTCTGAACTTGGGGACCCAATATTCTATTCAATGCACGAACAAAAGAAAAATTTTCTGTACAGCCATTGCTTCCATCAAGCAATCCTTATACTGCTTCAGAAAATTCAGTTACCAAGCTGGTTTTAATGGACATAAATATGAGGCCAATAATGCAACAAATTAAATTGGTTTCAATTTTTTTTCTTTTGAAACCGTTAAAAGAAACTGTTACATTCTTCCACTTGGTCTCCATATTTATCCTTATATTTTATTAAACCTAAACTTTCAAGAAACAAATACATGAATCATGGCGATAATTTCTTTAAATTGTGAGTATTATCTTTCATGTATTACAATGTATTATTTCTCAGACTTTATTCCTTATATGGTAACTTAACTTTATGAATGAACCCAATGTTTATTCTTGGTCCTACTATATGTGAATTTTTCTCTAATAACTTTATGCGCAAAACAAATATGAGAAAACATCACAACTGAATAAGAGTTTCATCAAGACTGTAAATTGTATGTACAAACAAATTTACATTATAGAACCAAGTCCCATCTGTACAGCGTGATCCTTAAATGACTTTGGTGGCATTCCTTTTATTAGAGGATCTGCGATCATCAATTCAGTGCTTATATGCTCAATGACCACTTTATTTTCCTTAATCCGTTCCCTTATGGCTAAGTACTTAATGTCGATATGTTTACTTCGACTGCCACTCTTATTATTCTTAGCCATAAAGACAGCAGCTGAATTGTCACAATATATCCTTAATGGCCTAGACACAGAATCTATAATTCTAAGGCCTGACATGAAACTCTTCAACCATACACCATGCGAAGTAGCCTCAAAACAAGAAACGAACTCTGCCTCCATCGTGGAAGTAGCAACCAACGTTTGCTTTCCACTCCTCCGGCTAGCATGAAAATATAACCTAAAGTTGATTTTCTCGAATCAACACAGCTAGCAAAGTCTGAATCGGAGTAGCCAATCACCTCTAGAATGTTAGTTCGTCTATACAAAAGCATGTAATCCTTTGTACCTTGAAGGTACCTCATCACCTTCTTTGTAGCCCTCTAGTGGTCAATGCCTGAGTTACTTTGATGTCTTCCTAACATTCCCACAGCAAATGCAATGTCAAGTCTTATGCAGACCTGAGCATACATAAGGCTTCCAACAGCTGAAGCATAAGGAATGTTGCTCATTTGAATTTTCTCGAAATCATTCCTTGGACATTGGTTCAAATTGAACTTATCACCCTTCACAATGGTTGCTACACTTGGTGAACAATCTTTTATCTGAAATCTATCTAAGACTTTATTGATATAGGTTTCCTACGATAGTCCCAAAATGCATCGAGATCTCTCCCTATGGATCTTTATGCCAATGACATAAGATGCCTCACCCATATCCTTCATATCAAAGTTCTTAGAAAGGAATTGTTTCACCTCATATAGAAACCCCTTGTCATTGGTTGCAAGAAGGATATCATCCACATACAAAACAAGGAAACAAATCTTGCTCCCACTGACCTTCTGGTATATACATTGATCCATGATGTTCTCTTCAAAACCAAATGAAGTGATGACATTGTGGAATTTCAAATACCATTGACGGGAAGCCTGTTTCAAACCATATATGGATTTCTTGAGTTTGCACACCAATTGCTCATCATCACTAGAGGAAAATCCTTCAGGTTGTTTCATGTAAACCTCTTCCTCTAGATCACCGTTGAGGAATGCGGTTTTCACATTCATCTGATGTAACTCAAAATCAAAATGAGCTACTAAAGACATGATCACACGAAGGGAGTCCTTTTTAGATACAGGAGAAAAAGTCTCAGTGTAATCTATACCCTCCCTTTGAGTGAATCCTTTAGCAACGAGTCTTGCCTTATGTCTCTCAATGTTGCCTAATGAGTCTTTCTTTGTCTTGAAGACCCATTTGCATCCAATGGCTTTTACACCATCATGCAACTTGACAAGATCCTAGACTTCATTAGATGACATAGAGTTCATCTCATCTTTCATGGCATCATACCACAAGTTAGATTCCTTACAACTCATGGCTTGTGAAAACGTTTTTGGATCATTTTCGGCTCCTATGTTGTAGTCAGACTCCTGTAGATACACAATATAGTCACTGGGAATGGTTGATCGCTTTACTCTATTAGATCTCCTTAATACTAGTTCAACATTCTCTTGAGGAGCATGTTGATCAGCTGGCTGTTCAACTAGATCTACTACTTCTTGATCAACAATCTGTGGAACTTGAATGACTGGCTGTTGTTCAACACGCGTTTGAACTGTAGGCGTGTCTCGTATAACAATCACTCTATCATATGAAGTGGAAGCTTGAGCATCTATATGATCTTTCTCTGGAACGGTGTTCCAGAATCGATCGCTCCCACTGATCAAGTCATTCTCAAGAAATTTCGCATTCCTTGATTCCACAAACCTAGTGGTATGTGATGGACAATAAAATCTGTATCCCTTAGACCATTCAACATATCCAACGAAATACCCACTTATGGTCCTTGGGTCTAGCTTCTTTTCTTGTGGATTATAGACTCTCACTTCAGACGGGCATCCCCAAACGCGTATATGTCGCAAACTCGGTTTCCAACCTTTCCATAACTCGAACGGTGTCTTTGAGACAGCCTTAGTTGGAACTCGGTTTAATATATACACAGCCGTCTTGAGAGCTTCAGTCCACAAAGACCTTGGAAGCTTGGAGTTGCTAAGCATGCTCCGCACCATATCCAACAATGTTCGGTTTCTTCATTCTGCCACACCATTTTGATATGGAGAACCGGGCATAGTATACTGGGCAACTATCCCATGTTCTTGAAGAAACTTCGCAAATGGACCAGGCACTTGTCCATCTTCGGTGTATCTACCATAGTATTCACCACCTCTATTAGATCTCACTATCTTTATTTGCTTACCACATTGTTTCTCTACTTCTGCCTTAAACACCTTAAAGGCATCTATAGTTTCATTTTTGTTATGAAGCAAGTAGAGATACATATATCTTGAGTAATCATCAATAAAAGTAATGAAATACTTTTGACCATACGCGTCTATGTCTGGACTACAAATATCTATATGTATGATCTCTAATATGTCTGAACTCCTCTTGGCACCTTTCTTTGACATATTGGTCTGCTTTCCCTTTATGCAGTCCACACAAGTGTCAAAGTCAGTAAAATCTAGAGTATTAAGTACCCCATCATTCACTAGTCTCTTTATTCTCTCAATAGAGATATGACATAATCTATGGTGCCACAACATAGAGAAATCTTCATTCATAACACATCTCTTAATGCCAACATTATCTTGAACATGCATAGAAGTATAAGAAGTTTTATATTGTAAATTAATTTTGAAAAGACCATTTGACAACGTACCATTTCCAATAAGTTCAGATCTATAAAATAAACTAAATATAGTATCTGAAAAATTAAAGGAAAATCCCAATGGTACAAGCCTTGAAATTGAAATTAAATTCCTAGAAAAACTAGGAATATAAAATGTCTTTTCTAACTTTAAAACATAACCACTAGATAAAACTAAATTGCATGTTCCGATAGCCTCAACATGTGAGCGCATCTTGTTGCCTGAATAGATGCATTGCTCACTTCCCACTGGCTTCCTTAGGCCTTGCAATCCCTGCAAGGAATTAGTGACATGGATTAAAGAACCAGAATCAATCCACCATGTGTTATGTTCAACATCAACCATATTAGATTCATAACAAACAAGTGAGAATTGAGTACCTTTTTTGTCAAGCCATCTCTGATATTTAGGACAATTCTTCTTTATGTGCCCATTCTTTTTGCTAAGAAGCACCTAGATTCCTTCTTGATATCAGCTTGAGCAGACAGTTTGCTTTTTCCCTTATTCTTGGCTTGGCCCTTATTCTTCCTTTGAGTTGCCAGATGCACACTTTCTCCTGCTTCCATAACAAGCCTTCCTTCTTCTTGAACACATATGGTTATCAATTCATTGATAGACCACTTATCCTTATGTGTGTTGTAGGATATCTTGAAAGGTCCATATTGATGTGGAAGAGTGTTGAGGATGTAGTGCACAAGGAAGGTTTCAGACATCTCAACCTCAAGTGTCTTCATCCAAGCCGCTATATCCCTCATTTGCATGATGTGCTCACGCACACCATGAATTTCAGTAAGCTTCATGGATGAAAATTTTATTATCAAGGTGCTAGCCAAAGCTTTGTCTGATGTAGCAAACTGCTCATCAATTGCCTTCATCAGAGCTCGCATATTGTCATATTGCTCCAATGAACCACGTATGCCAGCCGAGATCTTCGTCTTTATGAACATTACGTAGAGCCGATTAGATCGCTCCCACTTTTCATAACGGTCAACGTCATCTGGCTGGCTGGTCTCCGTAATGGCAGGTGGTTCATCCTTACGGATAGCCAAGTCAATGTCCATGACACCTAAATGAAGAAGAATTCTCTCCTTCCACACCTTATAGTTGTCTCCCTTAAGTCAGGGAATATCACACTGGAAATCAGAGTAACTCATAGTTTGCATAGCTGCATAATAAAACATACATGCTTATGTTACTAAATTGAGGCTACAATACTTTATGACATGTTTACCAATGTAAATCATGCATTAAAATATGAATCAAATGACATAAAAATTGCCTGTGGGCTAAATTTTTAACTCAAACAGATTCATATATCCTTATAATGACACTATCAAATTATATGTCCTTTTCTTAATTCCTATGGGTAAATTAAGAAAGATAATTTGATACATCATCTTAATTAATTATATTAAATATAATAAAAATTCCTGTGGGATAAAATTTATCATATTACATATGATTAATCACAATTTAATGTCTTTTTACCATATGTGATTTAAACATCTAATATAATTTTTTTCATAATCAAAGATGCTGTGGCTACTCTTTAATTATTCAAAAATTAAATACATATATCACAAGATATTTATTCTTAAATTTTTGCTCATAAAATAAATTGCAATTACCTTAAGCAACAAATAAATATGAACAAAGAACCATAATTTATGTGCTAATTTTTATTATGTATAGATTAAAATTATACACTCAAAAATATAAATTAGCACATTATTGCACAAAATTAAATGTACTAAATTATTTAACTTAATATTGCATGCATAATTTTAAATCACAAATTATACATAATGAACACTATATGCACATAAATTTACAAAATTATATCTACACAAATATTGTATAATATTCATAACAAATACCAAAAATTATGAATATTCAAAATTATGAATTTTTCATAAATTATTCCATAATATGAAAAATTTCATAAAAATATTAAAATTGTGGATATTATGAAACTTTCATAAAATTATAAAAATTGAAAATTTTATGAAATTTTCCCAAAAAATATCATTTTATGAAATTTGAAAAAAATCAATTTTTTTTTTTAAATTTTTGGGTTTTTTTTTAATTCAAAAACTATGTCGTTAGGAGAACCCCCACCCCCCCCGCGCGTAAACGACACGTCGTTTAACTTGGAGGGCAACCTGTCAACATTTCAAACATGTCGTTTTGGTCATTATTGTCCAAAATGACTTGTCGTTTTTTAGGACTAAAACGAGCCCCTCAATGCCTGAAATGACATGTCGTTTTTGACTGACCCAAGCCAAACGACATGTCGTTTTTCTCGTCTTCAACCTTGAATCCGGGTCTTCTTCACCCGAACAACCCGGTTTCAACTTGGTTGGAGACCCCAGCTGTAATTCTACCATTCGGACACCAATTTTGACGTTTTAAATTGCAGAATTCATAGAAATCTAATGTCTAAATGATTTCTAATCTTAGTTTCAAGTAAGAAACGCTAAAAAACAAAACCCAAAAATAAAAAAAAATTTCAACCCGTGACTATCATGTACACGGAATTTTTTTTTTTTTAAACAAACTCCACAGTTCGCACGCAAGGCAGAGTGATTTACAGCTCTGATGCCAAATGAAAAGATAAATGAATTCTAACATGCTTGAATCTGTATGCATATCAAGAATTGAATTAAACGGAAGCGTGAAAACATCGTGTATACCTCCTGCCATTGCCTCTGTACTGTGCAGTCCAACGGTGTCCTTCTGCTTTAAGCGAGGCTGCTGCTCTTTGGGATGCTTCCAAGTTCTCACAAAACTCAACTGATGGTGTTGGATTCTTAAGCGAGTTTTCTGAACTTGGGGACCCAATATTCTGTTCAATGCACGACCAAAAGAAAAATTTTCTGTACAGCCATTGCTTCCATCAAGCAATCTTTATACTGCTTCAGAAAATTCAGTTACCAAGCTGGTTTTAATGGACATAAATATGAGGCCAATAATGCAACAAATTAAATTGCTTTTTTTTTTTCTTTTGAAACCGTTAAAAGAAGCTGTTACATTTTTTACTAAAAAATTGTAGATAAAGATATTGTTGTTGCCAGTATTGTGTATCTATTGAAATTATTGATCATTTAACAACCTTTCTTAAAGTTAATATATTTTTTTTCTTTTGTGAGCAAAAACGAGGGGCAACCAGGAATTTTTTTTCCTTTTCGGAATTTTTACTTTTGTGCTAATTGGGAAGGAACCCTCTAATTCTATTGTGAAGAAGTATATGACTTTGAGTGGACGCAAAAAAGACATTTTTAAAAAAAAATTTGAAATGGACCAAAAAAGGAGAGAACACTTAGGGTATTTAGCAATGTTAGCTAGAACTAACTTTTTCGTTAAGGAATAATGTAAAGCTCTTATATACTACAATAAAAATAAAAAATAATAAAAATAATAAAAAATAAAATTGCTATAGTGTAAAAGCTCTTACATGCTACAGCATTTTAAACCAAAAAGTTAGTTTTAACCAACTTTATCAAACATCCTATGTTACCAATATTGAGATGCTTCATGAATATTATATCGGGAAGCGATATGTTAAGAGATACCAAACAGACCCACACCATAATTTCTTTTGTTTAACTAAAAAAATGTTAGATCTCTAATCAAATCCGGTTTTATAAAACACTCAGATGGGCTGTATTTAAATCAAATAAAACCATTTAAAAAAAAAAGAAAAAAAAACCTTTTAAAAAAACAAAGAATATTGCCCAGAGAGGAACAACTTCCCCCTGAGATGAGGGAACCCTGGCATGTGAAAGCTAATTCTGCATGATTCTATTCATCTTGCCAAAATAAGAAGAGCTCAGTGACAGTTTTAGAATCTTTTTTCATCTCTGAAAGTGAAGTAAAATAACTTCTAGTTGTCAGCATTTTAATTGGAACCATGCATCTTAACTGAAAAGTTTTGGCGACTTCTCCAACCTGAGTAGCTCTAAATTTGCAGCTCACATAAAATTTTTGTCAAAGAAGAAATTTCATTTTTCATATACCAGCCACTGAGATAAATATAACTGAACCTCCCTTGTGATCAGTCTGTTTTGTTCGAGAATGTAAAAACTTAAAGAGACAGTGAGGTAGTTTGAGACCTCATGGTAGAGTTTCCAATGGTTTTGGAACTTAGTACAAAAGATGTCAAAACAATCAAGTGACTTCTTAAGAAGCCTGTAGTTAGCAATTTGTTTGTATCTAAACTACACTTAGAGCTAGTTTGGTAGAAGAGAAAAATGGAAGGAGTATAAGAAAATTAATCCAAGGATTTTGGTGCTTGTGATTATTTGATAGAAGAGAAAAGAGAAGGAGATGGTTTGTGCAAGGAATTTCAAACCACCTCACATAGCCTTGCTCTCCAAGTTAATGATGCCAAGTGAAAGAGTCCGTTATTTTTCTTCTCATTAATTCACAAGATTGCTGGCCTTAAATTGTCATAATGAAATACTGTAACGTGTGATCACCCCATTATTTACCATGTAACAAATTTTTAAAGATTTTCTTTCGTTAAACCCCAAAACCTTTGGAAGACAAAAAACTATGACTTTTTCACGTATTTTCCATGTAACAAATTAAACATCACCTGTAGTCTCCACCTCTTCATCAAAATAAAATTCCATATCTTACCAAACGACGCAGGAAGAGACAAAGGCCGCTATTAGCTTGACAAAGAATCAACACATGCACAAGAAAAGAAAAGAAAAAAAGAATCTGTGACCTATATCAGTATTACATACAACTCTACCGAACTAATGGTATGGATTATGATACACTACAATACAGTGTCAGTATGCTTGCATTAGTTGCAAATGATCGAGCCTCCAAACCAGTTGGAGCCACAATAAGTTAAGTTTGCAACCAAGCCTGTTTCACTTGAACCTGAAATAATCCAATGATACATTTATCTCCACTTCAGAGTGGGAATTCCAGAATCAGGAACCGTTCAAGCCCCAAAAAAGAATCAAGGTAAGCATACCGATCAGTGGAAGCAATGAGTTAATGACCCCACTTTTTTGAGTCATTTTGATCACCACCGTAGCGCTTTGGAAGCTGATCTTTTTTTCCCTTTCTCACTTACGATCAAAAGGGCATTCGCTTTTAACTGTAATAATGATGAAAGCCACTGGAACTTGACTGGTGGCCCGAGCCACTACTGCTCATAGACCTTTCAATGTCATCAATATCAGCCACCAGAGGTATAGGCCTTTCTGGTATAGTGGGAACAGACAGGTCCGTTTCCAACATCTTCACCACTTGATCCATTGTTGGCCTGGCATACAACTCAGGATGAGAACACAGAACAGCAATCAATACATACTTCTCCAACACTTCAGGAGTACCCTTTTCAGGGATCTCATCCTCAACAACATCTAAACCTCTCCCTTCTCTCACTAATCCCCACGCCCAATCGGTCAGAAGAGATGGTTGGTTATTGTCATTCACCAGTAGAGCTTTCTTCCCACTCAAAAGCTCGAGAAGCACAACACCAAAGCTATACACGTCGCTTCTCTCAGTCAATTGTCCATACAAAGCATACTCCGGGGCAACATACCCTGTGGTCCCTGCGACCCTCGTGCTCAAATGAGTCATTCCCTCTGGTGTAAACTTAGCAAGCCCAAAATCCGCCACTTTAGCTTCAAACTTCTCATCCAAAAGTATGTTATTGGCTTTAATATCTCTGTGTATGATCGCCGGTTGAGCACCATAATGCAAATAAGCCAAGCCTCTAGCAGTCCCAAGAGCGATGTTTTGGCGAATTGGCCAACTAAGCTTGTTATGTGGAGACCCAAACAAATGATCATAAAGACTCCCATTCGTCATCAAATCACACACAATGATCCTCTGGTGACCCTCGAAATTCGTTGTGGCGATACAATATCCTCTCAAAGCAAGGAGATTGACATGCCTAACACTCGCAATGACCTCAACTTCATGAGCAAAATTGGTATCGCCAGAAGCCGAGCAATTCTTAAACCTCTTCAAAGCAACCTCGGTACCATCCGGCAAAACCCCTTTATACACATTCCCGTAACCTCCTCTCCCAATTATGTACTCCCTAGAGAAGTTCCTAGTCGCCTTCTTTATCTCATCAAAAGTGAACTTGACCAAATTGGTACTCCCACTAATGGAGTCCAACGCCGAACCCAAGCCCCTCTCTCTACTCGCCGCAAGCTCCTCCCTCCTTGTCTTCGCCTCATTTTCCTTATATCTACACCACAACCACCAAACCCCACCGATTATCAACAACAACCCCAAGCCACCACAAATCAAACCTACCAAAGTAGCCACACTAATTTTCTTCTTCTTCTTACCTGAGCCTTGAGCCGTCGCAATATCCAGCTGGAACAAGCAGTAGGCCGTGCCTACGTCGGTGGGCCCGTACTGGTTCACGTAGCCCGCTGCGTAAATCGACGGGTACACGGTGCAATCAGTGACGTTCCCGACCGACTCGCCGGTGAGATAGAGAGCCGGCAAGTTGGAGAGGCTGGTGGTGCAGGAGGCGCAGGGAGAACCGTTGAGGAGCGACTGGTTGCACTTGGCGTCGACGTCGATAAGGGCCGATCGGTTGACAAGGGACTCGAACTGAGCCCTGGTGGTGATGTTCATGCATCCCTGGGCGATCCAACTGGTCTGGAAGCCGCAGGAGGAGCGGATGTCGAAATTGGGGATGGATTCGTCGGTGACGTTCTGGAAGGCGGACCAGCAGGACTCGGAGGCGGCGATCGGGGGGAGGAAGTTGTCGGAGGAACGGAGGTAGCTGGACTGGACGAGGCGGAGGGTCTGGAGCACGTAGCGGCAGGTGGCGGCGACGTCGAGGGAAGAGTCGTTGGATTTCGGGGAGAGCTTGCGGAGGACGGTGAAGTCGAGAGGGCAGGAGAGGCCGGTCGTGGTGGTGCTGTTGTTGTTGTTCTGCTGAGAGACGACGGCGGAGGAGGAGAGAGAGAGGAAGAAAAGGAGGAGGAGAGAGAAGAGTGAGGCGGACATTGGGGGTTGATATTGAGATTGAGAGCTAGGGTTTCATGGAAGAATGGAGAGAAAGAAGAAAAAGAAGAAGTGGAGAGAAGGAAATGGGCATTTGCATTTGGGTTTGACTGATGGAGAGAGTAGGGGGCAACCAGCCAGTTATTGACGGTTTGAAGCACCTGCGCGCTTGTGGTCTCCGGGGGAAGGTTCAACACAGGTTCCTTTTTTCAAACAACAATCCTTTTACTTGACCTCCTCATATGAATAACAAAATCTTTGAGAGTCAACCTCATACAGCAGATTAATGTTTTGATTTCCTAAATTAATATCATGGATTTTGATTTTTTTTCTTTTGTCTTTTGAACTTATGGTACACTAATAAGGTGTTTCACAAGTGTGATTAAAATATAGCTGTAACTTAAAATACTGTAGTATGTGAGAGCTTTACACTATATAGGGTGTTTGAAGAAAGTAGTCTGGACTACTTTTTCAGTTATAAACAATATAAAACTCTTAAATACTATAGTAATAATTAAAAAAAATAAAAACGTTACAGTGTCAAGTTTTCATATGCTACAGTAAAAACAGTTCTAACCACCCCGTCAAACACGATTGTTGTAACTTTTTGTTTTTTTACTGTAGCATGTAAGAGCTTTATACTATTTAGTAACCACAATTATAGTTCTAACCACACTTGGCAAACGCCCTATAATAATGTAGTGTTAAAAGATTAAAAGCTAAATAGATTTTTTTTAATATATGTTGCTACACCACTATAATAATCGTGTTATTTAAATGTATTATACGTAAATTATATTTAAATTTTTCACAAAAATAGGATGTTTGAAGCTCAAACCTTAGAAGCCATATTTTCTAAATCACCCTGTAATTGTATTCACTATAAACCTGTCAAAAGTCATATGTATAACGATAATGCTATCTGTAATAACAAGAGTATAAAGAGTGGTAAGTTTGGAATTTCGAAAAGGTCGACAATGTTGGCGTTGTTATTATGAATATTGTAACTTTTTTAATGATGTTCACTATCATATTCAATAAAATCGAACAACGAAGAACTCTATGATAATCAATAAACATGTGCACACAAATTGCTACTTTAAGATGATGAAATAAAATGATGATATCCTTAACAACAATCTTCATAACACATTCATAATTCACTATATGGCAATCTTCTTGACACAAACGCAAGGCAAGATCTCCCCTACTGCATGGCGATGAGATCTGAACCTAGCCTGGCCAAATCCATGCGAGATTGTTGTAGGCCAAGATCCAACCAATCGCTGCAACAAGATCTCCCTCGTGCAAGGGCTTATCATGGCGGTGCTACGATCTCAAACATAGTCATTGCGATTTTTGATCCACTAATTTGAGTTTGATTTTTTTTTCCTTTTTTGGTGATGTTGTTGATATCAATTTTTAGTTTAGAACATATTGTAAATTAGATTTCTATTTTAAAATTGTAGTTTATTTTAAAGTAAACTAGTTGTTTAGACAAAAGTAAATCATTAGTTAATTTGAAAGTAAATTACAATACGTAAACTAAATTTGAAAGGTATTATGGAATTTATAACTCTTAAAAATAATATCTATCTATAAAATTAACTAATAGTAGTAAAAATTAACAACCTCTTATTGAAAGTAGCATGGAATTTTATTTTATCCAAATTAGAGGGAAGAAGGGGGAAAAAGCGTAGGAACTCAACACTTTCGTCATTAGCAGTTAGAATAGTATTATTTTTTTCCCAAAACAAAAAAAGAGTCATATTGACTAGTGGAAGCAGTTCTCATTAATTGTTGTACTAGTCAATTTTTTTATTTGAGGTCCATTTAACCTTAGACTTGGTCAAAATCACAATCATATAAAATTGTCAATGCATATCTAACATTTTGAAGCAAAACTTTGTTAATAGAATATTATTTTTCATATCGTATTATACAAGTCCCTAACATTTATTAAGACGTATGCGACAAGTATCCTTCCTCATGTTTACTTTTAAACATTAGATTTAACCAAAATCACTTTAAAATTTAAAAAAAAATACTAGACTAATAACAGTTTTACAGATTTTGTTGTATTTTATTTTTCATTTACCATTGTAGAATTATGATCATCTCCTCTCATTTCATTTTTGCTCATTTACTCAGTTGAACACGTGTTTAATTGGAAGTGCCACCAATCGTCCACATGCCCAGTTTGTAGATTTATATGATAAGGCAATAAATTATGAAAAAGACAATTGAGACGGCGACGTGTGCATGGGCCATTGGTTTGGCTCAAATCTTGGACTCTTAATTGGTTTTTGCTATTGCTCTGGCTATTGCTATGACGTATCTTGGACCAGTCATGCAAACAGGGGCTTTTGAGGCTGCAGACTCGTCAAAACTGACGGTAATTTGAAAGTGTGGCAGTTCGGTGTTGATTTTCTTTTTTTTTTTAAAGAAAAGAAATCCCACAAGTTCCGCACACCTCCTTCACATCTATGGCCTTTTGGATCCCTCTATTTATCTTGCATTTCGTAAAAAGTTTGAGCTCATAAGTTTAAACTCTGCACGATATAAAACTTATACATATTAAGCGTAAGATAAAAGAAAGTGTAAAATTTTTGTATAATATAATGTTTGAGTTATCAAAAAACTTATTAATTTATTAATATTTTTAGCAAATCTATTTCAACACATTAGTTCAATTAGTTCTAATTGTTTATGATGTAAAGCTGTCATATATTACAGTATAAAACTAAAATATATTGCAGTATAAAACTTTCAAATATTATAATATTTTTGTTTTGACTCGTAGTTTCAATTACATTCTTAAACACATTTTTTATTGGTCTAAAAAGGTGTTCCATACGTGTTGTTGTGCGAGTCATCTTGGCAGCTATTTATTACATATTGAAAATTTGATTTATATAATTAGTGTTCTTTGAGTTTATTTGAAAAATATTAAAGAGAGATTCATTTTGATATTGAACACTTCGTAGTAGAAGAGATTGAAAAAAGCCTTAAGAGTAGGAAAATTAGAAAGAAATTACACACACAAAAAAAATAATATTTGAGAGGGCTAAGATAATATGTTTCGGTAAGATAATTATTTATTAAGAACACATTAAAAAATGTTTACATAGATGTACATTTAGAAAAAAAATTTTAATATTGTATATCAAAGGAAAATATTATGAAAAACATTAGATTTTGAAAAAAAAAATGACGTATGTTTATGTTGAATTTTATATTTGCAATAATAAATAAAACATATTCAAAAAATATTTTGATCCAGAAAAATCAAATAAAGAACTAAGTAGGGAACTTGAGAATAGTTATTTGAGAAAGAGATTTCTAAGTAAGCATATATTTGAGAATAGTTATTTCAGTGGGGAACTTGAAAAAGCATTTATGAAGGTCAAATTTGATAAAAGAATATTTTAGGGACCGTAAAAAAGAAATTTTATGTTGAGACATGTATGAGAATGAATTATATTAATAGGGTTAAATTTGGAGAAAAATATTTTATTAGAACACGTGTTTGTAGAATATGAGAAAATTAAAAAGACAGAAAATGGTGAAGAATTAGAAATATTAAAAAAAACAAATAACTAAGTAGGGTGTATGTGTTAGAAGAAAAAGATGTTTTATTAAAGGTATCTTCAAGAAAAATATTTCAATAGAGTAAAGAAGAAAAAAAATAGTAAAACACAACTTAAAAAAATAAGATATTAGGAAAAAAAAAAGAATGAGAAAAAATGGCATAAAATTGTTAAGGGAAAAAGATAAAATGATAAGGAAAGAAATAAAAAAATGAACAAAAACGAGAATAAAAAATTACATAAAAATGCTAAATTTAAATACTTAAATAGGTGTGAAATGGAAATCTACTTAAAGTAATTATAAGAAGTAAAAAAAATAGTTAAAGGGCATATAAATTGCGAGAAAAATACTTAAATGTACAGTAATATTAACCTAATATATATAGAGAATTGTAAGAAAAATACTTGATTAGGGATATATTAGTGCAAAAAAAAGAACACTTTATCTGAAAATTAGAAAAGAAAAAATAATTTAATGAAGTGGATTTGAAAAATACACAAGATTTTAGGGGAATGTAGAGAGAAAGCAAAAAACAAAAAAAGGAGAAGAAACAAAAATTTAGGATAGAAATGTAAATAAAAAAAAGAAGAGAGGACCGAAAAACAAAAAACAAGAAAAGTATTGTACCATTAAGTTTAAAGAGCCTAGGAGAATGTTCCACGTCAATAGGAACAAAGGGAAGAGATAAGAAATAACTCTAACTCAAAGTATTTAATGCTCTTTACAAGAGTACATCTGTTGAATAAAAGAAGCTCCGAGCTCGCTGAAATAAAGGCCTAGTGTGAAAACAAGGCTGAAGTAAAGGCCTAGTACGAGGGCAAGGCTGAAGTAAAGGCCTAGTGCAAGAGTAAGGCCGAGGTAGGTGTTAGTCTATGAGTAAGGCCAAGATAAGAGCTGGTATGCAAGCAAGGCCAATGTAGGAGCTGGTGCGAGAGCAAAGGCCGAAGTAGGATTTGATGTGATAGCAAGACCAAGATAGGAGCTACTATGCTAGCAAGGCCAAGGTAGCAAGGCCAAACTAAGAGTTGGTGTGAGATCAAGGCTAAGGCAGCAAAGCCAAAGTAGATGTAATCACAACAAGTTGTATGGACTAACTACTAAAGAAACCGTCACTCAATACGTGTTAGAATTCAGAGACACCGATAAAGAGGGGACAAAGTGGGAGAACAGTTATCTCTACATGAAAAGAAGAGAGACACCAGCCGAGATAGGAATGTAGGATAGCGGTTACAAGAGGATGAGTAGTTTTCGGAGTGGTTTCTAGTACGAAGACTCCTCTATAAATAAAGGAGTCTGAGACAATAGGAGGTTCAAATTTTGGAGAGTGAGAGGTTTCATTTTTCGAAATTTGTATTTGAGGAATATATTCGAGAGTGTGAGGAGAGATCTTTGAGTGTGTAACTTTTTAGAAAATTATAGTAAAAAATCAGTAGATGTAAGCTTCGATTTGCCGAACTACTATAAATTCTGGTGTTTATTTATTTTCTCGCATTTATTTTTTTCATTTTAATTCAAGCATTAATTGTTCTCCTACAGCAGTTACCGTTCATCTCTCTCAATTATCATCATGTTAGTGGTTGGCGAATTTTGATCCTCAACAAAAAGCAAACAAGAAAGAAGTGTACCTCAAGTTCTTTGTGTCTTTTATATATGTTAAGATGAAGATAAACTTAAGATTAAAATATTACAATTAAATATGTAGCACACTTGTTAACCGGCCTCAACTAACTTCTTTCAGCCAATGCTTATCAGGAAAGGAAAAAAAAAAAAGGGTGTTATCAAACAAAACATTAAAAAGGGCCTTGAATTGAGTTACGTATGCCAATTTTACAGAGAGTCTATCAGCTCTCAAACCAAGTAGAATTTGTCACGTTTTAAACACTACACGTACAACAATAGGATATAATATAGCCAAAAAAAATAAACATTTTAACTTTAGTCAAATCTCACATGCAAAAATTGCATGACATGGTAGAATTAAAAAGTTGTTGTACGTAATGGAAACAAGGTTTGTGTAATGAATCAAATCCCACGTCCCTTGGGAAGCAATGGTTTTGAGGCTGCACGTACGCCTCACTAGATAAGCTAGTAATTCTCTCAAGTAGGAATAATGCCCCTTAATTTCAAGATCATTTATTTCTATGGGAAGTGATAATATTTTGCTTAAAAGAGATTTCGTTGTTAGATCCTTTACGAATGTAATTCAAATTAAGAATTTGTACCAAAATTAGTTTAAAATTCAAATTTTATAAAAAGACACTATCATAAAATTGGTTTGAACTATTTTTTCATGATTTAAATGAGGGTTTTAAGTGTGGATATTATCATATTGGTACCATGTGTTTGAAAGATACATCATATTGGTACTTTATTGCATAGAAAATATCAAAATGATATCCTGTAGTTTTCAAAAAAATTATTTTGTTATCATGAGTTCGTGTTTTGTTACATGAAATTTCATTTTATCATTTTATTAAAGAATCCAAAATTAATTTTGTAAAACTATAATTAAAAATCAAAACAAAAAATTAAACAAAATTCATCAAAGAAAAGCGTATATATGGACTTATTCGTTTTTGGTATTATATATATTTATTTCTTTTATAATTTTTACAAAATAATTAAAGGTTCATTAATAGAAAAGATAAGTTGGAACTTTCACGTCACAAAACATAGACTCAATTTATTAAAATGATATTTTTAAAAACTATGGAATATCATTTTGATATTTTACAAATAACAGAATATCAGTTTAATGTTTTCTTAAAATATAAGGTACCAAAATTATAAAACCCCTTCCAACCGTCACGTCTATTTGGTATTAGGATGATGAAGACATGCACAAATTATTTAGCGAGAAGAAGAAGAAGAAGAAGAAGAAAGTAGTGCACAAATGAGCTTGTATAGTAGTTATACAAATAATATCATTCCATGAAATACGAGAGAAATGAATGAAACTGAAAAATAATAATAATAATAATAGTTTTCCTTTAATTTTGTTTCCCCTCAAAACTGAAAAGGGTGGTCTTACCCACCCGGATGACCCAATTAGTCATTGTTTCTAGTCAAGCAATTTTATGACATGCAAGATGGGGGATAAAATTAAAGGAAGAATATGGTAGAATTGCATGTTGCAACAAAATAGGGACAGATCTACTAGTGACATTTTGGTGGCATGGGGAACCTATATGATAACATTTCACCAAATCCGTATCTCCTCCAACTTAATTTGCCAAAAAAAAACAAAAACGAAAAATAAACTCAGCATTCATTCAACTAACAAATACCACATTCATGTAAACGAATTCTACAAAACGACAAGTCTACAAATCCAAGCAAAACAAACAAAAAAACAAAACAAAACAAAACATGCACGTAAATAGGTCAAACAAGCGACTTTCTTTTAGCCATTATAATTCCAATATATGTATATGTATATGTGTATGTATATGTATTTTGATCGAGGTCCAAGCATTACGTTTCCATTAATGCGTGAGGGAAAGATTGCTTAATAGCCGAAACTATATAATTTGCAGCTTGCATGATTATTATTAATAATAATAGTAATGAATAGTCCTGTTATGATAGGCCAATCTTTCATCTCTCGAAGTATTAAATTAATTAGTCTTATCAAATAAGCTTGCAATAATGCCAGTCCACCATAAACAAATGCTTAAACTCCAACCCAGTAACGGAAACAAATGCCACACATGCAAGTTATAATTGTGTGTTGATCTGTAATTCATGATTACCAGGAGCATTAAATTAAAACTATGCTTATTAATCACTTGCACGAGTAACTATATATATGCAGTGACTATCTTTTCCTTATTTTTTTGTTAACATACATATATATATATGTATATATATATATATATGTTATATGTGGAATATTGGATTTTTTGACAACTCAAAATAACGTATTGTTAACTTTTCCGTCTAAGGGTAACAACAAGGAACTTGTAACACCCCGAAATTAATTTAATGTTATTATAATGTAAAATGATGAATTAGTGTGTCATAATTAATATTTTAAAAATTAATTTGATCATTTAATAAAATTTTAGGTGTAAAGTTGTTTTGGTTATCTTAATGACTTCTAATTGTTTTTAATTATTTTAATTGTCATTTTGAATCTTTAGGACATAAAAATTTGTTAAATGTCAAGTGTATTCAGTTTTACAAAACCGTAGGCGGCATATGATTTTCGTACAGTAAAATCGCCCATTATTTCTCTCTATTTAAATCTCTCACTCTCTTCCTCTCTCACTCACTCGCTCACTCTCCCTCTCACGCTCATCTCTCTCGTTCTCCCTCTTTCTCTCTCAATTTTTCCTCAAATTTTTGAAAGAAAATTTGAAAGCAAGCTTCGGGTTTGCAAGAAAGAAGCTTGGGAACATGATTTGGCAACCAAAAACGTGATTTGAGGCTTGGATTTGAGGTTAGTTTTGAAATTTCTAAACTTTTTCAAATTTTTAATTTTTCATGCATTTTTAAAATCTAAGTTTGTTTGAGCTTAGAAAACCCTTGATTTGAGTTAAAGGAACTTAGAACACCCAAAATCTAAGCCTTGTTTGAAGAAAAACGGATTCGATTTAAGATTTTTTATTTTTCCTTATTTTTCTTTATTTTCAGATTTCTTGAGATTTTGTGTTCAAATCTTGTTTAAATGAGTTCAAAAGTGTTCTATTATGTTTTTCTATCATCTATGACTGTTTTCTATGCCTGGGATTTGAGGAAAACAGGTTAAAACGAAGATTTGAGATTTGGGAGACCCAAAACCTATGCCTGAGATTTTTGGAAATTTTCCAGTTCGGCAGGCCAGATTCATCCGTTCGGCAGGCCGAACCTGGGAATGTTCGGCCGACTGGACATGGTCCTCCGGTAGGCCAAACTGTACAATTTGGCTGGCCAAACCAGGGGACCGGCAGGCCGACTGAACTAGGACAAATTTTGTGATTTTCATCTGTTTTCATTGTTTTGAACCCCGATTGAAATTTCAACTTTATAAAATGATTTTAAAAATTCAAATGGCATACTAGGACATTATGAAACGGTTTAGTAACGTAGAATGTCTCAGACTAGATATTGATCGACTTAGTTTATATTTAAGATCGCTCGTGGTTACGCAGAGCTAACGTATAGCAGACTGGGATTACAGTGTGGGGTACCAGCACAAGTATCAAGGTAGGATTTCTACCCCTTCTTTGGTAGCCTAATTTTTAAATGATTTGACCTTAAAAAGGATTTTATCAAAGTGTCTTCAAGGATGAATTAAAAAGGGAATTTTATCGGTTGTTTTATGAACCGTGGATTGAGATGAATTTTATAATGAACTCCATAATGAATGTAAATGATAATACTCGGTAAATGGGTTTTGAATAATGATGAAAATGAACATAAGGGCATGATGCCATATTTAGAGATCGAGTCGTGTAAAGTGCGACCTTGGGGGCAGGTCCCGAAACCTAGCTGGGCCACTACGTGGTGTTATTCATATGGTTTGCCCAAGAAAAGGAGATGATAATATTTTTGGTCGACCAATAAACTGTTTTGGGTAAGGATAGTTTTGTTTAAACTTATTTCCCAAGTCTTCTCTTAAATAATTTTCTAAATAATGATATTTTCCTTTTAATTTATTGTTTCTTAAGATATAGTCCTATTGAGCCTTTCGCTCACATTTTACCTGTTTTCAACCCTTTCCCCCACTAGGTGGATATCAGCTTAGGTTCAGAGAGGATTCAGCAGACAGAACTTAGGAGCAATAGAAGGAATTAGTAGGTTATTTATAATAATTAATCAAGGCATGTAATATTGTAATTTTCTCTCTACTTGGACTGTGATTGTATTATTATATTGTCAGTATTATGTGTGTGCACAAGTTGTGGGTCAGTGGGACCCATACTCGTAACTTTTATTATTTTATTTCTTGTTTAATGATTGCCTCAATGATTTTATCTGTTTAATGATTATGAATTCTTTTTACAAAAAAAAAAAGGTTTTGAAACTCATATTTTTATTTTTAATTTAACCCTTAAACTCACATTTTTAACTAAATAATTATATTATTAACTTATATAACCCGCCACGTCACCTCCCGTACTATAGGGCGTGACAGAACTTTTATGGCGTCGATTGATAGAAAATTTATGGCATATCACTGTAATAAATGAAAGTCAAAAACATATGATATATAATAATTTGTGAATTTTATATTAGAATTTGCAAACTTCGAACCTTGGAATTATATAAGTTATGATGTATTTGTAAATTTTTAAAGGAATATGATGATTTGTAAATTTTACGTTAGAACTTGTAAACTTTAAACATTGAAACTGTAAAAGTTATAATAGACTTGTGAACCAATATGGTACTGTGAAGGCATCATTTTTTTGGGACCCGAACGGTACATTTATATACACAAGAACGTGTTGCTATTTATAAATTTACATACATATATACTTTGCACACAAATATTTGTTTCTATATTGTTTGGAAGTGCATGAGAACAGTACATGAGGAGTGTGTTTGTTTAGGTTTTTAAATCACGGTTTGAATTATTTTGCTACAGTATTTTCTCTTATAAAAATTGAAATCTTTATTCAAATACTCGTACCAAACGCACACGAGGTGTTGACCCTTGAATAAACATATATTTTTTTTGGTTGATTATTCACTGTCAATCTAATTAAGTTTAGTGTCACGTGCTTCGTGTTGTTGAATATATTACATAAAATAACTGATTATCCAATCAACTTGCATTTATATTAAATCTTGAAAACAAAATAAAAATGCATGAATTAGGTCGTTCAGCTTATGAACTAGTCTATTCCATAAAATATAAATCTTACACATATCAATATTATATTTAACACGCAAATGGAGCAATAAATCAAATTTAATTGGTTTGAACATTCTCAGGAAAACAAAAAAATATAGGAACCCAAACAGAATGAAAACCAATCAAAATGGTTGTTGAAATGGCAAATCATCTTTAGCTTATAATCCATAATCAGCTTTAAGATGGGAAAGATCTATGGAAAAGAGCCACCCACCAAAAAAGATTCAGTATTGACTCTGCTTATATTTGAATCAAGATAATGAGCAAAATAAATTATTTCAGATCTAATTCCTATCAACAATCTTCATAAACAAGCGACTGTATAACTTACCCGAGAGAAATACCTATAATATATATATATATATATATATATTATTTTTTTGTAAAATATATGTAGAATATTTTATGACACTTGTTTATTTTTTTTTCCAATATAAAAAATGGCATAAAGATACTTGTAACAATTATTTTATAAGTTGTGGGAGAAGAGTGCAATGATTTCCAAAACCCAAAAAATTCCCCTTTGCGTGACGATACGTTTTGATATACATGCGGCACTGTAATTGTTACATATGATTACATTGTAATGATTACGAAGCAAAGTATTTTGGACATATATGTCCATCACATTTGATATATGCTCAAGGCATCACGATTACTCTCACAAATTGCTTCCATTAGATGAGTATTTGACGGTTGTGATTTGAATCATTTTTTCAGTTACATTGTATAAAAAAATCATTACAATGTAAAGCTCTTACATGCCAACGGTTCTAACCACTCTACCAAACATCCTTTAAATTCTAAATTAATAATAATTGCCATAAAGTCCCTAATTCCATATGCCCTTGTATTGTGTGTGTCCTTGAAAAATAAAAATAAAAATAAAAATAAAAATAAAATCCTTACCACAAATCCTTAAAAACTTTTGCTTTAGCACATAATAATTAACAATGGGGCCACTATAATTACGAGTCTTCGTTGCTAGTGGTGATGGGGGCATGATGACAAAGGATCTTTTACTTGAAGTCTTTGTTGTTATTATTTTACTTTTGTATTAGCAAACTTTTGAAGTTCAGGAACTCTTAATCGATGAAGGCACAGGCTAGGATCCGTTGTCATCCTACCAATTACCTTAATGTTATTCTTTATTTGAAATATACTAAATTAGAAGACGTAAAAACATCACCGATCTTTTTTTATAATAAAAAAATCTAAATAATAATGAATAGTTGTCTCTAGACGTCAAAGAGGAATTGGCAGCAAAAAATTGAGACATCAACGAGCAAGAAATGCAAATATAATTAATGTGTTAATTTATGTGCCGCCAGCAAATATTAGGACATATTGTTGATCAATTAATCAAAGTGTCAGATTCCATGCAGTAATCCGACGTGGCAAACACAACAAGGAAAATCCGACAGTTTATGGGACTTTTACAAAACTAGACGCCTCTGACCATTAAAGTAATTTTTTTTTTTCTTTTTCACGGATAAGATGATTCTTTAACAGATTCGAAATTGAAACCATCAATTCCATGTGTCTTATTATGCTTTTTATTTATTTAAAATGTAATTATAGAAATTGCGAGCAGTAGTGAGCCGGGAAACATTGAAAAGAAGGTCATCGTTGAAGCTGTTAGAGTAACTCCGAATCCATGTCCACCATCTCTTCTCCTTCTGGTTCTTTCTGAACTCTTTCTCTCTCTCCCCTCTCTCTCTCTCTCTCCTCTGTTCCTTTTTCAGCTTAAACGTTGAAAAGAAGGTCATCGTTGAAGCTGTTAGAGTAACTCCGAATCCATGTCCACCATCTCTTCTCCTTCTGGTTCTTTCTGAACTCTTTCTCTCTCCCCCCTCTCTCTCTCCTCTGTTCCTTTTTCAGCTTTTGGATCGAAGAAAACAAGCACGCAAAAAAACTTCCGTTGCATCTTTTTTACAGGTATGCTTATCTTCTTCGCCGCTTCAGATACATACAAACACTTTAAAGATATTTATATTCCTGTCTGTTGGTATTCTGAATCGTCGTTTCCGTTTCTCCTTTTTCTTTTTTTTTTGCCTCCATTGATTTTTTTTCTGATTTTCATTCTCTCTCTCTCTCTCTCTTTTGCAGACCATGTATACTTTCCCGCATTTCTGAAACTTGTCTGTTGTCTTGACCAAAATAAGGTACAATCTTCACCTTTTTTTTTTTGTTATTAAATTTTTCTCTAATCCGAAAATATTACTCTGTTTTTCTCTCTAGGCCAAAAAAAAAAAAAAATGAAGGAGAAAGACAACACTTTCTCTCCCACTGGTGTTCTTGAGGACTACTTCAGAAGCTCGGACTCCTCCGAAACATGCTCTTCAAAGGACCCTGATTCCGAAGGAGTTAAGAATTCAAAATCTTGGAAATGGCATGGGTTTCTTCAATTACTTAGAATCAAGATCAAAAAAGCCTTTAACCCCAATGCACTCTCTCAATGTCCTCAACCTCTCCAGAAGAATGAGCAGTAGTTTTCGAGAAATTATCGCCACGAGGTTCGGGTTCGAATCCGATTGCCATTTGAAGTCTCCATGGAAGAACTTTAATTTGTTTGAGCTACAAGTTGCCACCAACTATTTCAGCCCTGGTTTGTGGCTTAACATTTCTTTCTTTCTTTCCTTTTTTAAACCTATTTTTTGTAATTTGTTTGTGTAAATGTGCTAAAGATGTGCCCTTTTTTTTTTCTGAAGAAAATCTGATTGGAAAAGGGGGTTATGCTGAAGTTTACAAAGGCAGTCTGAGAAACGGCCAATTGGTGGCGATTAAGCGGCTAACCCGGGGCACGCCGGACGAGGATCACGGCGGATTTCTTGTTGGAGTTTGGGATAATGGCTCATGTGAATCATCCCAATACTGCTAAGTTAATTGGCTATGGTGTTGAAGGAGGATTTCACCTTGTTCTTGAATTGTCTCCACATGGGAGCTTGGCTTCTATGCTTTACGGTTAGTAAGCACTTTAGCTTAATAATACTTACTTTTCTTGGTTTTCTTGCTTTAGTGAAAAAATAAATAAATTTCCCATGAAAAATTATTGGTTCATTTGAGCTAAAATAGTGGATTGGAAAATTTTTTTCTTTTGTTCTTAGGTTGCTCGAAGGAGAAGTTGATATGGAGCATTAGGTACAAGATTGCATTGGGAACAGCTAGGGGTCTACTATATCTTCATGAAGGTTGTCAAAGGAGAATCATCCATAGAGATATCAAGGCTGCAAACATTTTGCTCAGTGAGGACTTTGAGCCTCAGGTACCCTCATGGCGTTTTCTACTAGACTTTACATATAGATATGTGTGCGTAAAAATAACTAGGCGCTAGTACCTCATCAGATTCTGACCATTTAAAAGTAATCTGACAGTTGTAGATAAAGCAAGGCAAGAAAGAGTAGGGGAAAAAAAATAGTAACTAGGTAAGTGCACTAAATCAGTGGGTCCAAGCTGACATTTATTGTGAGACATGGGTACAGATTGGGGATGACAACTCTGACCTCCTATTTCATCCTTAACACAGCTATTGTCGATTTCTTTTCGGAAATGTTCCCACTTTTTGCCTGATTTTTTGCGTGTCCATTTGGGGGTTTTAACCCTTTTTTTTCCCCCTACAGATTTGTGATTTTGGTCTTGCAAAATGGCTGCCACAGCAGTGGACTCACCACACCGTATCAAAATTCGAAGGCACATTCGGGTTCGCAAACCTTTTACTTTCTTTCTTCTTCTGTCTTCTATCAAAGCTTTTGCACACAGCGTTAATCTTGTCATGTTCTGCTAACACAGCTATCTTGCTCCCGAGTACTTGCTTCATGGCATAGTAGATGAGAAAACTGATGTATTTGCCTGTGGTGTGTTGCTATTGGAATTAGTCACCGGACGCCGTGCTCTAGACTACTCCAACCAGAGCCTCGTTCTATGGGTAGGTTGTGGGCAAATTTGTATTGTACAATGACAAGTTAAAAGAATGCCTGTTGACCCTTCCAATTTGTCTATTCCATTTCTAGGCAAAACCTCTGCTGAAAAAGAGTGACATAAGAGAGCTGGTTGATCCCTCTTTAGCCGATGACTACAACTCCCGACAAGTGACTCTCACGCTCATGGCTGCTTCCTTGTGCATACAGCAGTCATCGATTCGACGGCCAAGTATGAGTCAGGTATGAAATCTGTTGTTACAACTTTCAAGCCATCTTTATGATTAATGCTATGTAAAATGTTGCCCATTCTGAGATTTATGTTTAAAGACCTTGTGGAGATGTCAAGGCTTTTCTTAAGCATTTTGCATCTTGGTAAAAGAAAGGATTTTTTTCCTATTTTAATCTTTTATGAGGATGATTCATGTCGGCAACATTATTTAAATACAAAGATGAATATATATAAACTTTTAAGGATATTGGATTACGGATTGATATTTTAAGATGAAATCCCAAGTCCTGCAATCTATTAGAATCCAGTAGGAGCTATGTTAAACAATGCAATCCAAGTACAATTTGAATTTGAAGCTTTCTAGGATTAGTACTTGTAACATGCTTATATGTAGTTGATTTGAAGTTGCAACAATGGAGTGCAGGTTCTAGAGCTTTTGCATGGTGACTTTAGTTGTTTGAAGTACATGGAGAAAAGGCCGAATTCCATTTTTTCCGGAAGGGCACTGCGCGAAGAACTCGCCAACTGCAGAAGGCTAGAAGAACACAACCAAGAATAAGTTGATCTCCCGCAGGATATGCACACATTTTCTTCTTGCAGTTAGAGCCTTTTATGGACCAATTCATGAAAGGAGTACTGAGATATCAGAATTAATGTGTTATGGATACTTATCTAAGTTAGGTCCAAAAGAAACGACTGATGATGTGTTTCTCAACGATCAACATACGTGTACATACTCATGAACGTTGAAGAACAGAACAGGGAAATTAAAAAAAAAAAAAAAAGAAGCATGTTCAATTCATGTATAGTAGAAAGAAAAGATTTATAGTGGTACTAAATAGAAAAAAAAAATGTTATAGGAAGTTTTACGGACTATACGGATGAAAAAGCCTATTTCAGCCCATGGTAATTTATTGGGAAGCCAAATCACAATTTTGTTTTGTTTTGTTTTGTTTTGTATCTTGCTTTTTATATTTTCTTGTTTGGTAAAAAATTCATCTAGAAGTGTTATCATGTATTTCCAGTCCAAAAAAAATTAATTAAATTAAAAAAAAGTTACAATGTATTTATTTATGTTTTTTTCGTTTGAGTTTATAATTTTTTAACAATAAAATATGGAGAACTGGAGATATAAGAGAGGATACTGATAAGATTTGGACTTTAATAGATGAGGTGGGGTGATCGCAATCCGAAATGATGCAAAATGGCAAGAAATGATGCCATCCTGATGAAATTCTTTTCTTGTAGCCGTGAGTCTAAATATGACCACAGAGCAATATTTAGACCAATTCTCATACAGTTTTGTTTTCTTCGCCGGAAACTAGACACCAATTTTGACGGCGTTAATTACACGGTTGGGTGAAAGTCGTCTTCTTAGTCCACGTCAAGCACAATGCCACATATTCATGCTTGCTAAAATATATCCGGACAGAAACCAAAAAAAAAAAAAAAAAAACATATCTCGTGGAAAATGTCATTTCATATCTAGAATACCAAAAATAAACTCAAAAATAGGTAGTAAAGATTAATTAAATAGCTATACCTCTTAAGTTTTAATTATTTTTATTTATTAAATAGTTATACATTTTAAGTTTAAATTATTTCTTAATTTGTTTTTTATTTTTTAAATTTAAAAAACTTGTTTTAATTTTAACCTTTGCAGATTTTTTGAAAAAAAAATATAGATAAAACAGAGATAATGTTAATAGGAACAAATTTATATTTGAAATATATTTTTCTTTTTGATAAAATTTTTAGAAAATATTTTAACATTTAAAAAGTTATAAAACTTAAGACTTTCATTTATTAAAATTTGATATTTTGTTTTTAGATTTTTTATGTTTAAATCTACAAAACGTTTTTTTAGAACTATTTAAGTATGCCTAATTTTTTTACTCATAAGGATGATTGAAATATCTTTTTTAAAATTTAAAGGGTACCTCTTTATCTTATAAACTACAAAACAATTGAGAATTAATTAAAATCATGACCTATGATTATGTAATTAACCCAAATAGTATTTAGCATCTATTATGGTGGCCGGTAATCGCAAAACTGACTATATCCGCCACGATAATAGCCAATAACCAGTGATGGATACACCTGACCAATGAGGGCCAAGTACCCTGTTTGATGTTTCAAATTTCAGTTTTCCAAGATTTTCCTAGTTCCTCCACTAAAAGAACTTCTAGCTGTCACTGTTGGAAACCGATGGCATCCAACCAAACACCATCTCAGCAGCCCATCATTAGTACTTAAAAATACCAAAGAAACCGACATCTATCAAAATCACAAAAGATAACTAAAAATGCACTAAAAAGACCCTAAAAGAATCACAAAAATGAAATCACAAAATCCACAAGATTCGGCAAAAGAGGGGGAAAAAAGGTTTGGAATGAGATCTCCTTCAAATATCCATGATGAGAACTTTGTTGTTGGGGAGGTTGGAGAGAGGTTGGGTGTGGAGGCACACTAATCTCCTTCACCGCTCCCCTTCGATGAAAAAGGTCACAAGAGGGAGACTGGGGTGACGACGACCAACACAAGTGTAGACGTATTTTCCAATATCGTCGCAGCTTATGTCAATTAAAGTGTCGAACGGGACATGTAGCCCATGCCTAACATCAATATCTTGAGCTCTGACTAGACTAATGCCTAACCCAATTTTGACCCATACCCTTCATCAAACCTTCCAATATTTTTATTTTCTTTAGAGTTAAAGCCTTCCCTACAAGGTAGGGGTATTCATCAATAAAAACATGCAATTCCTACTTGGTTTTGTACTAAACCAAGTTTAGTTTAATTTGGTACCCAAAGCCAAATTTGGTTTGGTTTGGTACCAAACCAAGTTCGTCGATTTCCAAAGAGGAGGAATTGAGTGTCGAGCCAAATTGGGGACGTGGTTGGTTCATTGACTAGTTAAAAATAACAGTTTTTGGTGATTGACACCAATTGATTTTGGAAGGTGAAAATGGTGTAGAAACAGAGCAAAGTCAAAGGGAGGACAATGTCGTGAAAAAAACGAAGGAGGAAGCTTCTCAAAGAAGGGGGCAAGTAATGGTGACAATTTGAGCTATCTGGTTCGGTTCAACCCAACCCTACACATGTCAAATGTAACACTCATCTAATATAAGTTTAAAATGCATAATATACTAATATTAAGTATTATTACTCTTAATTATTTACAATTATAACATTAAGCACATAAGGTTACTATAAAAATATAAGAAATTTAAACTTTTGAAACTCTTTATGTAACTAGAGTATAACTTTACTTTACCAATATAAACTGGCTGATGTTATATATACAATATAATAATATCTCAAAATGAAATCAGCCATATCATAATTACAGCCTCTAAAGGCATTCAAAGGAAGCAGTAGTAAAAAGTCTCTAAACCAATCAACTTTGTCCATATACACAAGTCTACAGGTTTAGAGGAGAGCGTCAACCAGCTACCTAGCATCCTACTGCTAATGCTGACAATTGTCATTATCTGCATCACCATAACTAAGTGAGCTTATGCCTAGTAAGTAGAATTAATATGTAACATAAATGACTATGCCATGAATGATCCCACAAAAGTCAGGCTTTTCTTTTCTTTGAAAACTTACATTGTACCCGATTTGCATAAAACATAACGTGCGTACGATTTTTCTTTCGGGCTTCCTATAACAGGTAGGTTCCTTCCGTCAATTCCTTTGGACCATAAATGTTGTCGTGTCGCTTCCCACACTGTAAGTCCCCAGTCGAGACAATCTCCATCGAGATAACAATAAGGTCCATAGGTCTCCATTGAGGCAACATATCAAAATTGTATACCTCCATCGAGACAATACAATAGAGCAGCCTCCATTGAGACTAACTCAATTAAATATATCATATCGTCACAAGTAGCCCATAAAAACCTCATAAAACTTCTTCTTATATGCTTCAACTTTTTAAATAACATTTTGGGTATAATGTCTTTAACATATAATGCATGCTTACATAATGCTCAAAATCAAAACATGCTTATGTTACTTATGCTCCATAAGATTATAACCCTCCATACATGTACAACATTTGTGGTGATGCAGGTGAAATTCTACTTACCTCGTATTATAGAGTAATGCAAATTATTGACAAGGTTTTTTTCTTTAGATATGGTGTCCAATCTTTTTAAAAATAAGTGTTTATATTTCGTTATAACCCATTAAACATGTACTAGTTACTTAAGTGTTAAGGAGCTCATTACAAGTTTAAAATCAAACTTAAACAAAAGAAAAGCCAAGTCCCCACAAACATATCATCCTCTTATATAAGAACTTGTATCATTCTCAATAACATTCTACGAGATTCCTTACTTGTCATAAAGTCTCCTTTAATCATTATTTCGAACACATACATAACTTTACTTCACATAAAATGGAATTTTTAGCATAAGTAGACTTAAAACCATTATTGAACTCCTAATTTTTAACTCATTTACTACAATTGTAATCGGATCCATCTGTAGGAAAATCCCAAGCCATTTAGCTATGCATTCAAATGAAAATTAATATAATCAAACACATCTCAAATGATTGTGAAACATTATATAATGTAATTAATGTCATAAAATCATGCAATGCATTGCCCAACAAGTATGTGAGAATACCGGACATCACACCAAAAGGAGAAACTGGGTTGGCTTGCATTAAAGACCAATTCGAGCCAAACATTTGGGCATTGACTAGCACATGGACCCGACCCAAATTGACACATCTTTCATTCAAATAGAGATTAACCGGTTTTGTTCCCACCAAAAGAAAACATTGTATTGACAATAGTATCACTCAGTGCTTGAGCAGTTTGGTTCACTAAGTGACTGTGCCAGTTTTTACATAGTATTGACTAAGGCTGACAATTTGTGTCTGCGTATTATATTCAGGCCAACGCAATAATGATATGACATGATTAGTATGAACACGAACATGATACAATTAATAAACGTGTCAAGAACTCAAACACGAACACAAAACGTATTTAATAGGAGTAACACGACACAACACGTAAACACGTTTATTAAATAGACTGTGGCGAATTGGCACAACAAAAACACGTTTATGATATGATTACGACCCAACTAGGTGGAAAATTTTAATTTTTTATTAGAATTTAAAAGTAATATTAATAGACTCTTAGTTATAAATTGTAAATAAATCAAACAAGCATATACTAACAATAACGTAAATCCTTCAAATATCAATAATTTTAAAAAAACATAAAAATATCTAAACACAAAGCATATATATGATACTATTAGGTATATAAACGTGTTTAAGTGTGTTAAATATACTAGCACGAATTTAACCTGTTTATTTTCATGTTATTTATATCAGCTCATTTATGACCCAAATAATAAGCATACAGTTCAAACATATTTATTTCGTATTGTTTTCATATCGATATCGTGTCGTTGTATCGTATATAAAATTGTCGAACTTAGTATTAACACTGTCAGTGTTGATCGGTCGGTTTTGACGTCGGCTTTCGTGTTCAGTCCTGGCTTCCACAGCTTCCACCCGTCACTTGTTGCCCAGGCAGGAGACAATAAATGAAATCTAGAAAAAGGCCAGATTTAATGTTCCATAGTTGTGGTAATAAATGAAAATAACCTACTCTATGATGAACTCGTAACAATAAAGTACCCAAAATATTTGAGAAGCACGTTATTTTATTTTCTCTCGGAAACCAAAAAAAAAGGGGGGGAAAATACCAAACATAACATTAAGAAGTCCTCCCTCTGTCTCTCTCTTTACATTTTTTACATTTATTCAACATTTAAATTGAATGACATTAGAAAAGAAACGACTGAAACATTAAAATTTTTTAAAAAATCTTTGTCTTATATTTTATTTTAACACCATCAAAGGAAAATTTTATTTTAATACTTTGTCTTATATTGAAATATAGTTTAGTATTATCTATTTTAAAAAATTTTATGTCAGTATCTTGATTTTTTAAAAAATCTTTTCGTAGTATTTTGGAGTTTTTTTGAGACACAAAAAGATAAAATTTCTCTTTATAATCAGTTGATCAAAATTTTAAATAAAAACATTTTAAAAATGATTATACCAACAACCAAACGCTCAAAATTCTTAAACTTATCTTTCAAGATCTTCCTCATAGACTCCACTATCATGTCAAGCATAACAAATTTTAAAACTTTCTTTACTTAAAATTTCGATCAATCGATTATATTTTATAAAAAAAAAATTATTTATTTTTGTCTAAAAAATACTCCGAGATACTAAAAAATAACTATAAAGTAACAACATAAAATTTTTTAAAATAAAAGATATTAAACTTATATTTTGATAACACAGGCACTAAAATAAAATTTTTCCTACCATAAAATTGAAATCTTGAATTAAAAAAAATATATGAAAACCCAGAAACAAACAGTAAATAAGAACTCGGTTGCTTGCTTCCACGTTTATTTGGCAACCCCAAAAACTACAGAGCAGTCTGTGACTGCGAGTCTTACACAGAGAGAGATGGAGAAAAGGGACTGAGAGAGAAAGTAGAGAGAGAAAACGAAAGAAAGCTGAGTTATGAAAGGGACGAAGGCGCTCAACTGAAGAGCAAGCCTAGTTTTTCTCACGTCAAACTCCCAAGGGAGAGAGAAAGCTGGAAAGCTTTGCGATCATTTTGAGCGCGGCGATTGTCGGATGGTCTTTCCGATCGTCGGCGACAAAGCATGTTCATCGGCGACGACTGTGGAGCTGGAGTTAGCGCCGGCGGTGGCGGTGGCGAAGGGAGGAGGAAGAGGTGGAGGTGAGAGTAGCGGTAGCAGAAGTAGGACCTCCGGTGAGTTGGTGAGAGTAGTAGGTGGAGGATGAAGAAAGGGAAGGGAAGGAACAACGGCCTCTTGCCGAATTCGTTCAGGATTATATCGTCTTGCCTCAAAACGGTGTCGTCTAATGCCGGCACGGTTGGTTCCACGGTCCGCTCGGCCGGAGCCTCGGTCGCCTCCACGATTTCCGCCGCTTCTTCCGAGGATCAGAAGGATCAGGTCGCCGGTTGTCACCTTTTTTTTTATTATTTTTTCCTTGTCGCTTGCTGTTCTTTTTCATCTTCGTTTTTTTTTTTTTTGCGCGAAATTAATTCCTTGAGCCTGATTGTTTAAATTGGTGGAATATACTATAATCAAGTTCGAATTCTTCTTCTATTTCGACTTTGTATGTTTGAATTTTCATGGTTGTATAGGAAGGATTTATTATGAGAATTTAGGATTATTATTAATTTGATATCTTTAAGGAAGAATTTGATTGAGGACCTCTCAATTATCTTTAGAGGGGTGCAATGTAATTAATTCTCCTTGGTTAATGTTGGAAACTTAAGAATGTTGGCATAAAAAAACTGCTTGATATGGTAAAGTGCTCAGATTTAGACGTGTGGAGTTGAAATTTTAACCGTACGCTTGATAAAGTTAACTTTATGTTTGTACTTCTTGGGCAGGATGTACAAATGTGCGAATCAACTCAACTTGCATAAAAACTGGACTTTCTTTACCTTCTTACACAAGATGTTGCCTAATTAGTTGCTTTAAGATGTGATAGTGGCTGCTGATCTTAGTTTGGTTGGTAAACAGGTTACATGGGCTGGCTTTGACAGGCTAGAGCTTGGTCCGTCTGTCTTCAAACGTGTCTTGTTACTCGGTTACCAAAATGGTTTTCAAGTTTTTGATGTGGAGGATGCTTCTAACTATAGCGAACTGGTATCAAAGCGTGATGGTCCTGTATCATTCTTACAGATGCAGCCCTATCCTGCAACTTCTGATGGTCTGGAAGGATTCAGAGCTTCCCATCCACTCCTGCTGGTTGTTGCTGGGGATTACACCAACTGTTCAACCGTAATTCAAAACGGTACCCAGACCGTTGGGCTTTGCAAAAATGGCCGTGCGGAGTCCATGTCAGGAAATTGTGCCAACTCTTCGACAAATGTTCAGTTTTATTCCCTTAGGTCCCATTGTTACGTGCATGTTCTCAGATTTCGGTCAGCTGTGTGTATGGTTAGATGCAGTCCACGGATAGTAGCTGTTGGTCTTGCAACTCAAGTAAGCACTGGCTTCTCTGATTGTTTTTCTGCATGAATATTTGATCATGTTTTTCTGATAGCTTTTCTGCCTGAAGAAGATGCATACATATTATGCATATGCAGAATTTCAAAGTACTGATTATATGGTTGGTTTCAATTGTTATAATGGACATGGATGAACAAAATGGTATTGGCTACATAGTCGTGTATTTATCATTTCCTTTGGGGTTCTAGAGTTTTGGCATGGACTTTATTACTAATTGGTCTTTAATACCTTGGTCCATTGTTATAGTTAGGAATGGAGTATTGGTTTCGTATCCTGTCTGTATGGTATGCTTTCATGATTTCTGAAAATGTAAAGCAGGGCTATCTGTGATATCAAGATCAAACTACATTTTTTTGGGTTTTTGACTGATCCTACATTCATTGGTTGGGTGACTAACTTGCGTCCTTGATATTTACTGGCAGATTTATTGCTTTGATGCCCTCACTCTCGAGAACAAGTTCAGTGTTCTCACCTATCCCGTACCTCAGCTGGCAGGACAAGGATCAATTGGTGTTAATGTTGGTTATGGTCCAATGGCTGTGGGTCCAAGGTGGCTGGCATATGCGTCCAATAGCCCACTGGTGTCAAACAATGGCCGGGTAAGCCCACAAAGTCTGTCTTCTTCACCAGGAGTTAGCCCATCTACATCACCAAGTGGCGGTAATTTAATGGCTCGCTATGCAATTGAGTCTAGCAAACACTTTGCTGCTGGAATAATCAACCTGGGAGATTTGGGATATAAAACTTTGTCCAAATACTGCCAAGAGCTGCTTCCTGATGGGTCTAATTCTCCTGTTTCATCAAGTTCTGGCTGGAAGGTTGGCAGGCTTGCAGGAACAGAAACGGATAACGCAGGAACGGTTAGTGTCTTATTGTAGATAGTCTAGCATTTCATTAATTACTAGCGCTTTAAAAGAATAACTGCTGTTAGTCTCTTGTTTAACCGGCCGTGCAATGTTTTTATGCCCCACTTCTTTGAACGACTTTACTTTGAGGCCTTGGTTGTTTCAAGTTTTATTGATTTATTACTTTTTCTTGCTTGCAGGTTGTTGTTAAAGATTTTGTTTCTCGATTAATCATGTCACAGTTTAAAGCTCATACTAGTCCAATATCTGCACTGTGTTTTGATCCAAGCGGGACCCTTCTGGTTACTGCCTCTATATATGGGAACAACATAAATATTTTCCGGATAATGCCTTCATTTACCCGCAGTAGCTCTGGTGTTCAGAACTTCAACTGGAGTTCGTCTCACGTGCATCTATACAAACTGCATCGAGGGATTACTTCAGCTGTGAGTAAATAAATTTATTTTGAGATTTTTCTTTTTAAATGTCCATAATTGTGCTGCAAGGTTGTATTCACATTTTTCTTTTCCAATGTTTTTTGTCTCTCAGATGATTCAAGATATTTGTTTTAGTCATTACAGTCAGTGGATTGCAATTGTTTCATCCAAGGGGACGTGCCACATTTTTGTTTTATCCCCATTTGGTGGCGATACTGGATTTCAACTTCTTAATTCTCAGGGTGAAGGGCCCTCTCTGTATCCAGTTTTGTCTCTACCATGGTGGTCTACGTCATCATACATCATTACTCCACAATCTTTTCCACCCCCTGAACCCACTGTGCTTTCTGTTGTGAGCAGGATAAAATATAGTAGTTTTGGATGGCTTAGTACAGTCAACAACGCTGCTGCTTCTCCAACAGGAAAGGTTTTCGTGCCATCTGGTGCTGTTGCTGCTGTTTTTCATAATTCTCTATCTAGCAGTCTTCAGCACGGTAACTCAAGGACTGATTCGTTGGAGTATCTTTTAGTTTATACTCCATCAGGTCATGTAGTTCAACATGAACTTCGGCCATCAATTGGTGTAGAACCAAGTAAAGGTGGTTCAAGTGTCCAATCAGCTTCACCTGTGTTCATGCAGGAGGATGAACTGAGAGTGAAAGTTGAACCTATTCAATGGTGGGATGTATGCAGACGATCAGATTGGCCAGAGCGAGAGGACTGTCCTTTAGGTACCAACTTTGAGAGACAAGATGTAACTGAAACGATTCATAATAAATCACCCTCGAATAATGCGTATGGACTAGATTTGCTAGACATAAATAGTGTTGGGGAGAAAAACATAGTAGAAAATTTCAATGGAAAGCCTTGTGAAAGGTCTCACTGGTACCTATCAAACGCTGAGGTGCAAATAAGTGCTTTGAGGTTGCCTATATGGCAGAAATCGATGGTATATCTACTCTTGAGCTCTTATTCTTGTTAGTTCTTGCTACTGAAAATTCATGTATTGATTTAATATTTTCTCTAGATTTGCTTTAATATGATGGGTTGTCCACGAGCTGATATACTTAATGGTGGAGAGTTTGAAATTGAAAAGTTACCTGTTCATGAAGTTGAAATGAGACGAAAGGAATTGTTGCCTGTTTTTGATCATTTTCATGGCATCAAATCAAGCTGGAAGGAAAGGTGACAACCATTTTAATATATAGTTCCTTTCATTTTCTGGATTCTAGTAACCTAAAACGTATCTAGTCTTGACATATTGATGTTTGTCTTGTCAAATGTCTCTTCTGACTATGGGAGCGTGGCACGTGTACTGGTTTTCTCTGTGTGTGTGAAAGAGAGTGTTTGTTCTTTGTCTTTTTGTTTTGCTTTCCTGTACTACATTATCTAATGCAGCTTGGTCTAATGATTCAGAGTCCTTGGGGTACAATATCCCTGTTCGACATTTCCAGGACCACATTATACGGATGAGAAAATCACGGAAGAGACTGTAATTTGTCATTCAAAGCCCGCATCGCTTAGCTCCACTGAAAGCTCAGATGGGGGTAAGTTAAGTTTAGGAAAGATAATTGAGATTAAATTGAATTATTCCCTTTTTTGGTTTTGGATAGTGAATTATCTGTTATTATTCGATAAATGAAGATCAAGCAAGTAATGTTGAAATTGTATTATCAGTGGAAGAATGCAAACAAATTTCGAGAAAGATAGTACACTGTTACAATGCTGAGTGTTCTCACGGGTTTTGGTTTTACAATGTTCTATGAAGTAAATCATCCAAGTAAATAAATTCCTTGTTAGGTTGGACAAGACTTTTTCAACTCCAATTATCTGTTCAGGTGAATTGATATTAGGGTTGAGACTAAGGTAAATGATGCTTTGAATGTGTAGCTTTCGATTATGAGCTCAGTTAAGGGCTTATCAAAAGTACTTTAATCCTTTGCTTACCATTTCCAATTTGGTCTTTTCCTCAGTACGTAATATGTCATTAGCATAGCATGGATACCTAATTTGCTCTGCTAGAGGATGTTACGGCTAATAATAACATTACTAATCTGACCATCTTTTACAAATGGTGTCCTCTTGAACTTCTAGTAACAAATATTTTTGTTTTCACCAGGCTCATCAAGAAGAATTGAAAATTTTCTTGATTTTGACCAAATAAATTGCGAGAGGTGTTATTCGACTAGTTATCAGGCTCCAAATCACCAGGAAAGAAAAGAGGAATCTTTGAACAGGCTCTGCTCTCTCTCTGCTGCACATCTAAAGAACATTGATTCTCAAGTCGACAATTGTCTCACTAATGGTTTACCTATGTTAGGCACTAAGTTGACTCCTCTGGGAAGAGGTTCTGGGGAGGGAGCCGCCTCTTTCAGCTCTGCCGCAAGTGACGCCCCACTTTTAATTTCTGACCAGCATGCTTCAAGTTCGAATATTATTATTGCCGAGGGGTCTTCTGTTTGGAACCATCCAGTGGATCTTGAAGGGTTATTTCGAGAGGGACACTGTATGACATCGGAGAATAATGGATGCCATGTGTTAACTGAAGTGGTAACTGATGAAGTTGACAGCAATAGAAGCCAGTGTCACGAGGAAAAATCTGAGGACGGGGAAAGTCATGAAATGCTTGGCGGTGTATTTGCCTTCTCTGAATAAGGTAAAAACATTCTGAAACTAAAGCTGCAACTAGTTCCGGGTTTAATACGAGAGCATTTGAAAACACGGTTCATACCAAAGTTTTGAAATGAAAAACTATACCAATTCAAATTTTGTAAGAGAAAACACTGTAGAAAAACTGATTTGAGCCAAAACTATTTGGTTCGAACTACTGTTTCCAAACACACCAACATCTTTGATTGCTTCATATATATTTTTGTTCATGCGTGTGTTTTAATTCAATTCCTTCTCTTTTTTTGTCCCTCCAACGTCGTGGCAGGTTGATCTATTGAATTAAAGTTGTTGGATTCATGCCATGTAACATCTTTTGACGATGGAAGTGCAATGCACATCGTGAATAAGTTTATGTCAGTGCAACAGTTTCAAGGTTGTTGCCATGGTAAGAAAAATCTGTTTCTCTTGTAAATATTTGTACATGGAAATGTGAAAATATCTAGAGTATGCTAAACTTTGGGGCAGATGACGGTGACAAGGAGTTTGTATGGTCTCGGTGGAAGCTGATTTGGTTTTTGCCTTCGCCGTCCTGATTTTTCTTTTCCCTGTCAAGCTTGTTTGTACAGATGATCGAAGTGTGAAAACAATTTGTCCAAGTTGTATAACAACATTTGTTCTTAAAGTCAAGAATGAGAGAGAGGAGGGGGGGGGGGGGGGGAGGAGGGGGGCGGGGGGGTGTATGGGGATGAATATGAGATTGTGTGGGGGGGGATGAATATGAGATTGTGTGGGGGGGGGGGGGGATGAATATGAGATTCTGTTACAGATGCATTTTGACGTTTACCGGATGAGAAACTGATTTTGTTTTGCTTTTTTTTTTTTTTTTTCCCCCTTTTTAGTTTTTGTTTTTCCTTTTTTGTTGACAAAAAGAGCTTTGTTATTGTTAATTCAGAACATTTTGCGACTTGTGGAGAAGATTCCTCTACCAAATCAGTTAATTGTCAAAAAAAGGGAGCATTAGAGGCCAAACCATGAGCAGCTCTATTTAGCTTCTCTATAGATATGGCTAACTTAGTGTCACATTTCAAGATTTTCATTGCGGTATACAACCGTGTGGTGCCGAGACTTTTGATTCAAGGCCAGCCTTCCACAAAATCTAGCAGTTTTGCAGGCTCTTTTGATTCAAGGCCAGCCTTCCACAAAATCTAGCAGTTTTGCAGGCTCTTACGCTTGTGAGCATCTGTTCTGAATTGTGTCAACGAGAACTGCTCCCATCCAAGTGTTGCTTAAAAACAGCCATGGTTGCTTTGACATTTTGAGGTTCGGCGCCCCCAACACTTGCCCCGCCAATAGGCCTGCAAGTGTCTCCTTGACTCTTGTAACATGACTGCGCGACCAAGTGCCTCTGCCTTTTGGTAGCAATTGTAAAAATATGTCGAGCCTACATGTCTCTTGATTTGTTCGGTCCGCATCGTTGATGCATCGCTTGTGCACTATAGTGCCAAGGGATCTCCTACCAACAGTGTGGTTCTCAAGCTAGCACGCCCCGAGCCTTCAAGCAAGTCAGCTGAGCGACCATATCCCGCAGCTCCAAACATGGCCGTCCAACTGTAGTACAATGTCATCCCTCTTGTACCTCACTAACTCAAGTCCATGAGTGTGATTAACGTTAAATCGACTCATGTCAGGCACCACGTATGTATCAGTTGCATCACGAGGCCCTAGTTAGGTTTGACATGTTTCCTCTATCAAGGTTTTTGCACACTGAACACGAGCGCATAAAACCAAAACCTCATGGCCAAAAATTAACACGATATTAGTCCTTGCTGATACCGTCTACAAGACATCTTGACTCATGAGGATACATGACACCAAAGTTCCCCCTGAATAGACTCGAGGCTTCTGGCCGTCTAATCGAAAGAAAGATCCCTCTAGCCATCGAACCGAGAGGAATAGCCCTTTGATTGATGGAAATCACCCCCTAAAAGGACGAGAGGGTCATACTTAGTTCATGAAAAAGAAGACAATAAAGTAGATAAATTAGACAAAATAAAACCAAACTATGGGCAACGGAGACTACACAGCGGACTTGTTGCCCCACCTATGGAGCAAATGATTGTTAAGTTTAGAAGCCCCTGATTCAAAAGGAGCTTGTGAATATATGAAAAGGCATAGCCCCCCTAGGAAGTAGCAGGAAGGTTCATTTTAGAATTTAGCACGCACGATTTTAACGGGAAAAGAAAGGAACAAAAATGGCCGCTAGTGCCGACATTGAAACCGTTACTTGATTTATCTTCTTCTAACCTTCTGGGAATCTAGCCAATATGAAACATGACACAAACAATTAAAAAAAATAAAAGGAAAATAGTTCCCTTTAATAATTTCAATTTTTTCAACTATATCTGCAGTGATAAAGCTTCCTCTTGTTATTGTTATAGGTATAACTTAATAGTAAAATAACACCCAACTCACTTAAAGGTGAAGAGTTCTAATCTCTCACTTCAAAATTAAAAAAAAAAAAAAAAAACCTCAATCTTTTTTTTCATTATTATTTTTATCTTTTTAACTCAGCATGCAGGCCTTAGGTATATTAAAATACATATATATTCAGTGCAAAAGAGTACGTATATGTATATGCATGCACTCAATGATACATCATAAAAGTATTTGGAAACTAAGTTACGTTTTGGGTGTTTAGAAGAAGAGTTCAAATTATTGGTTTGAATTGTAAAAAAGCGTAAAACTCTCATGAGCTACAGTAAAAAGCGACAATGTAAAACTCTTATGTGTATGGATAAACCTAAACTGATGGTTTAAACTACTCTTTCAAACACCCTAGAAGTTAAAACTTAAATCTTGTAACATGTGAGAGCTTTACATTATAGCATACTTTTGCTTTATACGGTAACAGTTGAAACTTGGTTTTCAAATACACTCGATATTTTTATCATTTGTCCTATTTAATTCACTTTCTTAATTTAAAAGATAAAGACATTTTGCTGATGCCCTGAAAAAAAAAAGTTTTTGCTTATGATTCAGCAAAAAAAAAAAGTTTTGCGTTGCCTTGCTTTGTTTTGTTTTTGGGGTGTTTGGAGTTGTAATTCTAACCATACAGTTTCAAATACAAACATAGTAGCTTGAAACTCTGTGGTTATAACTCCTCTCCTAAACATCACATTGTTTTTAGGATTATTATTCTGAAGAATTGCAAAAAAGGCTCAAAAGAGTTGGAACGTGGAAGGTGATGTTCTCCCTGGATTATTATTTTAAAGGCATAGGATTCTCCACATGTCGGGGCTTTGGTCACCATGAGACGGCGAACGTATGGAGGTGACGTTCTCTCTAGCAGGCAGAGGTGGTGGCAACAGGCAGTTTTCATGCGCCATTGGCTTGATTCTTTTCCGGCTCCCTTTCTTGTCATTTGGGTTTTATGGACTTGTTCTAATTTCACTATTTGTCAAATAAAAGCATTGATATTTACAAGGTTTAAATTTAATATGATTTCGTTGTTTTGTTTAGTTTGTGTGTTATATCTGTTTGTTATCAGCAGTAGGTATGTTGATGTCCATCTAGATTTGATTCTAGATCATGTGGCTTGTCTCCTCAATGTTCGGGATTTAGTTTCAGTTGACTTATTTGATTCATCGATTATAGTGGTCCTTCGTAATGACCGTTGGTCATACTTGTGTCAAACGAGGTCTTTTTCTTTTGGATCTCAACACTTTTGATTTATTTGCATGTTTCATCTATCCTTTTAACTCCTATAATAAGTGGTCATCTACGGTTACGTTTGAATATGTATTTTTTTTAATTGCCTATGAAGTTTTCCTTTATTTAAAAAAAAAAAAAAAAGGCTCAAAGGACTCGGAGAAAACAATGAGGAAATTATTTTCTTTTTGAAAAGACAATTAAAAGCCATTGCCAAGGACACGGTTTTATGTTGTGTGCCTCTATTTTATAGGACGTACAAGCACGACCTCAACATGGTCGGAAACTATTATTATTATCTATAATGAATGGCCTGCTAGAGATTATACCCTGCTCTGCATACCTATTAAACACTAAACTTCCCTATTTGCCATGTCAGTGATACGTCCTTTTTTTTTTAATTTCTTTTTTCCTTAAGAAAATATTCGACCGTTGTGTCAGTGGATGGCAAGAAGGATAAGTGCTCGTTCAATAGAAAAAGGAAGGTCAGGGAGAGATGAGAGAGAAATAGAGAGAGAGAGAGAGATTCTATGTAAGGAGAGCACATAAATTATTATTTAAATTTAAAAAGGCATTAAAAATGAATCATTAAAAGGATAAAGGTTAGACCATTATTGGGTAATAATTCTGCACCAAATTCAGCAAGGCTTTCAATTGTCAGTCCGACGAAAAAACCAACACGTTCTTGGCAACTCAGTAACTGGAGTTTCCCTAAAATACTCAAAAACCCTTTTTTCTCAGATACTCTTCCATTTCTTCCCATCCTTTTTCCTTGCAAGTCTTGCCTTGTTTGTCTACTTAAGATCTCTTCCAAAAATTCTTTCAAAAACGCCCTTTTCTTTCATTTGGGTTGCTGTCAAATCCTTATCTGACACAAACAAGAACCAGAGAAGAGAAGAGACACCATGGACGCTATTTCTCAGTGGCAAAAACAATGGTTTAATTACATCCAATCCCTTCGTCAAGAGGTTCACCACTTTTTTCTTTTCTTATATTTTCTTTTCTTTTTTGCCCTCAAAATTGTAGATTTTCATGACCATAACAATTGTTTTATGTTGATACTCTTTTGGGGCTATTTCTTATTTATTTTTTTTTGTATGTTGCGTGAGTGATCAAATTGATTTCATATGTGATTATATATAAATCATGTTCTTTATTAAACTTTTTTTTCAAATTTTTTTTGGGGGCTGTGAGAAGGGATTTTTGGACGACCAGTTTGTGCAGCTAAAGAAACTGCAGGACGAGAACAGCCCGGATTTTTTGGTCGAGGTTGTCTCTCTCTTCTTTCAAGACTCTGAGAAGCTTCTCAACAACATGGCCAACGCTTTGTCAGTTCTTTTTCTTTTTTCTCTGCCTCCTTTTTGTCTGTACCTAATCCTATAATATTTTGTTTTATTTTTTATTTTTTATTTTTTGCTTGTGGGCCTATGTAATAGAAACTGTTTGTCTGTGTCCAATGGGCCATGTGAAAATAAAATCTTCATTTTTTGCAGTGAACAAAAGGTTGTGGACTTCAAGCAAGTAGATGCCTATGTTCATCAGTTCAAGGGCAGTAGTGCCAGGTATTATTTATTATTTATATATTCATTTCATTTCATTTGATTTCTTTTTTTTTCATTTCTCTGTTAATTCAATGTGTAACATTATGTAGTAAGAGTTGCTTATGAATTGAATTTGAGAGGAACCATTTTATATTCAAGTGCTTGAATCTTATTTTCAATATGGTAATTTTGATTCTTTGGTTGGCAAACAGCATTGGTGCATTGAGAATAAAGAATGTATGTGTTGACTTCAGAACTTCCTGCGAGGCCCAGAATTTGGAAGGGTAAGTTGTGCTCCAAATTCATTTTGTTTTGTTTTGTTTTTTTCTCTAGAACTTTTGTAATTTAATTGTTGTGCTTGAAGTGGGAATGTTATGAGTTAATTGTGAACATTATTTGTTCCCTTATTAGCCACAAAGAAAGAATAATAAAAAAATCCTAGATAGTAGACTTTTCTAGATTGAGGAGTAATATTGAGGCTTTGAGACAATGTTAGTTGTTGAATGTTGGGGGGTGAAAAAGAAATAAAAGAAATGTAATGAGCATAATTCCTTGGTTGAAGTGAAGAGGTATAGTACTGTTTCAGTTTCTACCAAATTCAATTGTTGAAAGTTCTTTACTTAGGTTGCTTGGCAACTTTGAGTTTAAATTAAAACTGTCTTGTCTCGTGTGAAACCTTTATACTATAGCGTGTGAGAGCTTTATAATATTTGAGTTTGAATTCAAGGTTCTTTTGATGCACGGGTTCAGAATGGTGTGGTTTCGAACTTTATGATTTGAATTGTGGATTCTGAACTATATGGTTTAAACGGTGGTTTTTAAGTGACGTTTGAAATGTAAAGGTTTAAAACAAGAACTGGTGTTTGAAAAACTATAATTAATAAAAAAAAAGGAAAATGAAAATGGCTTTACTGTAAAAAATGATTGAAAACCATCTAAACTTGAGGGATGGCAAAATTTAGATTTTGGGTATTTTGGTCGATTTAAAATCGTCTTCGATGGTTTGAAACCATCTCAGTTATTTCTCTATCAAACTCTAATTTAAACTATCTCTATAGTTTAAAACCGCATTTATAGTTTTAAAACTATACACTAAATGACACATCATAAGTTTAAACCAAAGTTGCGAAATACCCGCGTAGTTCAACTAATACTCATATATATTACACTTGACAATAGAGAAAGCACCTTTGCTTCTTTTGTAAGAATTTTTTCTTTTTAATTGTATACCATTATGGATATGATTTGTAATCTTTTCCCAAAATTGTAAGCTAAGAAATCAGTGACCAGGATGATTTTTTTTCTTTGTCCCAAAAAAAACATCTATAGTTTTTGCCGTCACTGATCATATAGTATTCTCATGATTAAACTATGAACATCTTCAGAGTTCATTGGAGGCTGATTAACTATTCAATCTTATCCCCTTATCATTTTGTGAGCAAAGATTGTTTTGTCACATGAATTCTGGATAATGTGTTTGTTAGCAGGTGCTTGAGATGTCTGCAACAAGTGCAACAAGAATGCTCTGTCTTGAAGAACAAGCTTGAAAATTTGTTAAATGTTAGTGCATCAGATTCCTTTATAATCAATCACTTCTAAATTTTCCATTTTCTCTCTCTCTCTCTCTTTATTTTTTCTGAGTTATGTTTCTTTTTGGTAATGTTTCTTCTCTCAGCTGGAGCAACAGATCGTGGCAGCTGGTGGATCAATCCCAGTAATAGAATAAACAGCTACTACTGGTGCAACTTTTTCTTCAGATGGAATACTACACAACAGCTAGCAGACTAGCAGTATTTATGTAGTTTTTGAGATTTATTTTCTAAATAATAATAATAATAATAATAAATAATAAAACTCATACAGAAGCACTAGCAAGATTTTTGTCTAGACCTTGTTTGAAAGAGTAGTTATGGAATAAAGTGTTTGATTTTGATAGACCTTGTTTTGTGGCAGTTTGAATGGTTAAAAGTGTGATCAAGAACCATGAAATTCATACAGCTGGTGCTTGCTTTTCCTTTGTTGCTCGACATCAAGTTGTGTAATAATAACTCTTGCCTGAAAAGATATTTTCTTGAGGTTTTAAGGGTTCTTCTCCACTGACAGATGTGATCAAAATTATTTTTTTATAAATCTAACGGTTGAATAATAAATACCTACTGATAGATTACTTTTTTAGTACCTACCAAGCAAGTTTCCTTTATATAATTATATGGTCAAAAGCAATTTTTATTTGTTGTTTTTTTTGGAGGAAATTTGGGAATCTGCCCTCTTAACTCATATTTTGGTTTTGTTCCCTTCCATTAGGGTGCGTTTGGTTGGAAGGATTTGAGGAAGGAAATGAGTTAGATAGGAATTTTGTTTGGTTGAGTGGATTATGCAAAGGAAGGAAAAAGGTTGTAGGTTGCTTTTTCACGAGGCTCCACCAAAATTTGATCATTCCAAATATGGATGGAAGGGACTATAAAAAGCTTGCTTTGACTGTGTAATTACAATTTTGCCTTTCTCTTCTCTCTTTTCTTTTCTTTAATTTATATTATTTTGAGCTTTTTTTTAACATTTTTGTTTTACGTTCCTTTTTTCTATGTTCTTTGTATCTAAGCCGTATATTTTTTTTGCTTCTTGTTTTTATTTATTATAAATGTGCTTTCTTTTTTTTCAACTAACAAAAACATATATAACTGGAAAGCATCTTTTATGTCCAATAAAAACTTTTTATGAAAATAACTTTAAAACAGTTAACTTGACATTAAAATATATTTTCCATCTAACATATGAATTATTTGTATTTTAATTCATCAATAAAAAATAAACAAATAAGTTAGTTAATTTATTTGGGTAGTATGGTAATTTTGTATGAAAATATCAATCACTCCTCTCTTTTTTCTATTCAATACCAAACAAAAAAAATAGACAATAGCATTCATTCCTTACTATTATACTAAACAACATTAAAGAAACTCATAATTTTTCCTTCTCTCTTTCCTCGCATCCTATCCATCCTTCCATTCTTCCTTCCATCCTACCAAACACACCCTTGGGACTCTGCCAGTTCTTAAGTTCATATGTGATGGGAGAAAGGGAGGGCCTAAATCTTATAACGATTGAGAAAGGGTTTTTGTTATTTTCTTTTTTGTGGTCTATTATTTTACTTTACTCTGCATGACCTCTTAGACGCATTATCATCTGCATAGTTTTGGCCTAATTTTGCATTTTCACATGTCATTTAAAACATAAAAATCACCTTTATACTTGTCCATACATTGCTGTACAAGAGAGAGATTCCAAACCCATTGAGCGAATGGTTGGGATCATTTAGAATGGAGGTTGATGCTTAGTACAGTGGTTAGAACTGTAAGTATTGTAGCATATGAAAGCTTTACACTCTATCAATTTTTTTGCTTTTATTATAGCATGTAAGAGCTTTACATAGTTCCTAACTAAAAAATTGGTTAAAACTAACTAATACCAAACAAATGTATTCATAAACCCATGTACAATTTGTGGTCCAAACTCAACCCTTAAAAGTTCAAGGCGATTTTATAATTAGTAAAATTATAACCAAATTTCCAAGCCTTTTGCTTGAAGAAAACTTCAGCCTGGTGGAAACACCCATATCATCATTAGCACACAGAAAAGCTTTTATCATTGAACCTTGGAGAAAATGATCTTCTGAGTTCTGAGACAGCTAATCCCTCCTATATTTCAGTAGCAGGAGAGGTGAAATTTATGCCTTGTAATGATCTATTGACTGCTTATCTTTTTTCCTTATGAACAAGCGAGTTTTTTTTTTTTTTTTTTTGGTTTTTCTTTGCCTTTATAAACAAGGCAAATTATTTTTCACGACTAGTAGGACTGTTTCAGTTGTTAGGTCAATTTTTTGAGAAAATGTTCACATTAAAAATTATAACACACAATATATAACTGCTCTCAGTCATAGATAAGATTTCAACTGTTAAAACAATAGTTCTTACGTGTGATTAAAAAAATGGACGGCCCCATGTTTCTTTGAACTTCTCTATGGCTCTGATGTTTAAATATTTCATTAGCTAACTGAACTCATGTGAAATTCATAAGTTATAGGGGTGACATTGAGTGATTAGATAGGAAACTTTTGACTCTTTACCATTCATAAGAGTAGAAAGCTACCAAAAGGGACCCCAAAAGCAGGAGGTTGATCTGTTACAAAAAGGGTTTTTGTGTAGCTGGATGAAAAGGACATCTCGCTCAGAATTACATAAATGTGCATATGCTGATAATAGAAGAGGAAGAAGAAGTTCTGCAGTGCAAGGCCAACCATTTAGTACCAACCACATCCAATCCAAAGGACCATGAAGTGGGTATTCTTTGGTTGTTGGAGTTGGTGCATTCTGCACCCTTTCCAATGAAAAATTAACAGACTTTGGTGGCCCATCTTGACATGGGGTTGCTAGCTTGCTTTTAACTGTTATCGCCCAAAAAAACTCTATTATTAAAGATCAATGATAACGCGCAAGAGCATAGCTTATATGAAACTTACTAAGCTTTTACACAATAATGTTACAGAATTCACTCTCTGGAAGTAAGATGGCAGCGCAAGTTGCTTAATCCGTTGCTTTGTTGCCTTACTTATATTATTATAAAATTATAAAAGCAAGCAATTCATTTGGTCCTTTTATTGTATTTTTTCAAAAGTACAAAAACATCGTATATGTAAAAGTTATTGCACTGTCATATCATAACTTTAAATTCACTTGGGCTTATCTTGATTCTATTTTTGTTATATAAAAGACGTACAAAAGCAGCATGTACATGAAAATTATTGAGTGTTGTCTGATGATAACATCGAACTCACTTGTTTATGTAGTGCTACGTATGTAATAATAGGGAAGATTATATTTGAAAAACAATATTAAACTCTGTCATCAGCGTTCTTCCAACTATTATCAGCCAAAAAACTCTATCATTAAACATCAAGGATAAGGTGCAAAAGCATCGTTTATCTAAAAGTTACTAGCTGTTACATAATAATGTTAAATTTATTTGATCCTATTTTATTTAAGAGTATAAAAATATTACATATGTGAAAGTTATTGCACTGTCATATGTAATAACATTAGATTCACTTAATCTTATTTTGATTATTTTTTGTTACGCAAAAGAAGTACAAAAGCATCATATATATGAAAATTATTGAGTATTGTCTTGTGATAACATCGAACTCGTTTATGTATTGCCACATATATGACGATAAATAAAATTATTTGAAAAAAATATTAAACTCTATTATCAGCATCCTTCTAACTATTATCAGCCAAAAAGCTCTATTATTAAAGATCAATCATAATGTGCAAAAGCATCACTTATCTAAAACGTTGTCACATAGTTATATTAAATTCATTTTGCTCTATTTTATTTTATTTAAGGGTATAAAAGTATCACATATGTGAAAGTTATTGCAATGTCATATAATAAATCTAGATTTACTTGGTCCTATTTTGATTTTTTGTTATATAAAAAAAAGTATATAAGCATCATATATATATATATATGAAAATTATTGAGCATTGTCCCGTCATAACATCAAACTCACTTGTTAATGTATTGCCACATACATGATGATAGATAAGATTATATATGAAAAAATATTAAAACTCTATTATTAGCTTCTTTCTAACCATTATCAGCCAAAATACTCTATTATTAAAGATCAATGATAATGTGCAAAAGCGTCCGTTATCTAAAAGTTTTTACGCTGTCAGATAATAATTTTAGATTTATTTGGTCCTATTTTATTTAAATTTTTTAAGAGTACAAAAGTATCATACATGTGAAAATTATTGTACTGATATATAATAATGTTAAATTTATTTGGTTCTATTTTGATTCTTTTTTTCATAAAAAAGAAGTACAAAACATCATTATATATATATATATATATATGAAAATTATTGAGCGTTGTCTCATCATAACATCCTGCTCTTTTGTTTATGCATCGCCACATGTACATGTTCGATAAGATTTACATTTGAAAAATTTTGCTAACACTCTACCAAGTACTAATAGATAAAACTGAACTTACAATGATTTTTTCAAGCAAAATAAATAAATAAATAAAGCTCATCCTGATGTTCCACCACTCGAGCTCCTTTCGAAACAAACATAGAAATCAATTCCTTGCCTTTGGCATTTAAAGAATTGCTCCGCAACTTCCTGTGGTTTTGATCCTTTTGTTTGTTTCTTACTTATTTTTCACAAGGTATTTTTGCTCCCATCTTGTATTTAGTAACATGCCAAATCTCCTTCCATCATCCCTTCACGAAATAAGTATTTTTTTCCATTCTTTAGATATTCTGTTTATTTAGTTTTCAATTCTCGTCACAATTTCTTTTAACCTTATTTGCTTCTTCTCAGTGTCACTTCCTGATTCACAAATGATTTCGGGAAAAAAAAAAAAAAAAGGTTGTCGTTTGCAACTATGGTTAGCTTCTAATGGCCAAATTAAGGTTGTCGTTTGAACCAAGAAAAGATAAATTAATTAGTAACAAAATTCACATCAACTTGATAAACCAGATTTACTCAATATGGACTAGGATAGACTTCTTTTGACTCCCTTAAACACGGAGTTTGAGTCTGCACTTTTCTGGGGTAACCTTTTTTCGGAATTATTTTTTACTCAGGAAGGCAAAGTTTTGAATCAAACCCAAAGTGGGGTTAGAAGTGGTACAGACAACCAGATAGGATCATTAGAAGATTGTGAAAGACGTATACCTCTTTTTTTTTTTTACTATGTTTCTTTGACTCCAAAGCGTGGGTTTGTTATGGAGTAATGTGTACCTTCTGTCTTTGGCTTCAAGGAAAAAGGCCTGGAGAATTGCAAAGAATATATGCCAGAATGAAAACGACAACTAAGCCTGTCGTTTACCCTTTTCTTTGACGACCCCAACCAAAATAAAAATTAAAAAAAAAAAATTGAAGGAAATTTGTTTTCAGCTCTATTACTGCACCATGTTCTAGCACAATAAAACAGTTCTTAGATGAATATCATTGGTAATTTTTTTCTAACAAACTTTGGATTTTTTAAATAATTAACTAACTTTATTTTTCTTGGTAAGATATTGTAACTACACATATGTTACAAGTTATAACATGGATGAAAAGAACTTGATCATGTTGTAAATATATATATATATAGATAGATATATATAAAGCCATACAAAATGCATGACTGTAAAGGGGTCATTTTTCTCTTTTGGTCAAAGAATTTTAAGGGCTCATTGGCAACACCTAGGACCAAGACCTTCCATTTTTTTAACCATTACTCTCACAAACATCCCTTTTCTTCATCTAAAAAAAAAAAAAAAACCTCTCTAAGAATCCGAGTCTGGCCCACAAACGACAACCAAGTTAGGAAGGAAAAAAAAAAAAAAACCTGGGTAATTTTTCACAGGACAAATGGATGACCCACACCTAGCTGTCACCCACGAGCTCTCGTACAAAGTTAGTACCTTTTCCTTCCATTTTCACAATTAACATGCCTAGGTGTCGCCCTCACACGCCGGTGACATTAAATAGCGAGAATCACCATCTGTCACTCTAGCGCCAAAGCCAGCCCCTTTCGCTCCGTTGTATGTATCCCCCTTGGTCACGTGATCTCCGTCCGGAACAACCGCAACCACATGTGCTGAGCTGTCTTCCGAACCTGACACTAGACCTCCCACGTAGGCTCGGACAACCGTTTGCCCCGACTCCCAAACCCCAATAAAAAATAGAAAAAAACATAATCAGACAAAAATAAAAAAATAAAAAAAATATAAATATATCAGTGTCTCTCCAAGAACAAAGTAGAAACTGCTTAACAAGCGTCTTCTCTGAGAAGCCAAAATTATGAAAAAGCAGTGTCATTGAGAGACGAGTATCAGAATTCGATCAACAGCTGGAAGATTCACAGCAAAATTTATTTGCTTCTTCTCAAAGCCAAAATTCCCGTTTATTTCTTCTCTTTCTGTCTCCATATCTATATATTTCTCTCTCTCTCTAGACATCATCTGAGACAGAGAGAGAGATTTGATGCTGATAGTCCCCTCTCTCTCGCCATTAAAGCTTTCACGCTGTGTCCCACGAGATATCAGCAGTTTCCTCTCACGAAAAAGCAAACCTTTGTCTCAAACCCCTTTTTCTCTGCTATAAAACCCATTTGAGCACTTCTTTCTTCGCGAGCTCAGTCAACAATGGCGAAGCAGAGGACTTTGGGTTTGGGTTTCGGATTCTTGATTCTGTGTATGTGCTTTCTCAACTCTAATGTGATGATCGCCTCCGCCATTCTCGATCCGCTCGATTTCCTCGCTCTCCAGTCCATCCGAAAGGCCCTCCACGACCTCCCCGGCTCCAACTTCTTCGCCTCCTGGGACTTCACCGCCGACCCCTGCAACTTCGCCGGTGTCTTCTGCGACGGCGACAAGGTCGTCTCCCTCAACCTTGGCGATCCCCGAGCCGGCTCCCCTGGCCTCACCGGCCGGATTGACCCCTCCATCGGGAAGCTCTCCTCCCTCGCCGAGTTCTCCATCGTCCCCGGCCGTGTCTACGGCCCTCTTCCCCAGTCGGTCTCGCAATTGAAGAGCCTCCGCTTCCTCGCCGTCAGCCGGAACTTCATCTCCGGCGAAATTCTGGCGACTCTTGGCCATGTCCGCAGCCTCCGGACCCTCGACCTCAGCTATAACCAGCTCACCGGAGGAATCCCCCGCTCGATCGGAACCCTAACGGAGCTCACCAACCTCATGCTCTGCCACAACCGCCTCTCCGGTTCGGTCCCACCGTTTCTCTCCCAATCGCTCACTCGCCTCGACTTGAAGCACAACGGTCTGTCCGGTTCCTTCGCTCCCGGTTCGCTCCCTTCCTCTCTCCAATACCTCTCCCTCTCATGGAACAAGTTCACCGGTCCAATGGACCGGATTCTGAACCGGCTCGACCGGCTGTACTATCTGGACCTGAGCTTAAACCAGTTCACGGGTAAAATCCCGGGTCGGGTCTTCACTTACCCGATCACCAACCTCCAATTGCAGAGGAACCAATTCTCCGGTCCGGTTGAACCGGTCGATCAAGTCACAATTCCGACCGTTGATCTGAGCTACAACAGGTTGTCTGGTCATATATCGCCGCTGTTCTCCACCGTAGAGAATCTCTACCTCAACAACAACCGGTTCATGGGTCAAGTACCGGCTTGTTTCGTGGACCGGTTATTGGCCGCTAGCATACAGATACTCTACCTGCAACACAATTACCTGACCGGCATTGAGATAAATCCGATGGCTGAGATTCCTCTGAGCAGTTCGTTGTGTCTACAGTATAACTGCATGGTGCCTCCCGTACGGACGCCTTGCCCCTTGAGAGCTGGGAAGCAGATAACAAGGCCAACTTCACAGTGCATCGAGTGGAAGGGGTAAATCTGGAGGTTCATATTACATATGGGGGTAAAATTGGAAATTCGAAAGTGAGATGGGTTTTGGTCCTTTGGATTGTGTTAATCCATGTGGGGTTATTTTTTATTCGTTAAATTAATTTAATTTAATTTTGTGGAATTCGTGAGTAAGTGATGAAAAATAATAAGTTCATGTCCTGTGAAGAAGTGTGGATATGAAAGAAAAAGAGTTTAAAAGGCTCGTGGGAGGCTATAAAATTTATGTTACTATTTAATATGACAATCTTTTTGGGGACAAAGGTTTGTATCATGTATTACTATGATAATTGAAATCTATATAGATTCATGTTATTGCCCTTTAGCTTTACGTGTAGCTTCAAAATTGTGTTCATTTATTTCTCGCAGCAGAAGTTGATGGTTGTGTATTTTTTTAGTGGCAATGTCAGATTTTTTGCAGTGCATGGCATTTACTTTACAGAACTACAACCACAGTTTTCACAAATTTTGTTTATAGACGGCTTAAGAAATTGACATGGGTACTATTAGAGTTAAAGTGTCTAAACTCGCTACTAAGGAATTGAAGATCCTTGATTTGATCATTTTCATGATGGGGCCTCTAGTGACACATAAAAGAATGAGACCAAGTTTATCTAGGTTCGTTGCAGTGACTTGTCTTGGCTGCTGAGCAGCCTTTTACCAGGGCTTCCAAATACACAACCCAATTCCGATGGAAGGTTTGTAAGGTAGGGTTAAAACTAAAACTTTTAAATTAAAATTATAATATGTTAAAATTTTATATTATAATTTTTTTTTTATCATTGTATTATATGAGAGCTTTATGTTGTAACAACTAAAAGTTTAATTAGAACTGATTTTACTAAACACTCTTTTAGAACAACACCATAATACAATGATACAGTATAAAACCATTTAGTTCCAACTGTAAACAGTATAAAACTCTCATATGATACAGCATGAAGCAAAAGTAAATTATAATGTAAAACTCTTTATGCTATAATGTAAAAGTTCAAATTTTTGTTTGAACTATTCTCGCAAACATTCTAATCTTGCATTTTAGGATTTACGAATTGAACGGTGATGTCACTGTTTAAAACAATATACAAATTTAACAATATAGATATCACTGTTTAAACAATATACAAATTTAACAATATAGATACCACTGTTTGAACTCTACTCTAGCAATAATATATTGTTTTAAACGGTGATATCTATGTTGTTAAATTTGTTTTTTTAAAAACTTTAATGTAATTTTAACTAGATTTTGGCGTTTAGAAAATGCCCTCTTGAAATGGCTCCTACTGTTAAAATACCTTTAAAATAATTTTATATGTTAAAAACTTTTATGGGTAATTATTTTTTTCTTTTTTTTTTGGTCATTCAATGACTCAAACAATGTGTGATGTATTGCATTGTAGTTGTACCCAAATCTTTACCGTCCGATACTTTGATAGCATAAAATAAAAGGCAAAGGCTGAAATGCTTTTTATGTGGAGTTCTTTTCGTTTCGTGTTCGGAGAAGAAGAGGAGAGATGTCGGAGTCCAATGACGGTCCTCTGCGTATCGCCTTTATGATACGCCCGGGTTCTTGTAGATGACAACATCATCATTGGAGCCAACAGCCCCAATTAATCATCTATTTGTCTCTAGATTTCACGCACTTAAAAAACTTCCAAACATATGCCTACTTCTCTAAATAATAATAATTGGATTACACAATTGTATTTCTAATAATTAATTCTAAAAAAACATTTTTAATGAACGTGCCAAGAAAACAGTGATTATATCGTTTTATTAATTAGTTGTTTGGTATTTTTAATTTCAACTAAAACTTTTTGTTGTTAAAATGTAAAGTTTTTGCATATTACGGTGCCAAGAGAAAATAAGTTAGTGTAAGTCTCTTACATACTACAGTATTTTTAATTAAAATTGATTTAAACTATTGGTTTAAACAAATGTTTTGAGCACTTTATAATTTATTATTAGATTAAAGACATTATAACCTTTCATTGTGTGCCTTCTAATGCAAGAGGGTGAGATTAGGTGGGTAGTTGTAAGACACAAAGCTTGTGGCACATGGATGAGACCAAAGTAGTTTGCAAAAGAGTCAATCCAAGTGACTTTTTCTTTTCAACTTATTTGCTGCTTCTTGTCTTCTGTTGTCGGGGTTATGCAAAATGGCCTCTGCCAAAAGTTCAGAAGGCAATTCCCATGTGTCCATTATGAGCTGTCTTGGCAATGCAGGTCCAAGGGCTTGGATCTCTCAGTGCTTTTGAATACCATTTTCTGATTTATAAGATTCAGTGAGTAGTAGTTACTTGTTAGGATTGTCACTCCACAATTGTCAAGAAGTTGACCACCAATCTCATAGAATGAAACAAACATGTAACAACTATCATACAACATCAACTAACGCAATAAAAAATTCTTGTCAAATAAACACATGATGATCATTCAAATTTGCACAAATACTAAAAGAGTGTAATTATTATTCAAACTAATAGGATATTTGGCAAACCAACTTAACCTGAAAAAATATGTTCAAATACTATAGCAAATAAGAGTTTTATACTATAGTTGCTTTTTGTTTTACACTATAGATGCTAAGAGTTTCAGGCTCTATTTGGCTGGTTTCAACTGTATATAGTATAAACCTCTCTATAACTACAACGCAAAATAAAAAAAAACAACTATAATGCAAAGCTATCAGCAACTACAATGTTTTAAACCAATATGGGTTCTAACCAACGGTTCCAACTGCTCTCTCAAACAACCTATTACACCATGGACGGTTCGAACGGGTGAGTTTAAACTGATGTGCCAAATATATAATAAACTTCCAAAAAAACAAACAAGCAATCAAAAATTCTCAAAAGACGATAATCAATTAGATTAGGCGTTAAAGATAAGTTAATTAAGGGCAGGAAGACCATATAAATGAAGCTAGTAGCCTGGTAGTACACAAGTAGGCCGTTGTGGTGACTGCTGAACGCCAATGATTATTTATGTCTGCTTTGATTTAATGGGATTTGGTTCTCTACAAGATGTTTGTCAAATACTAAAGAGGGGTCCTCAAAATTGCGTTTGTTCATTCATTTATCATTATCATTACAAATAAGGGCCCTCATTTTTGCATCTTTAAGTTTCTTTTCCAAAGTTAGATCCCTCATTATGTTATTATTCTTTGTGTAGTGCCTTTGTGAGGAAATTTTTTTGTCAATCAGCTAAGAAGGGTCATTACTTGATGCTTCTTCATCATTTTCCAGGACCCACTACTTAGAACTTAAAGAACTTCAGAGTACTCTTTTGAGGGTCCCTCTCAGGCAGATATACGGACTATGCAGTTGACATGCTATTGAAGCTTTGCTCCATGTGTTACCTATTATTCAATTTCATTTTCTAGCTTTAAATATATATATATATATATATATTCAGTATCTGATTACTTCCTAAGCCTCAGCTTATTATAGTGCAAAGAGGAAAATGATCTTTTTCTCACTTCCAAGACTCTCTCCTTAAATGAAATGTCTCCTCCGAAGTCTCTTCTTGCTCATAGGGGCAGGAGCTTCTCCATTACCTGGGAATTCCCATTTGACAACATCTCCATCCCAAGAGAGACTCACAAGCATGGGATAATAAGGGTGCCAACTACAATCCCGCGCGGGTGATTTGTGGTGCTGAAGGCAAGCAACTTGGGCTCCACTTACCTGCAAAGGAATAACATGTAACCCGTGAAATGAAAAGACAAGACACTTTGAGTGAAGAGACAAGGAAACATTCACACACACATTATAATTCAGGTTGGCACAAGCCATGCTTCGCACTTGTGTACTCATATCAGGTCATTCATAATTCCTATAGGCTCGAAGGCTGGATAAAAGAAACAAAATAAATAACAAATTGGTCGCGTCACAGGAATCCATACTCGATCATGAGTATTTTTCTTCTTTTTTTTTTTTCCTTTTCCGCAGAAGATCCAAAATACTTGGGGTGCTCAGCAAACACATCTTTTTCACCCTTCACTCAGCACAATAGATTTGACGGTACATGATGCACACATACAAACATTGTATATACAACAATCGCCCCATTTTGCAACTCTTATGATTTTATCATGTCATGCACAAACTCCCATTGTAGATGATGACTTAAAACAGAAACTCCAATAGTGCAGAGAGATGCTCCAATTATTTTGCATCATTTTTTTTTTATAAACCCCTCAATAAAGTTAATTAAAGAATAGCATGAAAGCCAAAATTTTCGCTTCAAACCACCATGTAGAAAGAAAGGAAGGAAGGAAGGAAGGAAATAAGGTAAGACTTTCTCATGAAGATAAAGGAGGAGTTCAAGAGCAACATGGCAAGTTAGGAAGTAGGCATGCCAAGTATCAGCATTAGTAGGATTTCAAGGAAAACTTGTTTGTTTAATGTTGTGGGCTTTTTTTGGGCCGAACTACTCATTCCAAGGCTCTTTTGGAAAAAAAAATTTACTAAATTTTCACCGAAACTTTCTGTCTTTCTTTATTCTTGCTTACTGGGAAAGCTGTGTTAGCCATTTTGATCAATCTCCTTACTTTCCAGAGGATTTCTCATTCACTCCTCCGATGTATGTTGAGATTTGATCAATAAAATTGTGTTTTCGTCTAAAACAAGTATTATGGCATTGATGTATACCCAGTATGCCAACTAAAAACACACAGTAGAAGTTTTCTTATTCTTGATACGCCATATAACAACTAAGTCTCAAACACAGAATAAATGACAGATTTACGATCAATGAATGCTAATGTTTCACCAAGCTTCTCCAGTCCGTTCATACAGGTCATTAAGGTTTAATAAAGTTGAAAGTCGTATACGATCCAGAACATTGTGGTCCAAGATGGTAAAATTAGTTACTAGAAATGAAAATGGGCAATTTTAGGCTAAGTAGATGCTAAAGGCATGAGGCTATACAAGAGTCCCGCGTACCTTTTTCAAAGCCTTAACTTTCTTTCAAAACTACAAAATATCAATTGACTTTAAAACATGTGTTTTAACATGTGTTTTAATTTTATCTTTTGCAAACTTTTTTGATTGAGAAAACATGAAAATAAAATAGTAATAGCCTTAATTAAACCTAATTTGTTTATGAAATATATGTTTCTTTTTATGACAAAATTATTCAAAAATATTTTGAAATTTAAAGTCATAAAACGTAAGATTTTTTTTTTAAATTTGATGTTTTGTTTAGGATTTTTATGTTTTTAACATATAAAATATTTTTTCTAATTATTTAAGAGTAGTCATATTGTTTTGTCCAATCTTCTATTCATATGAATAAAATTGAAATAAATTTTTAAAATTTAAATGATACATTTGTAGTAAGAGCAAAGAGAATTCAAATGATATCTTTGCAGTTTCTAAAAACAAATGGACAAATTGAAAAGTAATTAAAATTATGATGTATAATTATGTATTAACCCCTTTTTTTGTTCTTTCTTTCTTTTAAATCTTTATTGATAGGGTTTTGTTTTTTATTATTGTAAACTTGTTCAAATATACTTATTTGATTTAACCGTTGAAAAACAAACACCTATATACTATAGATACTAAAAAACTCTCTTTTTTTGGTTTTTTAATCATAACAATAAAAATTATAAATTGTTTAAATTTTACGACATAATTACATCAATAAATTATTATTATTCTTTTTTTAATTATTATTCTTTTACAATGGGTTATGGTAATGCACCATAATAATTATTGAAATATTTTTTAGACCAATTTAACCTGATAATAATAAAAATAAAATCAGTGTTAAGAAACATAAATTGTTTGTGGATGTCATCACAAAATCCAATTAAACATTTAAAAATTCATGAAGGGTTAAGTATAAAAATATTAATAACTCATAAAAAATTTTTGCCTATACTATTAAACATTGAGAAGTTTCATAGAAATTAACTAAGATTTTTTGATAAGTTCATTGTATCTATGAAATGCCTAGAAATATGCAGTGTTATAAAGCAATAGATGTACTTTATGAAGTGGTGAGGAAGAGTAGAAAAAAGAAATAAAGAAAGAAAGAAAAAAATGAGAGAAAGAGAGACTATTAATAAAGAAATCTTAATATTTTATCTTCATATTATATTACTTATGTTTTTAATTTATTATTATTTTTTATGGCATATTTGGTGCGCAGGATTATGGAGGATTAGATTATATTAAATCTTAATATTTTGTTTGGTAAAAAACTTTAAAGGATTGGATTGGATTGGATAAGAGCTTATCCAATCCATGCTTGAATCCTCTCAAAAGAGGATTAGACAATCCTTTGCTAAAGCATAGGATTAAACATAACCTTTATATATTGTAAAAATTTTCAAGGATATATCTGCAAAAATTTATAAAAATTTAAGTCAAATTATAATTTTTTTTAAAATGAGGGGTCAAAACATAATTTTTATGTAACAAAAATATTTCTACTAATTATATTTTTGCCCATATAAACTTACAAAATTACAATTTGACTGAAAATCTGTAAAACTTTTACAAAAAGGCCCCTATCTTTATAACACAACACCAAATATAGGTTGTATTAACTAAAATTTTATCTTATCTATTCCAATACAATCCAATCTAGTCCAATCCTCTAAGGTTATTCTATCCGATGTTATCCTATCTTATGTACCAAATGAATACTTATGGCATTGTAATGAGTTATCAACACGGTCTCTAACAGTTGGTAATTATTATAAGTTAGATTTCTCAAATTAATAATTCCGTATAGTATGTATCAATATATGCACTTAGTTTCTTAGATGCACTCCCATAACTTTACATCGCTTCAAATCATTCACCTCTAATAAGTTCTTGAAAAACTACAAAAATAACATTTGAATTAAAAAATATATATTTCAATTTCTATAAAAGGAAGAAAAGTCATTGCCCTTAAATAATTATGAACTGTATTTCATAGATTTAATAACATAAAAACAAATATTAAAACAAAACAACAAATTTCAACAAAAAAATCATAAGTTTTATGTTTTTTTAAATATTAAAATATTTTTTTAAAATATTTCTCAAGAAGAAAATATATTTCAACATTATATTAGTTATAATTAAGGATATTTTTGTCTTATCTTCATGTTTTTTATGTTCAAGAGATAAATTTGAAACAAGTTTTTTCAAATTTAAAAGATACATTTACAGTTAAAAAAAGAAAATAAATTAAAAAATAATTAAAATTAAAAGATATAAATATATAATTAACCGTAAAAAATTTAGGAGTTGACATGGAAGAGAAGAGAAGAATAGGATTATAGAAATAGCGCTTTAGTAGAATTTTAGAACGATATGTCGTTCATTCAAAATAGAAACAACATTTAGTCCTCTATAATGTTCTTTTTACCATAAATTTTTATAACGACAGTGTGATTTTGTATCATACAATTGACATTTTATCATTTTAATTCCGTTTTGCAAGTGTGTTGTCCTTTTAAATTAAAATAACATGTCATTTTCTCGTTTTATGAATTACCCGAGGTGAAAAAACGACATGTTTATTCAAAAGAGTGAACACCCTTTCTTGCAGTTGGGAAAGGACATTGTGTTGTTCATATATAATAGAAAACGACAGAGGTATCCATAATCTTGTTTCACAACAAAGACTACTACCGGATACTTTGGAACTGTACAAATTCTCCTCCTCCAAAAAAATAACTATAAATACTTTTGTTGTTAGTATGACGACTTTTGTACTTGAAGATAAGAGAACTACTTGTTTGTAGTTCAAAAAGATGGTTTGGCTAGTTTTAACTAATAAATAATGAAAAAAATTTTAATAATTAGAGTAAAAAAATAAAAAATATTATAATATAAAATTTTTATATATTAAAATATTTTTAATAAAAATTAATTTCAACCATTAGTTTTAATTATATTTCTCAAACATCCTAAAAGTTTCTCCTCAAAAGTATAAAATTGCATACACATGTTTTGTTTTTTGAAAAAAGAAAACGACATGTTGTATGTAAATATATATATATATATATATATATATATATATATATATATATTTACCAATACTAGAATCCGTTTAAGAGTAGTCAATTTATTAACATATAGATTAAAATGCTTATTTCATTAATTTAGTAATAATCACACCTCTCTAAAGGTGGGTGAGATAAACAAAAATTATCCAAGTGAATGTGTCATCACTTTAAAGAGAAAATGAAGGAAATCTCATATTTTTAAAACTTTTTAAAATAAATATTAAGTTTTGAAAATATTTATAGTAAATGTTAAATTTATAGTGTAGATAACTTACTATGCAAAAAAGAAATATTTACATTGTAAACAAATAGTTAAATATATTATTTATACCGCAAACTCATTTATTGTGTAAATAAAAATTATTTATTGTATAAATAAAGAGGTAAATAAATTATTTTATAAATTTGATATTTACTAGCCATGTTTTCAAAACTTACTATTTACTACAATTAGTTTTGAAAAGTGACATTTTTTATAATTTCTGCACTCGTAAAAATAACCCAAAACTTTAAAACAATATAACATGTTGTTAATACGATTGTAATTACAGACATATAGTCTAAAAGTTTTACATTGTAGCATATAAAAGTTTTAAATCAATTGGTTCAAATCAATACTCTAAACACTCAAATAATCTAGTAGTATATCTACATGTGACTCTATCTTTAAATTATTTAAAAAAATCCTAATCAATATGATCTGTTTTGTGTTTTTTTGTTTAATAACGTCATTAAAAATGATTTTAGATTTTAAACCCACAAACAATTGAAACGACATTCTTTAAAAAAAAACCAAATGAAACGACACATCGTGAAATTGATGTCGTTTCTCTCGTAATCAGTGACCCATCACCATATGGTCTCCAACCGTAGCCGCTTTCAGCTCTCTCCTTCCCTTTTCCCTCGTCCTCTCTTCTCTCTCACATCTTCCATGGCGACAAAAACCCTTCAAAAACCCGGACATGAAATTTCCCTCCCCACCTATGGATGAAGCGAGTGTTAAAGATCTCGGAGCTCGTCGGAGCAGAGATCCGCTTTGTCCATGGATGCTCCGCCAAGCCCCAAAGCCCCACCCCTTCCCTCTTCACCCTCAACAAATCCTCAAATCACAGCTTCTTTCGCGACATCAATGCCGACTCTCACTCTTCGTCGTCGTCTTCTTCTTCTCCTGATTCCTCCATTTGGTTCCCCAACGTCATCCGCTTGTTTACCGGAAAACCCCGACCCTAAACGAGACACTCACAGAGGAGCTCGCGAAAGAGTTCCCCAACTCGGGGACGAGAGGAGAAGCGCGATTTGCTGCTTCGGGGGTACGCTGGTGGATCCGCCATCATCCAGTTGCTGAAGCAGCTCGATTCGCACCCTCAATTATCCCTGGAGGTGTGTATGTGTGTGTGTGTTTTTCTCTCTCTTTACGATTCTGCTTTATTTTCACATTTTAAGTTGCTTTTCGTCTTCTTTGAGCTCGGTAATTTACCTAACTCGATTCTTTGTTGGTGCGTAACGATGAGAAATCAAATTTGGTTTTTGTAGTAGTTTATATGTTGGTTCTATCTGATTCTGATAAATACTTGCAAAAATGAATCAGCACGTTTGTCTTAGATGAGTACTAGGTAGTTCTGTTTCCTTGTACCAACTTAAATGTAATAACTTTGAGCCCACTTGAGAACATAGCTTCGAACCTACTGCAGTAATTAATATTCTGCGAGGGAAACATTATAGTAAAAATGGTTCGAACCAAATGGTTCGAACCTCTGTTCCTAAACAGGCTTATATATAGAAAATCACTGCAAAGCACATTGTAGGGCATGGGGAACAAATCTTTCACACTAGCTTTCCTTTATTTGCTCTGGCATGGAATAATGTAGATTTTTGTCATGCTTGTAAGGTTATCCATTGGAGAAGAAAGCAAGAAGATTGTGAATTGCCAATGACAGGAGAGGAGTATGCCAAGGGTATTGCGCCTGCCAGTAAAGTCAAGAACTTTGGTCTTGCTGTTGAGCTGGTTTCCGAGGCTGCAAAAAAGCAAATGAAGACAATCTCGACTTATAACGCCTTGATGACTGCTTATATGGTCAATGGCGATGCTGATAAGTGCCAGCCGTCGTTTCGCTGCCTGCAGAGAGACGCGAATTGCAGTCCTACGATAGCAACGTACAATATTCGTGTCTCGGCCTTTGGTTGTTTGTTGCTACTTGATCACATGTAGAAACTTTCAAGGAGATAAAGGATTTGAATCTCTCCCTAACTTATATACGTACAATGGTATAATTACTGGGTATATTAGAGCTTGGATGTGGGATGATATGGAGAGAACATTTCAACTGATGAAGGAGGGGTCTGTTAAACCTGATACTAGCACGTACTTGCTAATGCTACGTGGATATGCGCATTCCGGTAATTTAGAAACGATGGAAGGGATGTATGAGTTAGTAAAAGATTATATTAGTCAGAAGGATAACACATTGATCAGAACTATGATATGTGCATACTGCAAGAGCGCCAGCAGAGAAAGAGTAAAAGATTGAGGCGCTGATGAGACATATACCAGAAGAGCACTATAGACCTCGGTTGAACGTCATGCTCAAGAGGATTGGTTAGAACGAATTGAGAGATCAATAAACGAGGCATTCAAGCACAAAACAACTGTACATACAATACATGTGATGCAATGTATCACGAGTACTTACTTTCGTAGTAAGGCAGTGGACAGGCTTGCAACTTTTGCAAAGCGCGCAGAATCTGCTGAATGGAGATTATGTCGTCCTTGTGCCACTGTAAGATGGTAATGTATGCATTAGAAAAACGCTTGGAAGAAATGGAGAGTGTCCTTAGCGAGATGGAGAATAGTAACTTGGATCGAACTAAAAGATCATTTTGGATTTTGTATAAGGCGTATATGGGTTGTGGTCAAAGAAATAGGGCTGCACATGTAATAGGATTACTGTACAAGCATGGGTATGAAGCTCCTATGAATGTCTTACCATTATGATGCAGCCACAGCATAATCGCATTCCTATGCTAGATATTGCTTAAAGCATTCAGTCCATTTTTGTGAATGGTTCATAATTATAGGAGCTGCAATGGGGTTTCAATATCATTCAGAGGTACATACCGACTCTAGAATGATGTTCATGCTTTCGTTTTCTTCTGTTTATTACTCAACGTCCTAACATCTTCTGGTAATGATGTCAGGGATTATTTTGTTAGGATTTGATGTTTATACAGTAGGTAAGGGCTAAATTAAAGTCAGTATCATAGTTAGTTGCATCATTTAGTCAGCTTCTCTAGTTGGAATTTGTCACTATTGTGCCTCTTACGTTACTGGATATATCTACAATAGAACCCATACAACTGGCGATTGGGGAGGGGGTTGTCTATCGATCTTCTTTCTAATTATTGGAAGTGGCCATAGGGTGAACAATAATAGTTTTGAGAAGTAATTTTGGATTAATTGGGACTGGTTGTTGAAGCATTCAATAGATAGAGAACAATTACCTGATTGATTTAGCTGCTGGCCTGCGAAAAATGTTGTTGGCAGTTGGCAGGAGAAAGGAAGTTAGGGACGGGACTTCTACCAATAATCCTTAGGACTAGGAAGAATCTTTTTTTATCAAAGTACCAAATACATTGTGTTTGAGATTATACTCGACTCTGTGATTATGGACAACTTGTTTGGATGATGGAAATAGAATAATTGAAGAAATGGAAGGAAAGGTTTTGCGCCTCTTTTTGATTCTGTATCTATAGAGGCATGCAAACCATCTGTTTCCATGGAACTGTCATCAAAACCCAAATTTCTTGTTGCTCTTTCTTTTCCTTTTCCTTTTGTTTTTTTTAATTTTTATTTTTTAATGCTTTCCTTGATTCCTATTACAGTTTAGAAACAGGGAAAGCTATTACCTTTTTGACACGTTCATTTTTTAAATGATTGACGATTCCTTGTTACTAGGTTCTCAGTTCAATTCCTCTGTTTCTCTTTTCTCATTAACTCCCAAACCTACTTCCAGCCCTACTTCTGACCTCCCAGAAGTGTTTTAGTTCAGTACTTTTTATTTTGTCTATTTGATAATGCGAGCTCTTTTTCGTAATATGCTGGATTTCCAAGTTAGTTGTATTCAATACATTATGGCTTTTGTCCATGTTAGCTATATCTCATAGAAAGTATTGGAAACATCACATGAGATCTAAGTTGCATCTTTTTCATCATCTGTCACTTTCTTCTTTCTCTTCCATCGAAATAGGAGATCTTGAACTTCTCTGACACCACTAGCTGCTACAGTGTCACTGTTTTTCGTTAAAAGACCTATAATGACTTTGACAATGTGGAGCTTATCAGCATACTCGCACATGTTCAATTAAACCATAATGATAAGTATCACGAAGCTTATTTTTAGGCCATTGGGGACTTAAACCAAACTAAGAGTTTAAAACAAACTTGGTTTGAAATTCAAATTATACGAGAGAAAACACTTCGACAAAGTTAGGTGGAACCATGATTTTTGTAGTTTAAACTATGTTCCTAAATGGCTTATTTATATAGTAGAATTCTTTCATTTACTATTAATTGAGGTTATAACTATCAAGTTACACCAGTTAGATTTCATTCGAGCATAAAATAATAAAGTAATAAAGTAATAATTTCAAATCACATTTTTAAGTTAAATAAAACGAACACTATAACACTATAATAAAAAATAGACCAATAAGCCAACAACATGTGGGATTGGGTAGTAAGGAACTTATTCTTCCTTATGCAAGGTCTCAAGTTCAATTTTTGTGTATGGAGAAGCATTTGTTGGGAGAGCTTTTTCTACTGCAGGGTTCGACCCGGCTCAAATCTAGATTAATTGGAATAACCCCCACTAAAGTTGAGGACCTTTTGTGTGGATTCGTGTCTTTAACGGTGAGTCCGGATACCGGATGGTTTACAAAAAAAAAATAGACCAATAAAAATAAAAATAAGGATCTGTTTCATCGTATAGTGTGGGATGATTTTAAGGCATTACCATTCAAGTGATCCTCATAAAATTTTAGTGTATACATTTTAAGTTTTTACCTTATGCTTGTATGAATGTTAAAAGTCAAAACCCAGTACTCCTTTTTTTTTTTTTTTTTTTTGTCTTGGCTGATATCATCATGCTTTTACATGTCTGCAAATCTGATTCATTGAACTATATTCTATTGCAGAATTGTATAGTAAAGAAAAGGGTTATGCCAAGACCAGACAATGCAACCTTTTTTTTTCTCTTTCTGCTCAAAGTCCAAGCTCGCCTTGTGTATTGTTACCAGATTGAGAATTGTGTAGAGTACTACTACATTGACAGAGAAGATACAACTATTAAGCGGTATTTGTTCTTGGCAATGCAGCTATGCAATAAAGATCCCATTATTATTTTATCAATTTTCTTTAAGCAAAATCCCTGAAAGCACTGAAGGTGTTTGTCGGCTTCATTATCCGAAACAAAATAGCAGGATAATAATTGTTTCCCAACATGGGTCATGCCATTGTCAAGTTGACATCTGATTAGATGTTTGGAGTATCTCATACTGAACTATTTTTCTATGATTTCTAAGCTAACTGTGGGAGGGGAAAAAAAAAAAAAAACTCTTGTACCCTTTGGATAGAATATTGAAGATACTCTAGTTATATGTAAAGCTTTAAAACCGCCGAATTACATAAAAACCGTGTCATATTTTTTTATCCAAAAAAAAGGAAGGAAAAAATCATTAAAAAAATGGCAAGTTAACAAAATTGATGAAAATTTGACTATTCAAACTTGTGCAATATGCTATTAATAAGGTATTTTTTTCATATAATTTCTTTGTAATTTATAAAAAAATGAGGAGCAAATTGTCCGGTGTGAAAAAGTCTGCAAGCCGATAACACATTTTTGAACAATCAATCATGTGAAATCATACCATACGAAGAAAAATACAACTAATTTAACAAAATGTGATAACAATCTGAATTGCACCTATAGATGGTTTTATTATCACTTATTATAAGTTGATCAAAAAAAATTTTCTTTTTTTTTTCAAGTACTTTTTTCTTGCTCAAGAAAAATATGTCAATGTGTCTTCACGCCTTTAGACCAATACCACTTTAAGATTTTATTAATACCACAAATGAGATGACATAGATCCTATCTAACAAACACATGGTTCATGCCATTTAAGATGACTCTTATGTACAGCAATACTCAATACTCGAACCACTAACTATTGGTAACAAAACTCCAAAATTGGACCTCCTTTCAAGTACTTCATGTCCTATCTTCTCTTTCCCTCTTTCTTTTCTGTGGTGGACAGCATTCTTGTACTTCAAAACCTTATCAACAACCGTACCATTTGACATTCGTTTTTTGAAACGACGTCGTTTAACAACAAAGAAGCTTCCTCAATATCTTGCATTTGCTTGAACGTTCAGAAATTGTGTTAACGTTGAAGAGTCCAGAATCATTATTCTGTTTTGTAAACAGGCAAAAAATCCTATTACAAACTGCTTAAATTAATAAAATAAAAAGGAAAAGCACTCTAAATTAACTTTTAAGCAAAAACATATTAGTTATAACTAACTACAATGTAAAGCTTTTAATAGTTATAATAAAAATAAAAAAAAATTATTACAATATAACATTCTGACGTAATATAATTTAGTTCTAACCAATTTGTTAAATAACCGATAAGTTACGCTCAAACGGTACAAGTGGGACGAACAATTCGGGCCCATTAAAATTACATTTTCCAGAAGCTTTTTGAAAAAAGAAACAAATACGACCTTATCTTGCACTTTTTTCCCATGTCCAATCTATATGGCATCGATCGGTTTTGCTTTATCTCTTGTTTTTAGTTACTTGTATTTTTGTTCACTCTGTCTGTCGTGCTCCAATTTCATCATGTTTTTATGCTTACTGTTCAACGTGCTCTCACACGTTTTCTATCTTTAGTGTAAGTTTTTTTTTAATTATAATAATAATTTCAAAACGAATTGAGAAAAACGTTATCTGATTGTAACGAAAGAAGAAAATGCCCACTTAAAATTATCTGAAAACCCCTCCTTTTTCTTATTTTGCAAAAGGCTGAAAATCCCTCTTATTAGATAGCTAACAGTTGCTTAATTTGCACCCATAATGGACCACACCATAGGACAACTAGGACAAATAATTTTTTTTTTTAAAAGGACAAATCATGTTTCGGGAAAGGCCAAACCAAGCTTCTTTCGTTCTTGAATTAAGCTTATATTAACTCTTGTGTTTTTTCTGGCCACTGATAGGTGCTTTAAAATAATTAAAAAAAATTAATTAAGCATAAAGGAACAGAAAAATCTAGGCTTTTTCTTATCATCAATTCATCATTATTATTCATTGGGTGTCCACATCCATGTGCATATAGCACTGTTGTGTCTTTCTCAAGTTTTTGAATTTAAGTAGGTTTTCATTGTTTTTGGATTTTGACATCCTAACTAATTTTAATTTGTCTATACATGCCATATTACTGCCAATCCAATCGTCGGGAACGAAGAGAAGTGCTTAAATATCCATGTTATCCCTACGAATTTCCGACTTGGTGTCTTTTGTGTTTATAATAAGCTTCCATCATATTTTTGGTGCTTGAATGTTTAAGGGTGCTTGGGAGAGCAGTTAGAATTAAAAATGTTGCTTTAAGAGCTTTATATTGTAGTAATATTCTGCTTTTATTGAAACTGTTGAGAGTTTTACACTGTTGATTCAGACCAAAATACCAAACAAAGGCTTAAAGTAATCATAATAGTATTCAAACCATCAAATTTTTCTAGATTCTGTCATTTTTGGAATTATTATATTTTATATGATTTCAACAAGGACTAAAATTTATATCCATGGGTCTTTTTATTGTGCCTTCATGGCGCCAAGTTGGTTTACAAGTTTATTGTAACTTTTATAACTTTAATATTTGAAGTTGTAAGTTTTAACATAAAATTCACAAATTATTGTTTTTTTAAAAAAATTCATAAGTAAATCGTAAACGTAACTTTAACATTCAAAATTTAGGGGTTTTTTGGTATGGGAGTTCAAAATGGTATGATTTAGAATTATCTAGTTTAAACTATTGGTTTTAAACTATGTGTTTTAACAGTGGTTTTGAATTGATATTTAAAATGTAAAAGTTTAAAATAAGAATAGATGTTTAGAAAATTATCGTTTATAAAGAAAAACGAGAACGAGAATAGTTTTTACGGTAAAAAATTAGTTCAAACCGTATGAAGTTAAAGATGGCAAAGTCTAGGTTTTAGGTCTTTTAGTTAGTTTAAATTCGTCTCTATAGTTTAAAGTAGCCTCAATTACTACTCTATCAAATATTAATTTAAACTACCTCTATGGCTTAAACTTGCTTAAACAGAACTACAAATCTTAATATAAAATTTACAAATTAACGTTTTTTTTTGGTATGACATTAAAGTTCCCTATGTCCATTTTTCTAAAACAGCTTCTCTCCGTGTTGAGACACCTTGGGCAAAGAAAACAAAACAAGAGGGTCAAATGAGGAACTTTGTTCCTGTTATCCTCAAAGGAGGAAAAAAAAAGAGAGGCAGTGTTCGCATAAGTGATTGTCCAATCAAGTTGATTGGGTATAAAAACAAAGAGGAACAAATAATGGCTTTGATTTTTCCAAAAAACAGCAAAATAAAATAAAGGGTTTCTTTCCCTTTTTTTTTTTTTTTTTTTTGGTTTTTTGGTGTTGGGATAGAATAATGAAGATTAACCACTAAAGACATTAGTGAGAAGAAACCAAATGTGGACACGCAAAACAGCAACCAATGAGCCACTGAAATAGATTAATGCCCAAAAGTAAAAGTGACTGACCAAAGAAATTAAGATTTTTTGTCCTTAATCGCCATTAAAGAAAACCATTCTTTTCTTGACAATGACTTCCCTCTTTGTCGCATTGGGGACATGCCTTTCAAAAGCAAATGGAACACAAACAGCTAATTTGCAGGGGAAACTTCATAATAGGACACAGGAAAACCATGACACCCTGAACAAGAAAGGTTGAATAGAATAAAATAAATCCCAAAAAAAAATTAATTAAAAGAAAGAAAGAAATTGCATATTGAAGTGAATATCTCGGTGAGGGGCAAAATGCAAACTAAGCATATATTCTAAGCAAAGGACTACAAAGTCAATTAAGGACAGGGTTCCATGTCTTTGTCCAAGCTTAGCTGTTCTTTATCACTTAGCGGCCATTAAACACCCAAAAAAGCAATCTTAAATTTTAATCCTTTCTTTTTGTATTTTGTTTTTTTCTTGTAAACTTTGTTGGGTTTTTCTTCCCTTTTTTTAAATAATTTTTTTTGGTAATTTAGAGTACCTCCAAAACTCAACCACTAAACAAGCAATCACGAGATGACAAGCAATTTAATCAGATTGATGTGGAAGAATATAGAAGTCGAATGATTCTTGCTCATGTACAATAATGGCTGTCAAAAAAAAATTGGTACTTCTTTTGGTGAATGAGATATTTGTTTTGGTCTTTGGGAATTGGCCACGCTATGAAAAAAGGACCTTGGACCATCTAGAATTAGACGGCTAAGTAAATCACAAACAAGTTTTGTTTTCTTCTCTTTTTTTCCTTCTTTTTTGTTTCTTGAATTTTTGGTATTGCCTTTCTGAAGCAAAATTCAAGTCCTTAATAACAAGCAAAGATAAAATTCTGAGAGACGTTGAGATGGGATTTAACAACTTATTATTCTTCTCCTTTTTGAAACAAAGCCAATTAAGGCAAAAGCCATCAACCAACAAAGCATAGATGAGGCTTTTATGGTTCTGATTTAGTTTACTAGAAGTACAAATAACACCCTCTTTTATGCTCTTTTTAAGCACCAAATCTATTCATATTATAAAAATTATTTAAACAAAAAATAAAATGGTAAATTTCAATAAATAGAAAAAGCGTAAAAAAGAGTACAGGTAGCTCTTTTCCTGGTTTATTCGCTACTAGTAGACCATGGCTCACTCCATTCAACAGGGAATATCACAAAAAGACAAAAATCAGTCCACACTAAAAACATTCTAAATATTATTTAGTGACACTACCATTCTCTTGACCAATTGGCCAAGATGTTCATCATTGGAATGAAAAGAAAAATTAAGGGAAAAGAAAAGATCAAAGCATTGAAACAATACAAACAAGGATCTTGCTCTGCCAAAGGAAAGAAAGACTTGAATATGGAAATTTAGAAAAAGAAAAAACAAAGGATTTTATATATTTAACTCTAGGACACAACGTATAACATACAAGTTCATAACAGAATGGCGATCAATTCCATTTCATGTCCTGAAAATAGTGCTTATATGTATCCATTACTAAAAAGAAAAAAAAAACCCCACCTAATTAGTTACCCTTTTTTCTCCTTATCTTTCATAGAGAAATCTTTCTTTCTAAATATGAATCTAGGTGGTTCTGCCAAACCCCATTGATGAAGTTCTGATCCTTTCCAAGCTGCTGAAACCTTTTATAGCATTACCCCAGATCAAGACCAAACCAAAGTTTCCCAAAGCAGCTGTTGAAACTCTCAAAACACCACCACAATTTGATAACCAAAAAAAAAAAAAAAAGTAAGGAGAATTAATAATACACAATCTTACATCCATCTACACACCATCATCATAATTGTAAAAGTAGGAGGGGGACCAAAAAAAAAAAAAAAAAAACCCTAGTGAAATGTCAAGGCTTCTTCTTCTTCTTCTTCTTCTTCTGAGACTACTATGTATGGCTGCCTGTAGGGTAAAGTTAAAAAAGTAGTAGGAGTAATGGGGTATTAACAGTTAGAATTGACAAAGTTCTTAATCTCCTCCATTAGAGTATAGAAATGTTGATTATTGGGCAAGAAGTAGAACCCAATTGTGGCCTGCTTAAGGTGAAGAAGCTTGACATCTTGACCTGATCTCTTTAACCCTTCAACATAAGCCAATTGCCAATCTTGAACAAGGTCCAAACCAGCCACCACAACAAGACTCTTTGGAAACTTGATCCCTTCAAGGCTTTTACCTCTAGGACCAAATATGTTACAAGCAGGGTGGTCTCTGTCCTCCCCTTCAGGAAGATAAGCCCTCCAATACCAATCCCTGTCTTGAATTGTCACGAAATATTTGCCATCCAATCTCTTCTCCGACTCCGTCCTCCTCTCGCCTCCGAACATCGGGTGGAGAAGGATGTTCCCGAGGACTCGAACATCGTCCGACTCCGCGGCCCTGGCGGCAACATGGTGGGCAATGTTGCCACCAGAACTATCACCCGCCAAGTAGACATGGACCTTAGAATCCTCCCCACTCCGTAGCCAAATTCTCGTCATGACCCACTTGAGTGCCGCCCAGCCATCGTCGTAGGCGCAAGGGTATCGGTGCTCGGGCGATCGGCGGTAGTTAACGGAGACGACGACGGCCCCGCAAATGCCTGAGAGGCGGCGGCAGAAGGTGTCGTAGATGGCGCTGTTGGCGGAGGAATGGGTGAAGCTGCCGCCGTGGAAGAAGATTATGACGGGGACGATCTTGGTGGTGTGGAGAGGCTTCTGGAGGTCCACAACTCCCCATTGGGACTCCTTCTCCGGGGCAGGCTGATAGACCCGGTTGAGGAGCCCCGTGGCCCGGTCGACATGGTCGAAGGAGAAGACGCCGTCGACGGGGATCGTGTTGGCGGGGACTTTCCGGTCGAGGAATTCGGCCAAGTCGCGGTTGAAGGTCCCGTCGGAGCGGCGGAGGAGATTGTAAGCCAGCTTGAAGTTGGAGATTAGAACCCATGTGTTAAGAGGAACTACTCTCTGCGGGAAAAATGAATTACCAAAGTCAATAAGATGAAGAAACAGAGAATGAGAATCTGAAACAAGTTTTTGTTTTTTTCTTTTTCAGGTAAAGGAAAAATGGAAGGAAAACGGCGGAAAAGATGCGGCAGGGCAGGGGACATGTTGCAAAGGAAAAGGCGCCATAAAAACGAAACTTTGATTGGTTTACAAGAAATTTGGATTTTGAGTTTGTAAAAAACCATAACCAAACTCGCAATATATACATAAAATAAAAATGTCTACAGCTCTTCTCCGAGAACAGAGAAATCCAAGAATTAACAGGAATGATCTTTAAAAAAAAAAATCACATTAAAAGAAAATCAAAACAGCTTTCCCTGTCTTTACTGCTCGCTTACAATCAAATTAACAAAACCCAAGACGGAAAAAAAAAAAAAAAAAGAGTTGATGGTTGATCTGGGATAAGAAGATGAGGCGAGATTCGTACCTTGGATTCACTGAGGTTGACTTCATTATCACCAGCCATGAGAGTTTCTTCAGAAGAAAGAAAGATTCAGAAAAAAAAACGAGAAAGAAACACAGAGAGAGAGAGGCTCTAAGAGCCCAAAACACTAATCCCCATTGAAACACGCTCGGCGTTCATTGCTCTTGCTTAACGGTACGTGAAGTGACGAGAGAGGATTATCGGTTAGAGAAGATCACAAGGCGGAGGAGAAATGAAGAAATTAGCAACGCAAGTCGACTAGACTGGGGATGTGGTCGTGTGTGTGATTTCTCTCACTTCACTCTTTTTAACTTTCTCTCTATATATATCTATCTATCGATATGTATATCTATGTATTATGAATTTGTACGCGTTGCTTTAGGCTATTGGATTGATTCCTCGTCATGGGGGGGTTACCGAACCAGGAAGAGACACTTCTTCTCTCTGAAATAAGTTGGGGAGGGGAACAGAAGAGCAGCTCTCGCTCGGACACCACGCAGATGGAGAGAGAAAAAAAAGGATCAAAGATAATAGAGAGAGAAAGTACAAATGTAAGAAGAGAGAAATAAGAGTAAATGGGTACCAAGATAAAAGAAGAGAGAGAGAGAGGAGAGAGAGAGTGTGTGTTTGTGTGTTTCAAAACGCAAAGGAAACGACGGAGGGGAGGGAACGGAGACGAGAGAGACGACAAAGCGGGCGGCCAAATTATACTGTTTATGTGGGTCCCGCCAATTTTTCTCTTACTTTTTTTTAATTTAATAATTGGAATAGCTTTTTTGTTTTAATTTTTATGTTTTTATATTATTAATTATAGTTTTTAAGTACGACCATTCTTTTTCTTTTAAGAGTGTGTTATGTTTTTCTGACCTGTGTGGATGGGATAAAAGGTGTTTTTGGGTTGGTTGGCTACTGACACGCCGGTTTTGGCTTACTGCCAGCCATTTCCTTTGGTAATTTTCTCTTTTGTATTCTGTATTTACCTTCTTTTTTTTTTACTTTTTTGAAAATTTGATCTTAAATTGTTCCTCTTCAAAAAGTCCTCTTTTTTTCCTCCGTACTTTCTTTGTTCCTTCTCAAAACAATTTGTACTTTCCACTTTCCATTGTCAACAAATTTATTGAAATTCTAAGTTAACTATATATTTGACTTTGTTTAAAAAACACATTGTAAATAATAAATTTTAACTGTTGTAACATATAATTTTTATATATTATAATAAAAAATAAAAATTTATTGTAATGTAAAGCTCTTACATGTTACAACATTTAAGTTTCAACATGTTTTTTAAACGTCATTTATTTAAAAAATAATAAGTTCACGATTAGATTGATATTATTTTCAAACTTGTGAGCTAATATTTAATTATTTATTAATCATCTTTGAATCATAGAAACTTGTAGCTTGAAGTGATCTAAATGTATATTTGCAGGTTTCTAATATTCAATTACATAAGTAAGCCATTTATAATTGCACTGGACACAACAAGAAGAAACTCAAAATTGTTGAACTATAAAATTTAGTTTTTATCTATTTTTTTAATGAAAACTCCCTTATTCCATTTTTGAAAATAATCTACTTGCAATTTTAAATTACTCATAAATTGCAGCATGCTGTTGGCCAAAAGAATAATGCCATATTACTTTAAGCAACTCTGGAAATAGTCAAAATGTGGCAATAGCAGAAAGAGATGCAAATTTCTCTAGTGGAAAAAGCCAAAACAATAAAAAGAAAAGAAAAAATAATTGTTTAAAAAACATATTAAATATAAATAAATAATAAAAGGAGGAGACAAGAGTTTCCTGCGTGCGGCCGACGCCAAGGCACGTGACGACAAACGGGGCTTCCGTCTGGACACTTTTTGCTCAACTCCCGATCCAAAATCCCCAAACTGCCCTGGGTCCCCAAGCTAAACGCCGAAACTGCCATTGACGACGACACTTGTTTTGTCAGCTAGCGAGAGGCGCGTGACGGCATTTTTTTTGTCAGAAAAATCTGGGGTGGTGGGCATGAGGAAGAAGAAAAAAAGGCGAATTAAAATAAAATAAAACAAAAGGGCTGTCCTTTTTGCTATAATTGAAAATTAAAAAAAAAGTTTAAAAAATTGAATAAATAAAATTCCTAATGCGGGCATTAAATTTTGTCGTATTATCTGCAGCCCGTTTTCTACATCTTCATCTTCTTCTCATTTATATCTCTCTCGTCTCGGGATACGGACACGTGGAGAACGGATATAGTTCACGTTTTCTAAATGGGACCCGCACACAATAAAGTTGTATTCTTTAAACGAGCTGATACGATGATCAAACCTCTCGTGGGAGTGGGACCCTCTCTAAAAACCATCCTTTTTTCCCCCAATCCCTATCCGCCCACGGTGATGGCGTCTGGATATGTGAGACAGCGCCACGTGGTGGCACTTGCCAAGTTGGGGTGGTGAGCAACCGATTTGTAGATTTTTCTAGTGGGATGTCCCCACCCGTGGGTCCCGCCGCTGATGTGTATGATGAAATAAAAAAAAAACAAACAAATTAGAGGGTTTAGTTTTTTTTTAAGTGTTTGACTACTCAATAGTTTCATTTAAAAGTGTTATAGCAAATTTAAATTTGATGAGGTAAAACAAAATAACAAAATTAGTTTAGATCATGTCTCTTAAATACTCTTGAATCATTTTTGTATGGTAACTTTTACAAATGTATTGATAAAATAATCTATTATTAAGTATTTATCTTTTAATTATTAGATTTGTAAAAAAAAATTTGATAAGATCTCAATAGTTATAAGTAAGGAAAATGTTACGATGGAAAAGATAATTTTATTTTATTGGTGAAGCATAAGTGTTTCAGCTATTAAATTAACTTTTTAACTATTTGATCCAAGATTAAAAGCAATTTTGAATTATACATCATAAATTTTTAACTTAAACGGTTATAAATCAAATTGTAAAAATCTTAATCTGATGATTAAAACAACATACTCTATCAATGGAACAAAATTATCTTTTCTATAACAAGAATTCCCCATAAATAAAGTCCTAACAACGAGGTACCTTTCTTATGTAGGCTTCTTTAAAGGCGTGAGGTCTTTTTTTTTTTTTTTTTTACTTTGAATCGATTAAGAATTATTGATTTTGTGAATTGTGAATATTACCATTAAAAGGAAAACCAAAACTCAAACAATGGAATGGAAATATCAGGAATGAAGGAAGTCAAAGAATTGCGTAATGAGCCAACAATTCGTAAAAACAATAAGATCGACTCAGTAATACACGTGGCATTACACAATCGTAGGAGATGAAAGGCTAAAATCAACAATGAAGATGAAATTAGGTTGAAGTTTTTGCACCTTCGAGAGGGGCTGGTGGTATAAGTTACAAGACAACGACAAGACACCATTTTTTATGAGAAAAAATTAAGCCATCGGTCATTTTTGTATCAACTTAAATTGATCTATTTAAAAACAAATCATGTTTGTGTTCCCCTATTCGATATTGAATTGACCTATAAGTTATTTGTTTATTTTTAAAAAAAAAATATTTGGCCTAATATATATAGTATCAATAAATTGACATTAAATTAGACTTGTTTGTATAATAGAAGTAATTTAATTTTGAGAAAATATATGTTTTATGTTCCTTTTATGTAATTTTAGTGCATAAATTATAAATTTAAAGTTACAAAATGTGATGTGTTGATTTTGGATTACGAGTTGATAGAGACTTGCGTATTACATACGTCACTGATTAGTGCGGGCTGTATTCGTGTCAACCCGTGCAAGGTGGATCATGTTAGGGTCAGGATTTCCCGACTCGTTTATATCATGGGCTGTGTTAGTATTAAGGTATTTTTTATACGTCTGAGCTTCAACCTGATACAAACACGACCCACCGACACGAATCGCTACCCCTACTTTCAGAGGTCTATAAGTAGAACAAATGCAAGAGAACAAAGGATGGTTTTCTCAATTTTCACACAAAAAGGCTCTACAAAGGTCATTTCTCAATAATCCATCAACATGATGAATTAAAAAATTTGGTATTCTTTCATTTAGTCATGCTAAATAATTTAGAATTTCAATTGACATGAAAGATCGAAAATTAAGCGAGTAGTAGCTGTTGGGAATTTGAACAAAACCACCACAACATTATGATATTTGGTTATTTTTACATTTTCAATCAAGCAAAAAATTCACAAGCCATTTATAGACTGACTAATTAAGGTGCACAGTCCCGAAAAATCTTAACCGTTAATTTCTAACTAATTAAAAAAATGAAACAATATCTAGAGAACACCGGTGGTACTAAACATCAAACATTAATAGAAAATAAGTTAAGTATTGTAGGTGCTAGCTTTTTATTAATAGTAGTCTTAAGCACTGATAATGTCTTTTAAGTATTTTTCTAAAAAAAAAAGTGATTAGTGATAATGATAGCTAGAATTTTTCTTTTTATTCCTAACAAATATATACATAAACACATTTCTATAAATCTTTTTTAAAGCAAAAAGTGATGATAAAATATATGGATGGTAAGAGTGTAAAACCAGTTTACTTTTTAACCGGTGACAAGAAAGGCAGCTCAATGGTAAAGATCACAATGGTCATATCATTTTAACTTCATCTCTGATCGTATGTATTAATTGTGCTAAAAAACGTTGCATATTCAATGTGGTTAGATTTACTATCTACTTATCGAGTACCATGTTTTTATATTTTGCATGTGGATATTGATCATTAAGCATGATCCCCTTGTCAAGGCACATATAAGTGGTCATGCAGACCACTATGATATGATATGATATATATATATATATATTTTAAATTGACATGCAGGCTTATTTAGATTTGATTGACATCGCTTTTTAATATAATCACGCCAATTAAAAGAGTTGTATCTAATTTTCATATCCTATATTTTTGTTTCTCTGTCCAAAATATTTTGAACAGTGAATTTTGCACGTTTGATTTTCTTTGTATGCGGGTAAAAGAAAGCAACATAGTGACAATTTTTTAAAAAGAAGGGAGATGAAGAAAAATATAGCAAAAAAGAATATGTCATTTCTTAAAGTACTTAGCATCACAAATATGAGAATTATATGGGACATATCAGATGAATAAAAATAAAAATGAAAAAGCTCCATCGGTCTTTATTTTGAATCATTAGGTATGCATCAAGTTTTGCTTGTTTAATATATTTTCATTAATATGATTTTGAGCCAAAGGGAGTGGCCAAGCTAAGTCCGCCAATAAGAATATGCTCGGAGGACTGAGAGATCATAGGACGAACAAAATTATCTGATCAAAGGTCAGGACACTAGGGTCCTGATATTAATTTAACGTTTAAAAACATACATTACTGATAAAGTACTTAATAGACAAATAATTCGTTTCTTCTGCTCTCGTTATTATGTGTCGAGAAAGTGGATAATTCTATTTGTAGTATTGTTATTAAATGAACATGCCAATTACGTTATTGTCTAGCTCAATTGGGTGCCTCCTAAACTACGCTCTCAAAATCATTTGTTGTCGTCTCATGGTTATCACTCAATGTGGATTCTTTTCAAGTGGGTTTCCATTTTCAACACAAGAAACTCACAGAAACAAGACATATTTTTGCAATAATGGGGAACCGTAAACTTCTCTATAGGCCAAAACAAAAACAAGCACACCTTCTTCTTTTTTTCCTTTTCTTTTTCTTTCTTTTTTTGTTAGAAACATGAACAGGAGGTTGAATTGCTACTTGGTCGCATATGGAACGATGGAGATTCATTTGATTGCCGAAATCATGAAAATATCATGTGGTGTGTTAGTACATGGCAACCTTAACAGTCACCCATTTCTCCAAAACTATATAATATCATAAGTTCCTTTTTTTTTTAAGACAAAATATGATAAGCTTTTTCTAGTCCTTTCGCTTTGGTCAAAATAAAGGGGAGACAACACAAAATACAGCAAAAAGGGTCCAAGCAATCCTACCCAAAACAGTACTCCACATATTTGATATTCGTACCCAAATTGTCTTTCATAATTATCCTTGACACTGAAGAAATCGAAAGAACAATCCAAAAGCAAGTTTTTTTGCTAATCTAATTTGCATGTTTTTTAATATTAGATCGGGTCAAAATATGTTAAAAGGGAAAAATATATACAATAAAATATGAGGATTTAAAGATCTTTATGAACAGAATATTATAGTTTTTATAATTTTACGAATGTTAGACTGCATAATAGATGAAAAAAATCTTTACGTTTTAAAGTAACGTTTATAGTAACGTTTATCAAACATGGTTCAATTTCACAGTTAAAACTGTTTCAACGTAAAATTTTTATATTATACGATATAAAACTTTCATATATTATAATAAAATTATTAAAATATATAGTTTTAACTATATTATTAAACACACTTTAAACTATTTATCATCTTTCAAAATAATATTTATTTATTATTATATTATTTATTATAGCAAGGGGGACTAGTGCTTGTAATATTTGGATGCATGTGTTGTCCCATGCGAGGGGATGGCTAAGCACGTGCCACGCACAAGGAGGGACACTATGCCAAGGTCCTGCATTTGCAGTGTTGCATTCACCTTCCCCCTTTATCCACATGCGCTTTTTGTCCTTTTCATTTTCCCTTCTATTTTCCTTTTTCCTCTTTGTTTGTTTCTCTGCTTCTTTCTCTCTCTATTTAAAAAAAGGAAAGTCTTACAGTACATTTCCTTCAATGCCCATCTCGATGCGGTTGTGGATATATTTTTATTCCAACAAAAATCACGTACGTATTAAATGTGAACCCTTTTTTTTTTTTTTTTTTCTTTTTTTTGAGAAAATATTTAACGTGAAAAAAAACTTTTTAATTGTAGGAAAAAAATACCTATGTAATGTATATAACTCTCATTTAGTTTTTCTTTTCGCCTAAAAAAGTTCATTACGTTTCTTTGGTTATCTGAAAGCTCCACAAGTTTTTTACACAACAACATGGTACTTTTCTACCCAAAAAGATCATGAGGTCAAAAAAAATTTAAATTTGTAATATAAATTTATATATTACATGTCTACGTTAAACTTTCTCATGTCACAATATTTACTTTTCTACGTTGGATATGTCTAATTCTTCTAAAAGAGTGATGGAAAACTTAAAATCGGTTTAAAAATATAGGTCTGAATCAAAACATTTTACATCAAACTCATTTTATTACAGTATTTTGTATCATGAGCCTAGATCCCCAAACAGTTTCACTTTATAGAATTGCATTATAACTCCTATAAAGGAAATATGTTCCTTTTTTTGGCTCGAAAAAAATCATGTCTCTGATTGAATGTTTATGAGTAGTTGCAATTCTTTCTTCTCTCTCTTTTTGTTTGGAGTGGCTGGATAAGACATCTAAACAATACACTAGCATATTTTGGAAGTTCGTTATTTTTATTTAGCTTTTTATGTACACTATATTTTAAGAAAATATTACATTAATATCTTATTGTTTAAAAAATATTAAAATGGTACCATGTAACTTTCAAAAATCAGTTTAAAAACATAGGTTTGAATCAAAACATTTCACTTCAAACTAATTTTATCACATTATTTTTTGTCATAAAACCCGAGCCTAGATCCCCAAACAGACTTTCACTTTATATAATTACAATATAACTCCTATAAAGGAAATCATGTTCCTTTTTGGGCTAGAAAAAATCATGTTCCGTTGAATGTTTATGAATAGTTGCAATTTTTTTCTCCTCTCTCTTTTTGTTTGGAGTGGCTGCATAAGACATCTAAACAATGCACCAGCATATTTTGGAAGTTCATTATTTTTTATTTAGCTTTTATCATTTTGGTATCGTATACTTTAAGAAAACATTACATTGATACCTTATTATTAATAAAATATTAAAAAAAAATACACTGTAGCTTTTAAACATATTATTTTAATACTTTGAGTTTGCATTTTTTGACGTAAAATTTATTCTTTACCCTTTTATTACCAAACCTCAATTTAATAATGTAAAATTACAATAGAAAATCAAAACAAAAAATTAAATAAAATTCATCAAAGAAAAACACATATGTGAACTTATTTATTTTTTTGTATTATTTTTATTTATTCTTGTTTATAGTTTTAATAAAATAATTTACGATTCGTTAATAAGATGACAAATTAAAATTTTACATTAAAAAAACACAAACTCAAAGTATCAAAATAATTTTTCTAAAATTATAAGATCTATTTTGATATTTTTAAAATAGCAAGTTACTAATACAACGTTCCTCCAAAACACAAGTAATAACATAATAATGACTATAATGTTCGTTTTGATATTTTTTAAATAGTAAGTTGTTAATATCATGTTTTTTTAAGTCACAAGTAAAAACCTAATAAGAACCCTTTTCATTATATTATTATCATTATTATTATTATTATTATTTTGTTTCCAAAAAGGAGATGTCTAGTGGCATGCGGGCCACGATGGTTTTGGCCTCTTGTGCGTTAGGTCAACAGCTAGGAACAGCTTTTGGCTTTTAGTGCCGGTTGGGTCAAGCCACTAATTTGAAATTCGTGTGTGTTTTATTGCGACTCCAAAATAACTCTATCTGCACTAATTGATGGGAACTCGATTCTCTCTCTCTCTCCTCCATCTTCTCTCTCCTTTAATTCGTAGCCTCTGGAGGTGATGACCACTTTCTGAAATTTAGTTTTCTTTTATTACTATTTACTATTGTTTTTTTTTTTTTTTGGTTTGTTGGCATTGGAAGAAATTACAGCTTTTGGTCAATCATTCTATACCCATTTCTCAAATTATTTTAGTCAACGGTACCCTTTTTCTAACTTAGCATCTCTGTCTCTGCGGGATGCCATTATCTCTCTTGCTTTGATCACATTATACATATAAGTGGGCATTAGGTAAGGTATGGACCTTATCCTATGGTTACTGACTCATAGGGACCTTATCCTATGGTCACTGACTCATGCATCCTTTTATGTTTAGACCACTTAACACACACACTTGGATCTTAATATATTTATGGGATGTTTGACTGTGTAGTTAAAACTGTTTTTATTGTAACATGCGAGAACTTTATACTACAACAATGTTTTTATTGTTACTGTAGTATATAAGAGCTTTATATTGTTTATAACTGAAAAAATAGTTCGTATCATTTTCTGCCAAACACCCTCTTAGACTTTGTTTTCCTAATGGAAGCGATATTAGTAATATCCTCACATTCTGACTTGTCATCTTTTCATAAATATGCTAAAATTGCACGTAAAACGACAAAAGAACCTAACCCATGTCCAGTGACGAAGCTAGCCCTTCACTTCACTGGGAGAGTTAGCATACTTTTTAAAAAAATAAATGACATAAAAATTACATCATAATATTTTTCAAGAATTACTAGATACATATTGAGAGTTTTATGCTATTAAAAATACCTTACCAGTAGGGTTTTTTCATGAAATGTTTGATTTTTATTAGCGTATTTGATATTCTCAATTTTAACTAAAACTTTTAGCTGCTAAAATATAAAGCTCTCACATGTTAATACTGTTATAATACAAAGCTCTCACACACTACAGTGGTTTTAACCCAAATTGGTTCAAATAGTTTGTTTGAACTAATGCCCCCTAATGCCCTATAGATATATATGAGAAAATATATTTATTTTTCATATCTTTTTTATTTTGATATGATTTTAGTTATACATAGTGCTCAGAAACATTCACTAACGATAAGGATATTCTCAAAATATGAATGGGGGTGGCAGACCTTAGTCGCCCCCACGTAACTCGGCCACTGATCATATTAAAGTCTACTAATATCTAAAAATTCAAAAGTCATAGCAGTTCAAGCTTAGAGGTGACAATTCGTATCAAGTTGAAGCTCAAACATGTAGAAAATACTTCAACATTAGCACAACCTGTGACATGAATGGATTGAAAAATACTAACACTAACACAACTCGCTTTGATATAGGTTGACACAAACACGATCCACTTTTAATCTATGACATTATGTAACATATGACCTTCAATCAACTTGCAACTCGAACTCAACACACAACCCAAAATAACCCTGATCCGAAATCAACTCATGACATCTAATAACTTTAAATTTATGATTTATGCACCAAAATTATATAAAAGTAACATAAAACACATCTTTTTAAAAAATTAAATCATTTTTACCCTACAAACGCATCTAATTTAGTGTCGATTTTTTGATAGTATATATATTATGGCAAAATATTTTTTTAAAAAATAGTAGACAAACAACGTACAAGTCAATTTAATATCAAACAGGTTGATACGAATACGGCCTTTTTTTAAACGAATCAATTTCAGGTTGACATAAAAATGACCCATGGTTTAATTTTTGACACTAAGTCATAAAAAATCGTATCGTGTCATAATCTGTATTTTCAGCCCTAGTTCAAACTATCTTTGATTAGTCATTAAAAGGTAGAATTATAGGCTGACTACAAATGATAAAAATCGATCACTAAGTGCTAGAAGAGAAAATCCTGATAAGTCAAGGTTTTTTGAAATACTTTTATAGGGAACTACTAAAACATCTTTTTCGATTTGGAAAGAGCTTCTGGGGGATGTATTGCTGCCACCTTTTCTCCTGTTTGAAGGAGGAATTCTTTATGAACTTTCTCAAGTGTATCAAGTTGATTGAACTTTAGAAATTTTAATCCTTTAAGATTAAAACATTTTTCCAGAAATATAAAGAATTCAAGTTCTATCTCATACTTAGAGATGAATTTGTTGTATTTTTTATGTAGAAATTTTTTCTGTTCCTCTATATGGTTCTGTTATTAAGTCACCACAATTAGTGGTCTTAATATACTACTTGATTTGACATGTCTTGATCTAATAATTATTCAGTCTTTGAAATTGATTAGCAAGGTTTAGCTTGTCCCAAACTTGAAACCCAACTTGACATTCAGAATCGAGATTGACTTCCAAGTTGCTTATGGACAAATAACAAGAGAGAGAGAGAGAGAAAGAGAGAGAGAGACCACTTTGAACAAGGTGCTAGAAAATTTGATAAAATACTTACTATTCTGATTCCAGATTAAAAAAAAAACACTGTTAATAATGACTTCACATGTATGCACTGACAATATTAATATAATAAAAAAAATAAAGCAAAGCATCCATGTAGTTGGGTTGCATAAAAATGTTGCAATTTGGGGTTCCCTTTACAATCCACTATGTTTTAACTTTTTCATTTGACGCAAAGACAAAGAAAGCCACGTACAATGAATGTTTGGATTAATTGATTAGCCCCTCTTTTAATTTGATCACAAAAAACAAAAAACACAAAAACAAACGACCACCAAAGGCATTGTACATTGCATTTGTACTATTCGGCGATTAGATTCTCACCTTGAAGTGAAACAACTATCACTTGTATTTGGAAAATCAACTCACTCTCCACATGTTCTCATCCACCAAACATAACTTTTTTTCTTTTTTTTTTTGGGATTATGCTTTGTTTGTTAGGTAAGACCAAAATTTGTAGGCAGCCCAAATCATTTTGGCTAAAAGGCTGCTAAAGTACTAAATTCTCTGCTAGGACTATTATTTTTTTCTTATTTATATTTTTAAAATAGTGTTTACCCAAAAGCTCAGAAATGGGGACGACTCTTAATTTAATTTCTATATAAGAAAACTATTTTTACTGGCTCTGCCCTTCATCATATTTTGGATAATCATAGTCATAAGATTAAACAACTTTAGCTATATTTCCAAGCTTTATTAGTCAATACACAAATGTTCCTCTATGTTTTTTTTTTTTCTTGGACAAATGGTTATACAAATATAATATAAATTTTAGGCAAATGGTTGTAGAATATTATACAGTTAGTTAAGGTGACATAATGTTTCTGACTTTGTCCCTCAGAACAATTATTAGACAACAAGGGCATGTGTTAGTTAATTAGTTGGGGATAATTTAAATTATTGAACTTAAGATTTTTAAAATGAGGAAAATGTAAGACTATAGTCTACTAGACTTGGAGACCAATATGCTTTCAAATTCCAATTATCAAGTGAGGAGAAAAAATGACTTTTTCAGTTTGCAAGACAAAATATGACAAATTGACCATGATGCTATTTAGCAGCTAGAAATGGGTAAGCAATTTTGTTTTGTAATATTGCAAACTCATCTTAGTAAACCTAAATTGGATACGCTAGACAATTTTTTTTCCCACATAAACTCCTATAGGGTATAGTTACAACTTGCAACTCATAAATAACTATTGTGGAAATTTTGCCCTTTTTACATATGAAAATGGAAGCATACTTTAATTGCTTGAAAAAGGATGGTCTTAGGTGGTTGGCACAATCACTTGCACACATTTTAATATGATCGAATGTGACATTTATTTTTATTTTGTTTGGAAAAAACATATACCCCTTAATGGGAGTCTATCAAGCCATAGAAGGAAAAATGATCATGGTATATGATATATAGGGCAAAAAAAATTATAAAAATGGGATTTATTTTTCTGCTAAAAATAAACAATATAAAGCACTTGAAGAGCTAGATACAAGCACTCCTCAGACTAAACAAGGCATGGCAAAAGCCCCAAGTGGAGGTACCTATCAAAATTAGTTGCATGCCCATCTTCTCAATGTCTCAAAACTGGAGGGTATGAATTTATTTATTTATTTTTTAGCTTCATTATCATGTATTAACGGATTTTTTTTTTTTTTTTTTTTTTTGGGTGGTCAGAGTTCATCACGTTATGGATTTCCTTGTGGTTAAGGATAAAGACTTTGTCATTACAAATAATAATAATAATAATAATGATAAAAAAGATGATTGGAGAAGGATGATGACATCCATGACGAAATTGAAAAGAGAAAAGAAAAAATAAACACCCCCCACCTCAACCCAAAAAAAAAAAAGAAAAGAAAAAAAAAAACAACAATAATGAAGAAAACGATGCGTGGATGAGCATAATGTGGTTCCCCCGGTTGGCTGCAAAGGGTGCTTCCAAGTTTACAAGATGTCCGGAGACAGACTTCCCTAGTTGGGTGTACCCTATTGCACGGGAAAACCCGCTGTCCAAATTCCCTTGTTCCTCTCTTTTATTATTGCCACTTTTGGGAAGCAATTTTAAGCCCAAATTCCCATTAGTGGGCAATAACCAAAACCAACACCAACACAACTAGTTGTTGGTATAACTGCAGTATACTTTTTAGACAAATTTACATGTTACCCAACCTATTTAAAAGTTATATTTATTTACTGTCATATTTAAAAAAAAATTATGTAGTGTCTAGCAAATTCAGTTTTAATTTATTAATTTTAATTTAAACAGTATAAAACACTTATATGTCATAGTATAAAGTAAAAGTATACTACAATATACATCTCTTATATGCTAAAGTACTTTCAATTATAACCTTCATTTCTAACTCACCTTCCAAACACCTTATAAATTTTTGTGAGAGAAAATACTATTGTAAATGATTCAAATTATGGTTTGAATTTATGAACCAAACGTGCTATTGAAAATTTGTATACATATATAAAATGTAAATTTTAAAAATAAGATTTGTGAATTCTTCTATGTTACATGCTGTAATAGTTTGATATAGTGTAAAGCTCTCACAAACTACGGTGTTTAAGTTCTAACTGATTTTTCAAACACACGTAAATTGATTAAATTAAAAATTTCAACATATGGAAAATCATTCAGAATCTCATTCTTTTTTTAATATTTATTCAATCTCATTCTTCTTTTTTTTTTTTTTTTGAAAAGTTTCTTAATCTCATTCTAATGGTTGAGATTTGGGCTCAACACATGTTAAAAAAATTAAATGTAACCTTTCTATTTTTTTTAAGGACTGCAACGAGGAATTTTTATTTTAGAGGATCGTTTTAGGCTTTTTATTTTATAAACGTTCTATGTTTTGTTGAAACTTGAAAGTAAAAGTTCTTCCTATTGATTTATTATTATTATTATTTAGGTTGTGAAATAGAGTGTTTGGTAATTAGTTGGAACAACAATTTAAAACCAAAATATTGTATTATGTGAGAGACTTACACTGCAATAAACTTTTACTTTAGACTGCAACATATGAGAGCTTTACATGTAGCAGTTTAAACTAATAAGTTCTAAAAATTTCATTTTAGTAATCTGTGCTGTGTCAAAATTTAAGTTTGGTACCCTCTATTTTGAAAAATTTCATGTTGGTACCTTGACCCAAACCCCCAACCAAACGCCCTTTTTAAGGAAAAAAATTTCTTACTTAAAATTTTAATCAACTGATTATATTTTATAAAAAAAGTAATTTTATCTTTTTATAACTCAAAAAAGGCTTCGAGGTACTAAAAAAGATTTTCTAAAAAGTCAAGGTACCGACATAAAATTTTCTAAAACAGAGAATACCAGACTCACACTTCGATATAACACAAGGTACTAAAATGAAATTTTTCTTAAGTTATAACTAAATTGCCAAACGAAGTTAAAATTGGTGTTCTCAGGTTGAATAGTTAAACGGAAGACAACAGCCTCGTTTGACAGTGTTTTTATTTTGATTTTTGTTTTTGAAAAAATCTGTAGTAGATGAGAATGTTTTGAAAAATATGCTCTAACTATTTTTAAAATTGCGTTTGGTTGTATATTGTAGTGTGTTTTAAAAACAAAACATTTTTTTTTTGATAAAAAAACTACTAACCAAAACATAACCAAATTTAACCTTAAGAAATTGATAATTAATATTATACTAAATAGTAACACCAATAAAAACTAAAAAAAAAATAATTTTTTGATTAAAAAAATAATCAAAACAAAATGAGGAAGCAGTCTTCCTCCTCCTTCGCTATAGCACAAGGGTGGGCTAAGAGGGGGAGCGACATTGGCATCAGCTCGGCAGAGGAGGATCACCGTGGTGGACAACAATCTAAGGCCGAAAGGCTACAACCCTCTCGATGGCCCCATGCCCCACCCTCTCTTTCTATGTGTCTCCTGATCTCTTTGTCTCTTAGTTTGGAGGAGTGCGGTGGAAAAGACTGTGGGTTGTAGGCGCGGTTTGCTCAGTTCGCCGAGACAGGGTGAGTTGCATTTGGTCAGTGCTAAAACCAGACTTTTTGCCAGTGGGGCTACTATGCTAAAAGCATTAATAGATTTTATTATATACAAACACAACTACATGTTTGATCATTAAATGATGATACAATGATATATTTTAAAGTTTTAGTGAAGGCACAACTATAATTCAAAGATATAAATGAAGTTTTTTTGAAAAATTTTAGGGAAAAATTAAACTTTAAAAGTACCCCCACTCAACAATATGTGACTCTACCACAAACGTTTGGGGTCGTTGGGACTGCTGGGAAGGCATGGGTCACATTTGGGTTTGGGGTTCCTAGGTCGCAAAACCCAACCTGAGTCTCATGCCAAGACTTCGCCGCCCAAGCCAGTCACACTGGACTCCGTCGACCAATAGTAAAAAGGACAAGATCCGCTGTCATCGAACCCAAGCGTTGCAAGGGATGGCTGGTTGGGGTTACTGGGGAGGGATAGGGCTGGAGGTTGCTAGGTTCATTGGATAAAGGGTTGGTGACGCTGGATTCGTCGGAGAAGGCGATGGGAGGTTGGGAAAAGGAAAGAAAGAATGAATGATAGAAAAAAAAAAAAAAAAAACGTCTTTCTCTTTTTCAAAATCTTGGGAAAAGTGATAGTTTTTTAGAAATTGTGTTCATTTTTATTTCCTCAAATTTTTAACTAAACACTGTTTTAAAACCATTTTTATTTTTTTGTATTTTTAAAAAAGGCAAAAAAAGTTCTAAAAACTGAGTAAAACGGGGCCAACAATATTTTTTTTCCTTTTTCTTTTTCTTTTTTTCGCTAATGCTTCGTTGGCTGGAGCTTTGTTATTACATGGGAGAATCTTATTGATTAATGTGTTGACATTATTATTCATTCAAAAAAAAGGAAAAAGAAAAAAAAAACCTGTTTGATATTATTTTAAAAATTTTTAAAAATATTTTTACACATTTTTTGAGACAAAAATTTTAAAAACAATCTCAGTATAATTGTCCAAAAATTCTCACTTTATAAACAAAACCATTTTCAACTATTTTGAAAACACTATCGAACGGGTGAAATTTGAGACTAGCTATTTAGAATCCAATTATCAGCACGCTCCTACTACTTAAAATTAAAAAAAAAAAAAAAAGTAAAACATTGTGTGTGTTTAGGAACGTAGTTGAAACTATATAGTTAAAACAAAAACGTTGTAGCATGTAAGTGCTTTACATTGTAAAATTTTTTCACTTTACATTATAGCATGCGAAAGTTTTACATTATAACAATTAAAATTAATAAGTTTGCGAAACAAAACCATTAGACTTTATGTTGTCCTCCACTGTGTTAAAAGTTACTTTTCTAATTTCGACAATTGAATCTAGGGCTGTCAAGAAGCAGTTATTTTTAAGGGTCAATTATGTTGTTTGATGAGATTCAATCTCATCATCTTGAACTTGTATAGAATTTCATATCACATCTATAATTAAAACATTTTAATTCATATTGCATAATATTATTGGAGAACAATGAAAGAAAAAAAAAAAAAGATGGACTTCATAATATTGTCTTGCAATAAAAAAAATGTTTTAATTGATATATCGTTTTATTAATACAGCGTGATGAAATTAGATGACAAATAAAATATTATAATTTGCAAATCTTATTTGATGAGTAGATCACTATTGAGGTTTTAACTTTTTCCTTTTTAAGAAATGATATTTTTTGGGCATTGTTCATTGGGAGCTTATATGGTAAGGTATAGTCCAGTCTTGTAATTTTCTTCTCATTTCATGGATGTAGTATAATTTTCAGATTTCTTCTTGTCTTGCTTCATTGAAAAGTACGGCCCAATATGACAATTTTTAGGTGGCCCAGTGGATGGCTTATCCTGCATCGGTCTTTATCGTAATTTGGGCTCCTGCACTGCTCCTGGGCCCACTCTCGTACACTGCATATCCTTTACACATAGGCCTTTGAGGAGAGAGACAGAAGACGATGGCCTTTTCACGTGCCTTTTCTTAAAGGCGCGGCGGCGCGTTAGGGAAACTAGGATCAAAGATAGGGAACGATTTTCTCGCCACTATGAAAGATATGAGACGATTATGAGATGACTACATGTGACGTCATAGTCATGAAATTGTGCTATTGGGAAAATATATTGTGAATTTCGACCGTGAATAAATAATCTGTTCGTAGATATCTATTTTTCAAACATTAAATTTATACAAAAATTTAATTTTTTTCAGATAATAGTAAAAGCAAAGCCTTAACCCAAATATATTTACCATTCTTTTTCTTCTTTATGGTATTCTATTTCTTTATCATGTTCTGCTTGCATTGGCTCGTGGTAATGTTTGATTTTTTTTTTCCAATTAAAATCACTAAAGCTATATCTGATACACTGTATTAAAGCACTATATTATATAATAATATACTAGTAAAATGTTTGGTATGATTGTATTATGAAATACGAGTAATTTTCATATTTATTGTATTATTTTATATTGAAACTATTATGCTTGTTGGAGTTTGGTGCAACATGGGGTTGGGATTAGGTTGACGCAAGATTGGACTCAAACATATAATTTTATAAAATTTGAAGGCAAATTTATATTTTTCCAAGATTTCATCTCAATCTTTAAAAAAATTATATTTTGACCTTATACTTATAAAAGAAAATTACATTTTGTCCCATGTTTTCTAAAATTTATATTTTGATATTTTAATTTGATAAAATTCTGTTTTGACCTTATAATTTTTAAAAATAACATTTTGACCCTTCAAACTTTAAAAATTTACATTTACAATATCTCATGCACGAAATATCTTGTATTATGATAATACAACACAATCCAATACTCTTTATACAATACAATATAACACAATCCCATACCCCTTATACAATACAATACAATATGGTCTATCAAACATAGCCCAAATGATCTCAACAAGGAAATTGTTATTGGGATGATTGTGTCGTAGAGAGAGCAATGGAATGATGCCAATGATGGAATTGGTTATGATCAACATTTCAGTTAGACAAATCAACCGTAAAGCACAATGATAGTAATTTATGAGATTTTGTATCAAGTTAGTTTGGGTATGCGTTTCAATATATTTGTTATTTATGACGTGCATCTGAATTATATATATATATATAAACATGGCTGGTATCCGTTTGAGTGTTTGACTTGTAGTCCAAGTTATATGTTTTTTCTCCACATAGGAATATTGTTTTACTTTCACGTTAGGACTTCTCGTTTGAATTTGATTTGATTTTTTTTTTTTAACGTTTGAATTTGATACGGAAAATATTAGGATAACTCTTTAAATTTGATACGCTTTTCTTAGAAAAAAAAAGGAAAAGCAATTCATCTTTTTATTTTGATCTAATTTTAGGTCATAAAATGCAGTTATGCCCTTTCAGCTTATTATATAACATATATATATATATATATATATATATTATATAATATGTATGTGTATATGTATTTATGCACTTGAAAAAAAAATCTGTATATGTATGAGTGTGTGTATAATCCAGAGTAAATTAGGTGGTATAATACTTTTTTACTATTATTATTGTGTTTAATCATTTATTTTTGCTTCTTTCATTTCATGCCGCTTCTCCTAAAAAAAAAGGCCAAAATATGCTTAAATGACACTTGTTTGTTTAGTCCTAACCCAAAACACTTGTGATCAATTATATTTTTATATTATTTAAAAGTGGTATGTTTCAAACTTTATTGTACAAGTGATAAGATTAAAAGGCAATGTCATAGAAATGGTATTTCTATATATTCATTGATGTATACTTTTTGTTCTATTTTCAGGGTAGGAAAATAATAATAATGAAGTATAAAAGGATTTATTTAGGGGGGGAGGGGGTGGACTGGTTGATCATCCATCATTTCTAAATTTATTTCAATTATTGTGTTTATATCTTCTTCAATTGGTAATATCGAGTGGGATAAGTTCATGTCTCAAAATTGAGAAAGAATTTTATCGGCCTAATCTGAGCTGAGGATTTCAAAATCGATTTTGTTCCTTAACGGTTTATCTTTAACATAAATATAAAAACGTTTTCTTCAGAGTAAAAAAAAAAAAAAAAACCCAATAATAATGGTGGCATTAATATATTTTCACATGTGCCACAACTGGGACTGCTCATGTTTCCTTTGGCCGGTAGGTTGGCGCCATTAATCTTTTTACTTGTGTATTTATATGTTAGGACCCACCCCTGAATTTGGTTCCTTTAAAAAGGAGGATGATTCTTATCTTTCTACTGAGTCTACTAGTACCCCTGATCACCAATTACTAATTCCATTGCTTACGCTTGATCAAGTGGATGTAGAAACCATAATTCAAGTGTTTTAAAAGGGGCTAAGATGATAAATTTCCTCCTCTCTCTATTCATCAAAATATTCAAGCTTGTGAAACAAAGGCTTGAACCATCTATAGTAGCTTCTATTCTAGCCATGGTCCTTGGAATAGGACCGCTTCTCAAGCGATGGATATTCCCGAGTGATGCTCCGCTTTTTTCTCAACCGATTGTTGCAAACATTGGTTGCGACATTCTTGGGCAGTCGATGATACCTTGCATCTTTTGGCCTTAGGTGGAAACCTTGTGTTCAAACGTGGTGTTAGGACAACCGTTGCTATCATCTTTGCACGTCTAGTCTGGTGCCATCCTACAGCCTCCTGTAAGGACTCGACTCTGGTATTCTGATGTTAATTGATAAGTTTGGTTTTCTTCCTGTTGGAGATGCGATGTTCAGATTTGTGACGCTTCTTTAACCAATGGGCAAAAGTACAAGAAATAAATGGGGCCACACTTTGAAATTTTAACTTTTATCTCTTAATTTTGTGTAAAATTTTAGTTATGTCCCTACTAATTTCAATTGTGCCCTCACTTTTTATAAGAGAGGTTATAACTATGCCCCCACATACAGTTGAATCATTCAATTGTATCCTTATAAAATAAAATATTTACATCGGACGTTTTTGTTAATAGGGCTTCACATCTTTGCCCTTTTTACTGTGCTGGTTGGTTTGTCCTCTGCCCAGCAATTCTCTTCTAGAAGTATTAGGCAGCTATGCCGGCGTACAAAAATAGTTAGATTAGTCTTACTGTTAGTTGTTAGTCAGATACAGTTTAGTAATCTTAGCTTAGGTCTATTTTGATTCTTTTGCATAAGGCATATATTTGAATAGTTTACGGACAGATTATTAACAGTAAAGAGACGCAAACATTTTCATTGCAATCATAAAGGACCTGCTGATCTGATCACTTTTTTCATTGTCATTTTTTAAAATTCCCTAGAGGTGCATGCTTAATATTATAATTTGTTGTACTTGGTACTTCATGTCAGAGTGGCATAAGGGTTATTCCCACACTTTCTAATTAAATTTATATATTTTTTCTTTTTTCTTGATTATTAGTGGACATTATGCTAAAATAACGGTAATTCTTATATATATAATGTATGTATATATCCTAACATGAAAAGGATTTCATTCCAGAAATAGGCACTACAAACCTTATGGGCCAAATGGGATATATATATATATGTATCTATATATATATATATACACACACACATATATACATATAAAAAGGAGACATGCTCTAATTAAGCTTGCAGCTTTCATTACTCAAAATAACGGGGTATTTGCTTTCAGATCCAGCTCATTCCATGTGCGAAATTATTTGTAACATATCTTATTCCGCACTGAAATGACTCAAGAATGTTTTATGTGTGTGTGTAAATACATATTCAAGAAATTGAGCTATAACAAATATCTAGTTTGTAGCCTGTAAAATCTCGATCTAAAATATCGTGAGACAATCAATCGCCTATAATTCGTTTCAAGAACAAACATATGATCAGGAAATCCATGGACGTGTTGTGTTGCAGTCTCATATTGAATGGAATAAACCATAAGCTGCAAAGTTTATCTTATCGGAGCTTCTAAGAAGGTAAATCAACTAGTTGCGTTTTCTTTTATCGCCTTGTTCTTTTTTTTCACAATGTAAGTGAACTAAAAAATGCAGTACAGTGAGAAATGACAAGAAAAACAGTAAATAACGCACACAACCTTAACTGACAAGCCAAATAGCACATATTTCCAAACTGTTTTCAGGTAGCAAATTCACAGACAGATGTAAATATGGATAAGTATAAGCCTGATCGTAAGACTTGGTATCATCCTTCAAGAGATGTAACAATAATCTAGACACTATCCGCCGTGTAAGGTGAAATAAAACCACCGAATCCTTATCTTCGGAGTAGTGATTGAGCTGGCCACTTAGCTCCCAATCACAGTCATTCACACGAACCAAAACACCAGGTCTCCTGCAAGAGAGATAAATACTCAAATAGTATTCTAAAGAAAAAAGGTAATTCAGAAGGTCATCCGCAAATTACTCCAGTAGAATTTATTTTCATTATCACACACAACTTCACTTTTTCACTATACGTTTGTCATGAGAATGCAGGCTCAATTTTATGGAAAGTGACCCCTTTAAAAGATTTAACTTACACAGTATCCCCTTTCATAAACATTTCCGGCCTCTCCTTGATCAAATTGGTACGCACCCAAGTCAGCAAATCCTCATGGTTAACTGAGAAAAGAAAATATTTTTTGTAGCATGCCAACAATAATAGTAAAGACAATAATCAGCTCCAAGCTATGTCTACGTCGATACTTGAGCAATAAAGTTTACCTTTTCCACTCCATTTTGTTGTTCAACATTGACCTTATGATCTTTACAGAGTCACAAAGGAGTTCAATCCTCCACTTCAATTGAAGAAATGGCATTGCAATGAGGTCCAAAGGGCAAAAAACAAAAGCAAGAGGAAAATGGCGACACATCAAAAACATGATCCCCGAGTAGCCACAGAATAAGAGTTCATGAAATCCAGAGCAATATAACTTACAAGTATTCATATCTTAGCCAGAAAAAGAAATCATTTTTTCAATTTCTTTAATTGGGAAAAAACGACCTATATGTTACAATTTAGAGAATTTTATGGTCAGATGTGAAAATATCCTATCTGTAGAACACAATTACTATCAGATCTTCATCAAGTTTTGTTAATTATTGTATATATTTTTTCAATTAGGTACAATTATTATATGATCTAACAGTTAAAACATGTGTTCCACCTGTAGTTTTTTTTCTTTCCAAACCCAATCACTGAATTCTCATTGCCATTTACCGTCAAGAGCAGAGCCTAATTAATTTTAAAATGGCCTATACACTGCAGTGTATAGTTGGCACATGCTTCATATGAAATCATACAATCAAATAACAACATTCCTCAATTGGGCATGTCCTCCTTTTCGTGAATACAGAATTTCTTGATGATAAACAGAAAGTGGAAACAATTCAAGAAGCAAGTTTCAAGAAAACAGTGAAATTACCCGAATTCAAGAGTCAGTTGCATATTCCCTTCAAAGATGCAGGTTTTCCGTTTCTGTTTTGGCCAACAAAGGGCTCCCCTGCGAAGAAGAGGGGGTAAAGGGGACAAAAGAGGGTGGTGAGTTTTTGTTTGAGTATTAGCGTTCTTTTGTGTCCCTTAACAATTTGGTACTTGAACTTTCATTATTAAAGTATCACACTTTGACCTCAATTTTTTTTTTTTTCTTGAAAAGAAATGAGTATGAAGAGAGGATTTTGGATGACAACAAAAGAGGAGCAAGGCCTATTAACCATGCACCTCATAAATAAACAATGTGGACTCCACAAATAAGCTATCACAGGACAAATATACATGCTAAATTTTAGTAAGAAATAGTAGAAAATGATTAAGAAAGATGGGCAGAGAGACAGCGAGAGGAAGAGACACAAACTTAGGAATTGAGGGGATTCTGGAATTTTATTGTAGGATTTTTATTTGCAAAGCTAGAACAGAACTGTAGCGGAAAGAAAGACCAAAATCTTTTCCAAAACAAAAGAAGAAAAGAACTTCACAAAATAAATTAAACCAATAATCAGACAAAAATACCATGACTTCCAAACCCAATTGAGAATCCTAGTTCGGTAAAACGATGCGGGGATACCCAAATCTAACAGCTATAATTTTAAATGCTGGAGATTTTCCACCAGAATTTAAGCTTTTCCCTTTATAATAGCAAATTGACGTATGTAAATTCAACAGATTGATTTAGGGTTTGTAAAAATTCAAACGTCCTCTACAACCATGAAATCAATAGCGGTGAGGTAAAAATAATCATTAACAAAATCAAAGCACAATCGGAATTCAAAAAAAAATAAAAAAACATCAGAAAAGGAAATATAGAAAGCAAACCTGGAAAGCTTAGCAGGGGAACAACGCTGAGAAGCTTACGAGAACAATTTCTACCGGAAATAAAATAGGCAACTAACTTGCCTTTTTCTAAGAAGGTGA
>CM046335.1:10910376-11028004 GCA_025403435.1 Artocarpus heterophyllus
GTAAGGTTATCCATTGGAGAAGAAAGCAAGAAGATTGTGAATTGCCAATGACAGGAGAGGAGTATGCCAAGGGTATTGCGCCTGCCAGTAAAGTCAAGAACTTTGGTCTTGCTGTTGAGCTGGTTTCCGAGGCTGCAAAAAAGCAAATGAAGACAATCTCGACTTATAACGCCTTGATGACTGCTTATATGGTCAATGGCGATGCTGATAAGTGCCAGTCGTTGTTTTGCTGCCTGCAGAGAGACACGAATTGCAGTCCTACGATAGCAACGTACAATATTCTTATCTCGGTCTTTGGTCGTTTGTTGCTACTTGATCACAGGGAGAAACTTTCAAGCAGATAAAGGATTTGAATCTCTCCCTAACTTATATACGTACAATGGTATAATTACTGGGTATATTAGACTTGGATGTGGGATGATATGGAGAGAACATTTCAACTGATGAAGGAGGGGTCTGTTAAACCTGATACTAGCATGTACTTGCTAATGCTGCGTGGATATACACATTCCGTTAATTTAGAAAAGATGGAAGGGATGTATGAGTTAGTAAAAGATTATATTAGTCAGAAGGATAACACATTGATCAGAACTATGATATGTGCATACTGCAAGAGCGCCAGCAGAGAAAGAGTAAAAAAGATTGAGGCGCTGATGAGACATATACCAGAAGAGGACTATAGACCTTGGTTAAACGTCATGCTCAAGAGGATTGGTTAGAACGAATGGAGAGATCAATAAACGAGGTATTCGAGCACAAAACAACTGTACATACAATACATGTGATGCAATGTATCACGAGCACTTACTTCCGTAGTAAGGCAGCAGACAGGCTTGCAACTTTTGTAAAGCGCGCAGAATCTGCTGGATGGAGATTATGTCGTCCTTGTACCGCTGTAAGATGGTAGTGCATGCATTAGAAAAACGCTTGGAAGAAATGGAGAGTGTCCTTAACGAGATGGAGAATAGTAACTTGGATCGAACTAAAAGAACATTTTGGATTTTGTATAAGGCGTACATGGGTTGTGGTCAAAGAAATAGGGCTGCACATGTAATAGGATTACTGTGCAAGCATGGGTATGAAGTTCCTATGAATGTCTTACCATTATGATGCAGCCATAGCATAATCGCATTCCTATGCTAGATATTGCTTAAAGCATTCAGTCCATTTTTGTGAATGGTTCATAATTATAAGAGCTGCAATGGGGATTCAATATCATTCAGAGGTACGTACCGACTCTAGAATGATGTTCATGCTTTCGTTTTCTTCTGTTTATTACTCAACGTCCTAACATCTTCTGGTAATGATGTCAGGGATTATTTTGTTAGGATTTGATGTTTATTCAGCAGGTAAGGGCTAAATTAAAGTCAGTATCATAGTTAGTTGCACCATTTAGTCAGCTTCTCTAGTTGGAATTTGTCACTATTGTACCTCGTACGTTACTGGATATATCTATAATAGAACCCATACAACTGGCGATTGGGGAGGGGGTTGTCTATCGATCTTCTTTCTAATTATCGGAAGTGGCCATAGGGTGAACAATAATAGTTTTGAGAAGTAATTTTGGATTAATTGGGACTGGTTGTTGAAGCTTTCAATAGATAGAGAACAATTACCTGATTGATTTAGCTGCTGGCCTATGAAAAATGTTGTTGGCAGTTGGCAGGAGAAAGGGAGTTAGGGACGGGACTTCTACCAATAATCCTTAGGACTAGGAAGAATCTGTTTGATCAAAGTACCAAATACATTTTGTTTCAGATTATACTTTACTCTGTGATTATGGACAACTTGTTTGGATGATGGAAATAGAATAATTGAAGAAATGGAAGGAAAGGTTTTGCGCCTCTTTTTGATTCTGCATCTATAGAGGCATGCAAACCATCTGTTTCCATGGAACTGTCATCAAAACCCAAATTTCTTGTTGCTCTTCCTTTTCCTTTTCCTTTTTTTTTTAATTTTTATTTTTTAATGCTTTCCTTGATTCGTATTACAGTTTAGAAACAGGGAAAGCTATTACCTTTTTGACACGTTCATTTTTTAAATGATTGACGATTCCTTGTTACTAGGTTCTCAGTTCAATTCCTGTGTTTCTCTTTTCTCATTAACTCCCAAACCTACTTCCAGCCCTACTTCTGACCTCCCAGAACTGTTTTAGTTCAGTACTTTTTATTTTGTCTATTTGATAATGCGAGCTCTTTTTCGTAATATGCTGGATTTCCAAGTTAGTTGTATTCAATACATTATGACTTTTGTCCATGTTAGCTATATCTCATAGAAAGTATTGGAAACATCACATGAGATCTAAGTTGCATCTTTTTCATCATCTGTCACTTTCTTCTTTCTCTTCCATCGAAATAGGAGATCTTGAACTTCTCTGACACCACTAGCTGCTACAGTGTCACTGTTTTTCGTTAAAAGACCTATAATGACTTTGACAATGTGGAGCTTATCAGCATACTCGCACATGTTCAATTAAACCATAATGATAAGTATGACGAAGCTTATTTTTAGGCCATTGGGGACTTAAACCAAACTAAGACTTTAAAACAAAGTTGGTTTGAAATTCAAATTATACGAGAGAAAACATTTCGGCAAAGTTAGGTGGAACCATGATTTTGTGGTTTAAACTACGTTTCCAAATGGCTTATTTATATAGTAGAATTCTTTCATTTACTGTTAATTGAGGTTATAACTATCAAGTTACACCAGTTGGTTTTTATTCGAGCAAAAATAATAAAATAATAAAGTATTTTCAAATCACATTTTTAAGTTAAATAAAATGAACACTATAAGGATATAATAAAAAATAGACCAGACCAAGAAACCAACAACATGTGGGATTGAGTAGTAAGGAACCTATTCTCTCTTAAGCAAGGTCTCAGGTTCAAGTCTTGTGTATGGAGAAGCATTTGTTGGGAGAGCTTTCTCCTACTGCAGGGTCCGACCTGGCTTAAATCCAGATTAGTTTGAATAACCCCTGCTAGAGTTGAGGGACCCTTTGTATGGGTTAGTGTCTTTAACGGTGAGTCCGGATACCGGATGGTTTACACAAAAAAAAATAAAAAATAGACCAATAAAATTAAGGATCTGTTTCATCGTATAGTGTGGGATGATTTTAAGGCATTACCATTCAAGTGATCCTCATAAAATTTTAGTGTATACATTTTAAGTTTTTACCTTATGCATGTATGAATGTTAAAAGTCAAAACCCAGTATTCCTTTTTTTTTTTGGTCTTGGCTGATATCATCATGTTTTTACATGTATGCAAATCTAATTCATTGAAGTATATTCTATTGCAGAATTGTATATTAAAGAAAAGGGTTATGCCAAGACCAGACAATGCAACCGTTTTTTTTCTCTTTCTGCTCAAAGTCCAAGCTCGCCTTGTGCATTGTTACCAGATTGAGAATTGTGTAGAGTACTACTACATTGACAGAGAAGATACAACTATTAAGCGGTATTTGTTCTTGGCAATGCAGCTATGCAATAAAGATCCCATTATTATTTTATCAATTTTCTTTAAGCAAAATCCCTGAAAGCACTGAAGGTGTTTGTCGGCTTCATTATCCGAAACAAAATAGCAGGATAATAATTGTTTCCCAACATGGGTCATGCCATTGTCAAGTTGACATCTGATTAGATGTTTGGAGTATCTCATACTGAACTATTTTTCTATGATTTCTAAGCTAACCGTGGGAGGGGAAAAAAAAAAAAAAAGAAAAAAACTCTTGTACCCTTTGGATAGAATATTGAAGATACTCTAGTTATATGTAAAGCTTTAAAACCGCCGAATTACATAAAAACCGTGTCATATTTTTTTATCCAAAAAAAAAGGAAGGAAAAAATCATTAAAAAAATGGCAAGTTAACAAAATTGATGAAAATTTGACTATTCAAACTTGTGCAATATGCTATTAATAAGGTATTTTTTTCATATAATTTCTTTGTAATTTATAAAAAAATGAGGAGCAAATTGTCCGGTGTGAAAAAGTCTGCAAGCCGATAACACATTTTTGAACAATCAATCATGTGAAATCATACCATACGAAGAAAAATACAACTAATTTAACAAAATGTGATAACAATCTGAATTGCACCTATAGATGGTTTTATTATCACTTATTATAAGTTGATCAAAAAAAATTTTCTTTTTTTTTTCAAGTACTTTTTTCTTGCTCAAGAAAAATATGTCAATGTGTCTTCACGCCTTTAGACCAATACCACTTTAAGATTTTATTAATACCACAAATGAGATGACATAGATCCTATCTAACAAACACATGGTTCATGCCATTTAAGATGACTCTTATGTACAGCAATACTCAATACTCAATACTCGAACCACTAACTATTGGTAACAAAACTCCAAAATTGGACCTCTTTTCAAGTACTTCATGTCCTATCTTCTCTTTCCCTCTTTCTTTTCTGTGGTGGACAGCATTCTTGTACTTCAAAACCTTATCAACAACCGTACCATTTGACATTCGTTTTTTGAAACGACGTCGTTTAACAACAAAGAAGCTTCCTCAATATCTTGCATTTGCTTGAACGTTCAGAAATTGTGTTAACGTTGAAGAGTCAGAATCATTATTCTGTTTTGTAAACAGGCAAAAAATCCTATTACAAACTGCTTAAATTAATAAAATAAAAAGGAAAAGCACTCTAAATTAACTTCTAAGCAAAAACATATTAGTTATAACTAACTACAATGTAAAGCTTTTAATAGTTATGTAACGCCCCTATGTGGGGGTTAACAGTTTTTAATGAGATAAAATAAAAATAAATAATAAAAGTAAAACCTTAAAAATAAAATTTGCCCGGGACTTAAATGAAAACTCTCAACTCAAAAATAAAAATATAAACGATAAATAAACCACAGTTTTAATGTAGCATCTTAAATTTAATAATATAAACTGTTGTCATCATCATTTTAACCCTCAACACATTATAATTACAGTCACAGAAAGTAACAATTGATGCTTACATTATCATGAAGAACATTCTTTACAATTGAGCAGTCCCAATGTAATATAGTTACATCGCTTCCTCAACTATATTTCTCGTAGCCACCTCACACTTAGTGAGTCCTGAAAAGATATAAACATAAGGGTATGAGCAACACTATGCTCAGTAGAGAAAGCCATTACCCACCTTTAGGTTTTTATCATTACCACATTAAAATCTGCATGGTTAGTAAGTTACATCATATTCCAGATTATGAGGTTTATTATGATCACATCTTATGGATACCGTAGTTAATCATTACCAAGTGTCATAATTACACATTTATACAAATATTACCAATCATCATTGTTCCTAGGTATCCATGTTAAATTGAGTATCACTCAACTCATCGAAACCCAAATGGGCGCACTTGATCACCCTATAAACATTCCAAGGGTGTTCCGGTGAGGGGACATCAAGCCCCGAGTCCTCACCAAATCGATTCCTGTACAGTGTGTTCTGGGACTTTCAACCCAAGGAAGCGTCATCGCCTTCCCCCTACTTTACCTTTTAGGGTATTCATGCCCAAGGACGTAACCGTCGCCCTTTTCATGTCTCACAATTTCTCTATATTAAATCATTATTAATAGAGTTAATTTTCCTAACCATGCTTCTCAATTTATAACATGTGTCAATTCATTATGTTCCTCGCCGTACAATACAAGACGAGTCCATGTCATAGTTTCATATGTGATAATCATATAATATCAGTTCAACATAGATATATATATATTGCGGCAAAACAATCAATTTTAATTCTATAAAAACCTCACAAAAGATGAGTAATAGAATCCCTACCTTTCAAGCTTATCAACAGTCTCTTAATCCTGGAATCAATTAACGTTAGCTCCATACTCCCTTGATCCTAAGGCGTGCATAAGGACAATTAAAACTAAAGCACAACATACAACTACATTCATAAAATTTATTTTAATTTAATCTTAGAATTTCAAGAAATAACCACTGCCCATAGAGGTATTACAAAGTTTAACAATATAAATTTTCTGTCTAGGGCATATACACTTAGACTTCATACATATGCTCCAAAATAGCAACAAACATATACTTAGGTTTAAGAACGCAAATTTGAATAATCCTTTAGTATAAAAGAAAATTTATAAATGAAAGACTAAATTTGTTCATAAGATTCTAACCTCGGATTATGGTTAGTTGGAAGCTTGAAATGGCTTCAAAATAGGTTCCTTTACTTCGGTATGACTGAAATTCTTGCTCAAATGGAGGTGATGGTGGCTGATTTTTATGGCTGCCTTGAAGAAGTTCTCTAAGTATTTTGCTTCAGCAAAGAAATGAGAAGAAGAGTGTGGGAACCGTGGAAGAAAAAGGAAGAAAAGATGAAGTCTTTGAAAAGAAGTGATAGAAACAATTATAGAGGAGACATGTTGAAGCATGTCACGGAGGAAATAAAGAAAATGAGGGTCAAGAGTAGTTGGAAAAGATATCCTTATGTCTCATCTAAAGACTTTAACACACATAATGCCAATATGACATTTTTGAGATTTATTAGAAGTTCTAAGGCTTTTTAGTAATCATACTAAATAAATATAGGAGAATTTTAGAAAATTTAAAAATAGATAAAAATAAATATTATAAAATAAATTTAAATGAAGCAATTTTTTTATACACTAAAAATTAATTTAATTACCTCAATACCCGTTAGGAGAATAACGGGTGTCACAGCTCTACCCCCCTTAAAGAAATTTCGTCCTCGAAATTTCAATTCCAGCAATACTAGTAAAAATTTTAATTCCATTATGATTCCAATTCCGAGTCTAAACCGTTAATGTTGTTTGTCCTCCAAATTTAAGTCATCGTATCTCCACTTATTTACTTGCATAATAAATCTTACTCCTAAATCCCTCAATGAGAGTATTTCTGACAAGTTTCAACTTATAACACCGTATAATAGTCTAAGAATCTGATCAGGCATACATATTGACCATATCATGATTCCAGTCCTTCATTGTCCATGGACTGTGATTTACAATCACATTTAAGGAGATTGCTAGAGAAATTTTATATACTTCATCTTTAGGTTCCTTTTCCTTTTTGAGTAAAGAAAAGTCAAATATATTTGATTTCATACCTCAACTAATAAACTAAAACATAATCATAAAACATATATCACAAACACTTTTATTCAAAACTATACATTAAACTTACTCATAGAGATATTAAACGGAATCTCAGAGTTGGAAACATACCCGACATATTTTTCATTAAACAGCTATCCTCATGACACAAACATTCAACCCAAATAATATACTCATATTTCATATGGAATATCCCCATAACTGACTCTAGTACTTCCACATAATATTAACAGAATATTACACATTACAAACATGATACGGATACGTTTCGAGAGTACAAGGCACTCCGTATACCAGCTATCCATATCATGCATGCTTAGAGGATACAAAAACATCGATAAACAAAAGATCGGACCTTAAGAAGGATGCGTTTCGAGAGCATCAAGTACTCCGTATCCAGCCATCCCGGCATTAGGCTCAATGAATCTAAAAGATTGAACAACGACGTACCACAAGAAACACAGAATACAAGGTAAACGGTTATTCGTAACACACGAAATACGGACACACATGCCTACATGCCAAAGATAAAACAAAAGATTACAAATGGAGATTCAAATCAATTGGCCGCTCCCGGCTTTCCCTTTCCCATTCAAGCTTGGATGTTGCAGTGTCGGATTCTGGATGTATGATTTGCATTTTATCTATCAATTCCTCAGCTGTTGAAGCAGTGACAAAGATTTGTCTCTCCGATTCTGTAGTGATGTTTTCTTACACAGCGTAATCTAGAAATTTCAAAAGACCGTCATAAAAACCCTTTACGTTCAGCAGACCCAAAGGTTTGGAATAAAAGCCCAACAATTGCCCACAAGCAACTATAAATATTTCCTCAAGAGTACCTAGACCACCAGGTAATGCTATAAAAGCATCAGAATTATAGATTATGTCTTTAAAATTTTTAGGGATACTCCTGACTCCTTCTCCCTTACCTATGGCTTCCTTACAAAGGTTTCCTTCAACTGGAATATGAGGCCAAATTCTTACATCAGTAGCGTCGCTAGACCTAGCTGCTAGTGCCATATTTACCATCATTTTTATACTACCACCCCCATAGATTATGTTAATCTTCTTGTGTGCTAGGACTTGCCCTAAGTGATTTGCAGCTTCTAAATAAGCTTTATCTTTTCCAAGGCTGGAACCACAAAAGACACAGACATTCTTTATTTTCTTCGTGGACTGGGAGGTAGACATATTTGGTTTATAGAAGTGGTTGCTTAATGTCTGCTCCACTTAGACTTCGGGTTCTACATGAGATTTTAAAGATGAGAAATATACAAAAAGGGCTAAAGAGATAGACGAGTAGGTAATGAAAAGGTAATCCAAAGATTTAAACAAAATCTTGTGCGGATAAGAAAGTAAGATAAGGTGATTGATAGTTTACAGAAAATTTGATTCACTTTTTGAAAAAGATTAGACTCTAATTGTATAACTTTTGACAATTGAGAACAATTCGACAGAAGACCCTCATGACACAACTGTAGACTTTTTGACAAATATACACCAAGTCTAGAAATTTAATATAAACGACAAATACTGTAGAACTTTTGAAATTTGAGACACAAATCTTGAAATATCTGGATAAGCTTTTCAAAATTCAAACATATTACTGTACCGTATGTAACGTGTCTGATAAGATAATATATTTTATTATATATATATTTAAGAAAATCATAAATTAAATAAGATATTAACACTTACTGTATTAATCTAATAATCACAATTATTTCAAACACAAAAGCAAATATTTTGAGTAAAAGAAAAACACAAACTGTTGAACATCAGCTAAAACTGCTTCAAATAAGTAAAGACTAAATAACCTTTATAGAGCGAAGACTTATTCCCCATCCAGTTTTCTTATGGCTTGACAAACAGGATCTATAAATACCATATTCCTGAGGCGTTGTCTTTCTGTATAAAATTTAGGCCAGAGTTTAAAAATAGCTCCTTGAACATATCCACTAGGGTGACCGTGGAGAGGAGGATGGATGCTATCCAAGTTCTCCTTTGAAAGTCCATCCCTACAAAACCTTATTTTATCCTCTCTATTCGTAGACATATAACCAGGTGAAGTACATTTACCGTTACAATTTTGTCTTCCACATTTGTTACAAGTGACCACGATGGCACGAGCTCTTCTTTTCATTGCACTACGACTGGTACCCGTTCCTGGTAAACCGACATCTTGACTAAAGTCACTCGGACGGATTTTCCCCTCTATCAACATTCTCACATCACAAGGGATACCAAAACGCATAAGAATCCACAACCGAGTAATTCTAGCCTTGTATTTCTTTCTGAGAATCTTTTGGGAGAGTGATGGGAAATACTTTCTCAGGTGTTGGTACTTTGGGTCCATGATGAGATGAAAGAAGAGTAAATAGAAAGGAAAAATTAAGATAGTAAATTGCAGAATCCTAGAATTCCTTCTTCTTTTAGAGGAAAAGAAGAATTTTTAATGAAAAAGAAGAGGATTTGCGATTTAAAGAGAAAATAACAAATTAAGAGAGAAAAAGTGAACTCGGAGAAATAAGCTCTTATGCACAGTAAACGTATATGTAAACAATGATTAAACCACTGTATATGACACGTATAGAGACCACGTGGGAGAGACAGTGTGAATCAAACTGATTTAAGATTTAAACTAGGCCCAAATGTTCTTAGTTGAAAATGGTCAGGTTGTTTCGGGCCTTAACACATTTAGAACGAGTTAAATAACAAACATAAAATTGAAAACCAATTCGTATGAATCTTAAACCCAATTCAAAGCTCACTATAGATAAAGTTGACTATAAACAACAAATCTAATTTAACGACAACAAGGATCTTCCTGAATGATATTTAAAATCATTTCATAACAACATAATCTTCCAGCAACTCAAATAATTTTGTTTTAATCAAAACCTTATTGAACAATGCATACACCCATATGTTATTGATAATACTCAACATCTATCAATGGATTCATCATCATTGCTACCAAGGGTTTAGAATGTGACTAACCTTGAAATCAATACGATTTACGTCTTTCAACGTAGACCATATCAACGAACAAAGACACTTGATGTTACTACTTAAGAACATCTACAATCCTCACAATTCTACTTATACAATATATAATTTCCTCATATAACAAAACCTTAGGTAACCAAAAGATTCACTGATACACTTAAATACAATGTACGTAACGAAATATTCCAATTTTGAGATTCATGCATTCTAGACTTTACACAGTCTCAACAGACCAAAAGTCTAACATTTATCTCTCTCAAGATTCAATACCATGATTCCCAACTTATATCATATTCCTCGAATATATAGAACTTTTAAGAAAAGACATTGACACTTATGTGCTCCATTGAATCCACACATAATCATTACTTAGGTTTGAATCAATTACGAAAAATTTGGCATATCTATGTCAAACTTTAAAATCAATAAATCAAGCCTTATATTTCTTATTGTTTTTCACGAGACAAAAGGCTCTTAAATCCTCGTATCTATACGAATTTCTCATCGTTTATACGAATTAGATATGCTTATAGATCCTAATATTATACGAATCTCTCATAAGCATTCTACTTATAAACTCATTCCATATAATTATCATTCCCTTATAACTATTAATACTTTCCTTCTATAAAATTATTGTACTCATATAACCATTAGTATTTTCATTCTATGGCCTTTCCATGTTACATCCTTCTAAACTGTATAAATCAATGTGAAAGTTCATTTTGATGATGACAATGAAAATTCAACTTCAAAACCATCTCAAAAATATATTTTTTTAAAGTGGTGCTACACTCCCTAGGTTAACCGAACCTAGGCTCTGATACCAAAAATTCTGTAACGCCCCTATGTGGGGGTTAACAGTTTTTAATGAGATAAAATAAAAATAAATAATAAAAGTAAAACCTTAAAAATAAAATTTGCCCGGGACTTAAATGAAAACTCTCAACTCAAAAATAAAAATATAAACGATAAATAAACCACAGTTTTAATGTAGCATCTTAAATTTAATAATATAAACTGTTGTCATCATCATTTTAACCCTCAACACATTATAATTACAGTCACAGAAAGTAACAATTGATGCTTACATTATCATGAAGAACATTCTTTACAATTGAGCAGTCCCAATGTAATATAGTTACATCGCTTCCTCAACTATATTTCTCGTAGCCACCTCACACTTAGTGAGTCCTGAAAAGATATAAACATAAGGGTATGAGCAACACTATGCTCAGTAGAGAAAGCCATTACCCACCTTTAGGTTTTTATCATTACCACATTAAAATCTGCATGGTTAGTAAGTTACATCATATTCCAGATTATGAGGTTTATTATGATCACATCTTATGGATACCGTAGTTAATCATTACCAAGTGTCATAATTACACATTTATACAAATATTACCAATCATCATTGTTCCTAGGTATCCATGTTAAATTGAGTATCACTCAACTCATCGAAACCCAAATGGGCGCACTTGATCACCCTATAAACATTCCAAGGGTGTTCCGGTGAGGGGACATCAAGCCCCGAGTCCTCACCAAATCGATTCCTGTACAGTGTGTTCTGGGACTTTCAACCCAAGGAAGCGTCATCGCCTTCCCCCTACTTTACCTTTTAGGGTATTCATGCCCAAGGACGTAACCGTCGCCCTTTTCATGTCTCACAATTTCTCTATATTAAATCATTATTAATAGAGTTAATTTTCCTAACCATGCTTCTCAATTTATAACATGTGTCAATTCATTATGTTCCTCGCCGTACAATACAAGACGAGTCCATGTCATAGTTTCATATGTGATAATCATATAATATCAGTTCAACATAGATATATATATATTGCGGCAAAACAATCAATTTTAATTCTATAAAAACCTCACAAAAGATGAGTAATAGAATCCCTACCTTTCAAGCTTATCAACAGTCTCTTAATCCTGGAATCAATTAACGTTAGCTCCATACTCCCTTGATCCTAAGGCGTGCATAAGGACAATTAAAACTAAAGCACAACATACAACTACATTCATAAAATTTATTTTAATTTAATCTTAGAATTTCAAGAAATAACCACTGCCCATAGAGGTATTACAAAGTTTAACAATATAAATTTTCTGTCTAGGGCATATACACTTAGACTTCATACATATGCTCCAAAATAGCAACAAACATATACTTAGGTTTAAGAACGCAAATTTGAATAATCCTTTAGTATAAAAGAAAATTTATAAATGAAAGACTAAATTTGTTCATAAGATTCTAACCTCGGATTATGGTTAGTTGGAAGCTTGAAATGGCTTCAAAATAGGTTCCTTTACTTCGGTATGACTGAAATTCTTGCTCAAATGGAGGTGATGGTGGCTGATTTTTATGGCTGCCTTGAAGAAGTTCTCTAAGTATTTTGCTTCAGCAAAGAAATGAGAAGAAGAGTGTGGGAACCGTGGAAGAAAAAGGAAGAAAAGATGAAGTCTTTGAAAAGAAGTGATAGAAACAATTATAGAGGAGACATGTTGAAGCATGTCACGGAGGAAATAAAGAAAATGAGGGTCAAGAGTAGTTGGAAAAGATATCCTTATGTCTCATCTAAAGACTTTAACACACATAATGCCAATATGACATTTTTGAGATTTATTAGAAGTTCTAAGGCTTTTTAGTAATCATACTAAATAAATATAGGAGAATTTTAGAAAATTTAAAAATAGATAAAAATAAATATTATAAAATAAATTTAAATGAAGCAATTTTTTTATACACTAAAAATTAATTTAATTACCTCAATACCCGTTAGGAGAATAACGGGTGTCACAAGTTATAATAAAAATAAAAAAAAATTATTACAATATAACATTCTGACGTAATATAATTTAGTTCTAACCAATTTGTTAAATAACCGATAAGTTACGCTCAAACGGTACAAGTGGGACGAACAATTCGGGCCCATTAAAATTACATTTTCCAGAAGCTTTTTGAAAAAAGAAACAAATACGACCTTATCTTGCACTTTTTTCCCATGTCCAATCTATATGGCATCGATCGGTTATGCTTTATCTCTTGTTTTTAGTTAGTTGTATTTTTGTTCACTCTGTCTGTCGTGCTCCAATTTCATCATGTTTTTATGCTTACTGTTCAACGTGCTCTCACACGTTTTCTATCTTTAGTGTAAGTTTTTTTTTAATAATAATAATAATAATAATAATTTCAAAACGAATTGAGAAAAACGTTATCTGATTGTAACGAAAGAAGAAAATGCCCACTTAAAATTATCTGAAAACCCCTCCTTTTTCTTATTTTGCAAAAGGCTGAAAATCCCTCTTATTAGATAGCTAACAGTTGCTTAATTTGCACCCATAATGGACCACACCATAGGACAACTAGGACAAATAATTTTTTTTTTTAAAAGGACAAATCATGTTTCGGGAAAGGCCAAACCAAGCTTCTTTCGTTCTTGAATCGAGCTTATATAAACTCTTGTGTTTTTTCTGGCCACTGATAGGTGCATTAAAATAATTAAAAAAAATTAATTAAGCATAAAGGAACAGAAAAATCTAGGCTTTTTCTTATCATCAATTCAGCATTATTATTCATTGGGTGTCCACATCCATGTGCATATAGCACTGTTGTGTCTTTCTCAAGTTTTTGAATTTAAGTAGGTTTTCATTGTTTTTGGATTTTGACATCCTAACTAATTTTAATTTGTCTATCCCTACGAATCCAATCGTCGGGAACGAAGAGAAGTACTTAAATATCCATGTTATCCCTACGAATTTCCGACTTGGTGTCTTTTGTGTTTATAATAAGCTTCCATCATATTTTTGGTGCTTGAATGTTTAAGGGTGCTTGGGATAGCAGTTAGAATTAAAAATGTTGCTTTAAGAGCTTTATATTGTAGTAATATTTTGCTTTTATTGAAACTGTTGAGAGTTTTACACTGTTGATTCAGACCAAAATACCAAACAAAGGCTTAAAGTAATCATAATAGTATTCAAACCATCAAATTTTTCTAGATTCTGTCATTTTTGGAATTATTATATTTTATATGATTTCAACAAGGACTAACATTTATACCCATGGGTCTTTTTATTGTGCCTTCATGGCGCCAAGTTGGCTTACAAGTTTATTGTAACTTTTATAACTTTAATATTTGAAGTTGTAAGTTTTAACATAAAATTCACAAATTATTGTTTTTTTAAAAAAATTCATAAGTAAATCGTAAACGTAACTTTAACATTCAAAATTTAGGGGTTTTTTTGGTATGGGAGTTCAAAATGGTATGATTTAGAATTATCTAGTTTAAACTATTGGTTCTAAACTATGTGTTTTAACAGTGGTTTTGAATTGACATTTAAAATGTAAAAGTTTAAAATAAGAATAGATGTTTAGAAAACTATAGTTTATAAAGAAAAACGAGAACGAGAATAGTTTTTACGGTAAAAAATTAGTTCAAACCGTATGAAGTTAAAGATGGCAAAGTCTAGGTTTTAGGTCTTTTAGTTAGTTTAAATTCGTCTCTATAGTTTAAAGTAGCCTCAATTACTACTCTATCAAATATTAATTTAAACTACCTCTATGGCTTAAACTTGCTTAAACAGAACTACAAATCCTAATATAAAATTTACAAATTAACGTTTTTTTTGGTATCACATTAAAGTTCCCTATGTCCATTTTTCTAAAACGGCTTCTCTCCGTGTTGAGACACCTTGGGCAAAGAAAACAAAACAAGAGGGTCAAATGAGGAACTTTGTTCTTGTTATCCTCAAAGGAGGAAAAAAAAAAGAAGCAGTGTTCGCATAAGTGATTGTCCAATCAAGTTGATTGGGTATAAAAACAAAGAGGAACAAATAATGGCTTTGATTTTTCCAAAAAACAGCAAAATAAAATAAAGGGTTTCTTTCCCTTTTTTTTTTTTTTTTGGTTTTTTGGTGTTGGGATAGAATAATGAAGATTAACCACTAAAGACATTAGTGAGAAGAAACCAAATGTGGACACGCAAAACAGCAACCAATGAGCCACTGAAATAGATTAATGCCCAAAAGTAAAAGTGACTGACCAAAGAAATTAAGATTTTTTGTCCTTAATCGCCATTAAAGAAAACCATTCTTTTCTTGACAATGACTTCCCTCTTTGTCGCATTGGGGACATGCCTTTCAAAAGCAAATGGAACACAAACAGCTAATTTGCAGGGGAAACTTCATAATAGGACACAGGAAAACCATGACACCCTGAACAAGAAAGGTTGAATAGAATAAAATAAATCCCAAAAAAAAATTAATTAAAAGAAAGAAAGAAATTGCATATTGAAGTGAATATCTCGGTGAGGGGCAAAATGCAAACTAAGCATATATTCTAAGCAAAGGACTACAAAGTCAATTAAGGACAGGGTTCCATGTCTTTGTCCAAGCTTAGCTGTTCTTTATCACTTAGCGGCCATTAAACACCCAAAAAAGCAATCTTAAATTTTAATCCTTTCTTTTTGTATTTTTTTTTTCTTGTAAACTTTGTTGGGTTTTTCTTCCCTTTTTTTAAATAATTTTTTTTGGTAATTTAGAGTACCTCCAAAACTCAACCACTAAACAAGCAATCACGAGATGACAAGCAATTTAATCAGATTGATGTGGAAGAATATAGAAGTCGAATGATTCTTGCTCATGTACAATAATGGCTGTCAAAAAAAAATTGGTACTTCTTTTGGTGAATGAGATATTTGTTTTGGTCTTTGGGAATTGGCCACGCTATGAAAAAAGGACCTTGGACCATCTAGAATTAGACGGCTAAGAAAATCACAAACAAGTTTTGTTTTCTTCTCTTTTTTTCCTTCTTTTTTGTTTCTTGAATTTTTGGTATTGCCTTTCTGAAGCAAAATTCAAGTCCTTAATAACAAGCAAAGATAAAATTCTGAGAGACGTTGAGATGGGATTTAACAACTTATTATTCTTCTCCTTTTTGAAACAGAGCCAATTAAGGCAAAAGCCATCAACCAACAAAGCATAGATGAGGCTTTTATGGTTCTGATTTAGTTTACTAGAAGTACAAATAACACCCTCTTTTATGCTCTTTTTAAGCACCAAATCTATTCATATTATAAAAATTATTTAAACAAAAAATAAAATGGTAAATTTCAATAAATAGAAAAAGCGTAAAAAAGAGTACAGGTAGCTCTTTTCCTGGATTATTCGCTACTAGTAGACCATGGCTCACTCCATTCAACAGGGAATATCACAAAAAGACAAAAATCAGTCCACACTAAAAACATTCTAAATATTGATTTAGTGACACTATCATTCTCTTGACCAATTGGCCAAGATGTTCATCATTGGAATGAAAAGAAAAATTAAGGGAAAAGAAAAGATCAAAGCATTGAAACAATACAAACAAGGATCTTGCTCTGCCAAAGGAAAGAAAGACTTGAATATGGAAATTTAGAAAAAGAAAAAACAAAGGATTTTATATATTTAACTCTAGGACACAACGTATAACATACAAGTTCATAACAGAATGGCGATCAATTCCATTTCATGTCCTGAAAATAGTGCTTATATGTATCCATTACTAAAAAGAAAAAAAAAAACCCACCTAATTAGTTACCCTTTTTTCTCCTTATCTTTCATAGAGAAATCTTTCTTTCTAAATATGAATCTAGGTGGTTCTGCCAAACCCCATTGATGAAGTTCTGATCCTTTCCAAGCGGCTGAAACCTTTTATAGCATAACCCCAGATCAAGACCAAACCAAAGTTTCCCAAAGCAGCTGTTGAAACTCTCAAAACACCACCACAATTTGATAACCAAAAAAAAAAAAAAAAAGTAAGGAGAATTAATAATACACAATCTTACATCCATCTACACACCATCATCATAATTGTAAAAGTAGGAGGGGGACCAAAAAAAAAAAAAAACCCTAGTGAAATGTCAAGGCTTCTTCTTCTTCTTCTTCTTCTGAGACTACTATGTATGGCTGCCTGTAGGGTAAAGTTAAAAAAGTAGTAGGAGTCATGGGGTATTAACAGTTAGAATTGACAAAGTTCTTAATCTCCTCCATTAGAGTATAGAAATGTTGATTATTGGGCAAGAAGTAGAACCCAATTGTGGCCTGCTTAAGGTGAAGAAGCTTGACATCTTGACCTGATCTCTTTAACCCTTCAACATAAGCCAATTGCCAATCTTGAACAAGGTCCAAACCAGCCACCACAACAAGACTCTTTGGAAACTTGATCCCTTCAAGGCTTTTACCTCTAGGACCAAATATGTTACAAGCAGGGTGGTCTCTGTCCTCCCCTTCAGGAAGATAAGCCCTCCAATACCAATCCCTGTCTTGAATTGTCACGAAATATTTGCCATCCAATCTCTTCTCCGACTCCGTCCTCTTCTCGCCTCCGAACATCGGGTGGAGAAGGATGTTCCCGAGGACTCGAACGTCGTCCGACTCCGCCGCCCTGGCGGCAACATGGTGGGCAATGTTGCCACCAGAACTATCACCCGCCAAGTAGACATGGACCTTAGAATCCTCCCCACTCCGTAGCCAAATTCTCGTCATGACCCACTTGAGTGCCGCCCAGCCATCGTCGTAGGCGCAAGGGTATCGGTGCTCGGGCGATCGGCGGTAGTTAACGGAGACGACGACGGCCCCGCAAATGCCTGAGAGGCGGCGGCAGAAGGTGTCGTAGATGGCGCTGTTGGCGGAGGAGTGGGTGAAGCTGCCGCCGTGGAAGAAGATTATGACGGGGACGATCTTGGTGGTGTGGAGAGGCTTCTGGAGGTCCACAACTCCCCATTGGGACTCCTTCTCCGGGGCAGGCTGATAGACCCGGTTGAGGAGCCCCGTGGCACGGTCGACATGGTCGAAGGAGAAGACGCCGTCGACGGGGATCGTGTTGGCGGGGACTTTCCGGTCGAGGAATTCGGCCAGGTCGCGGTTGAAGGTCCCGTCGGAGCGGCGGAGGAGATTGTAAGCCAGCTTGAAGTTGGAGATTAGAACCCATGTGTTAAGAGGAACTACTCTCTGCGGGAAAAATGAATTACCAAAGTCAATAAGATGAAGAAACAGAGAATGAGAATCTGAAACAAGTTTTTGTTTTTTTCTTTTTCAGGTAAAGGAAAAATGGAAGGAAAACGGCGGAAAAGATGCGGCAGGGCAGGGGACATGTTGCAAAGGAAAAGGCGCCATAAAAACGAAACTTTGATTGGTTTACAAGAAATTTGGATTTTGAGTTTGTAAAAAACCATAACCAAACTCGCAATATATACATAAAATAAAAATGTCTACAGCTCTTCTCCGAGAACAGAGAAATCCAAGAATTAACAGGAATGATCTTTAAAAAAAAAAAATCACATTAAAAGAAAATCAAAACAGCTTTCCCTGTCTTTACTGCTCGCTTACAATCAAATTAACAAAACCCAAGACGGAAAAAAAAAAAAAAAAAAGAGTTGATGGTTGATCTGGGATAAGAAGATGAGGCGAGATTCGTACCTTGGATTCACTGAGGTTGACTTCATTATCACCAGCCATGAGAGTTTCTTCAAAAGAAAGAAAGATTCAGAAAAAAAACGAGAAAGAAACACAGAGAGAGAGAGGCTCTAAGAGCCCAAAACACTAATCCCCATTGAAACACGCTCGGCGTTCATTGCTCTTGCTTAACGGTACGTGAAGTGACGAGAGAGGATTATCGGTTAGAGAAGATCACAAGGCGGAGGAGAAATGAAGAAATTAGCAACGCAAGTCGACTAGACTGGGGATGTGGTCGTGTGTGTGATTTCTCTCACTTCACTCTTTTTAACTTTCTCTCTATATATATCTATCTATCGATATGTATATCTATGTATTATGAATTTGTACGCGTTGCTTTAGGCTATTGGATTGATTCCTCGTCATGGGGGGGTTACCGAACCAGGAAGAGACACTTCTTCTCTCTGAAATAAGTTGGGGAGGGGAACAGAAGAGCAGCTCTCGCTCGGACACCACGCAGATGGAGAGAGAAAAAAAAGGATCAAAGATAATAGAGAGAGAAAGTACAAATGTAAGAAGAGAGAAATAAGAGTAAATGGGTACCAAGATAAAAGAAGAGAGAGAGAGAGGAGAGAGAGAGTGTGTGTTTGTGTGTTTCAAAACGCAAAGGAAACGACGGAGGGGAGGGAACGGAGACGAGAGAGACGACAAAGCGGGCGGCCAAATTATACTGTTTATGTGGGTCCCGCCAATTTTTCTCTTACTTTTTTTTTTAATTTAATAATTGGAATAGCTTTTTTGTTTTAATTTTTATGTTTTTATATTATTAATTATAGTTTTTAAGTACGACCATTCTTTTTCTTTTAAGAGTGTGTTATGTTTTTCTGACCTGTGTGGATGGGATAAAAGGTGTTTTTGGGTTGGTTGGCTACTGACACGCCGGTTTTGGCTTACTGCCAGCCATTTCCTTTGGTAATTTTCTCTTTTGTATTCTGTATTTACCTTCTTTTTTTTTTTACTTTTTTGAAAATTTGATCTTAAATTGTTCCTCTTCAAAAAGTCCTCTTTTTTTCCTCCGTACTTTCTTTGTTCCTTCTCAAAACAATTTGTACTTTCCACTTTCCATTGTCAACAAATTTATTGAAATTCTAAGTTAACTATATATTTGACTTTGTTTAAAAAACACATTGTAAATAATAAATTTTAACTGTTGTAACATATAATTTTTATATATTATAATAAAAAATAAAAATTTATTGTAATGTAAAGCTCTTACATGCTACAACATTTAAGTTTTAATTTTAAGTTTCAACATGTTTTTAAACGTCATTTATTTAAAAAATAATAAGTTCACGATTAGATTGATATTATTTTCAAACTTGTGAGCTAATATTTAATTATTTATTAATCATCTTTGAATCATAGAAACTTGTAGCTTGAAGTGATCTAAATGTATATTTGCAGGTTTCTAATATTCAATTACAAAAGTAAGCCATTTATAATGGCACTGGACACATCAAGAAGAAACTCAAAATTGTTCAACTATAAAATTTAGTTTTTATCTATTTTTTTAATGAAAACTCCCTTATTCCATTTTTGAAAATAATCTACTTGCAATTTTAAATTACTCATAAGTTGCAGCATGCTGTTGGCCAAAAGAATAATGCCATATTACTTTAAGCAACTCTGGAAATAGTCAAAATGTGGCAATAGCAGAAAGAGATGCAAATTTCTCTAGTGGAAAAAGCCAAAACAATAAAAAGAAAAGAAAAAATAATTGTTTAAAAAACATATTAAATATAAATAAATAAATAAAAGGAGGAGACAAGAGTTTCCTGCGTGCGGCCGACGCCAAGGCACGTGACGACAAACGGGGCTTCCGTCTGGACACTTTTTGCTCAACTCCCGATCCAAAATCCCCAAACTGCCCTGGGTCCCCAAGCTAAACGCCGAAACTGCCATTGACGACGACACTTGTTTTGTCAGCTAGCGAGAGGCGCGTGACGGCATTTTTTTTGTCAGAAAAATCTGGGGTGCTGGGCATGAGGAAGAAGAAAAAAAGGCAAATTAAAATAAAATAAAACAAAAGGGCTGTCCTTTTTGCTATAATTGAAAATTAAAAAAAAAGTTTAAAAAATTGAATAAATAAAATTCCTAATGCGGGCATTAAATTTTGTCGTATTATCTGCAGCCCGTTTTCTACATCTTCATCTTCTTCTCATTTATATCTCTCTCGTCTCGGGATACGGACACGTGGAGAACGGATATAGTTCACGTTTTCTAAATGGGACCCGCACACAATAAAGTTGTATTCTTTAAACGAGCTGATACGATGATCAAACCTCTCGTGGGAGTGGGACCCTCTCTAAAAACCATCCTTTTTTCCCCCAATCCCTATCCGCCCACGGTGATGGCGTCTGGATATGTGAGACAGCGCCACGTGGTGGCACTTGCCAAGTTGGGGTGGTGAGCAACCGATTTGTAGATTTTTCTAGTGGGATGTCCCCACCCGTGGGTCCCGCCGCTGATGTGTATGATGAAATAAAAAAAAAACAAACAAATTAGAGGGCTTTGTTTTTTTTAAAGTGTTTGACAACTCAATAGTTTCATTTAAAAGTGTTATAGTAAATTTAAATTTGATGAGGTAAAACAAAATAACAAAATTAGTTTAGATCATGTCTCTTAAATACTCTTGAATTATTTTTGTATGGTAACTTTTACAAATTTATTGATAAAATAATCTATTATTAAGTATTTATTTTTTAATTATTAGATTTGTAAAAAAAACAAATTTTGATAAGATCTCAATAGTTATAAGTAAGGGAAATGTTACGATGGAAAAGACAATTTTATTTTATTAGTGAAGCATAAGTGTTTCAGCAATTAAATTAACTTTTTTACTATTTGATCCAAGACTAAAAGTAATTTTAAATTGTATATCATAAATTTTTAACTTAAACAGTTATAAATTAAATTGTGAAAATCTTAAACTGATGATTAAAACAACATACTCTATCAATGGAACAAAATTATCTTTTTTATAATAAGAATTCTCCATAAATAAAGTCCTAACAACGAGGTACCTTTCTTATGTAGGCTTCTTTAAGGGCGTGAGATCTTTTTTTTTTTTTTTTGGTACTTTGAATTGATTAAGAATTATTGATTTTGTGAATTGTGAATATTACCATTAAAAGGAAAACCAAAACTCAAACAATGGAATGGAAATATCAGGAATGAAGGAAGTCAAAGAATTGCGTAATGAGCCAACAATTCGTAAAAACAATAAGATCGGCTCAGTAATACACGTGGCATTACACAATCGGAGGAGATTAAAGGCTAAAATCAACAATGAAGATGAAATTAGGTTGAAGTTTTTGCAGCTTCAAGAGAGGGCTGGTGGTATAAGTTACAAGACAACGACAAGACACCATTTTTTATGAGAAAAAGCCCTGGGTCATTTTTGTATCATGGGCTGTGTTAGTATTAAGGTATTTCTATATGTTTGAGCTTCAACTTGATACAAACATTACCCGCCAACACGAATTGCTACCCCTACTTTCGGAGGTCTATAAGTAGAACAAATGTGAGAGAACAAAGGATGATTTTCTCAATTTTCACACAAAAAGCTCTACAAAAGTCATTTCTCAATAATCCATCAACATGATGAATTAAAAAATTTGGTATTCTTTCATTTAGTCGTGTTAAATAATTTAGAATTTAATTGACATTAAAGATCGAAAATTAAGCGAGTAGTAGCTGTTGGGAATTTGAACAAAACCACCACAACATTATGATATTTGGTTATTTTTACATTTTCAATCAATCAAAAAATTCACAAGCCATTTATAGACTGACTAATTAAGGTGCACGGTCCCACAAAAATCTTAAATGTCGATTTCTAACTAATTAAAAAAATGAAACAATATCTAGAGAACACCGGTGGTGCTAAACATCAAACATTAATAGAAAATAAGTCGCGTATTGTAGGTGCTAGCTTTTTATTAATAGTAGTCTTAAGCATTGATAATGTCTTTTAAGTATTTTTCTTTAAAAAAAAGTGATTAGTGATAATGATAGTTAGAATTTTTCTTTTTATTCCAAACAAATATATACATAAACACATTTCTATAAATCTTTTTTAAAGCAAAAAGTGATGATAAAATATATGGATGGTAAGAGTGTAAAACCAGTTTACTTTTTAACCGGTGACAAGAAAGGCAGCTCAATGGTAAAGATCACAATGGTCATATCATTTTAACTTCATCTCCGATCGTATGTATTAATTGTGCTAAAAAACGTTGCATATTCAATGTGGTTAGATTTACTATCCACTTATCGAGTACCATGTTTTTATATTTTGCATGTGGATATTGATCATTAAGCATGATCCCCTTGTCAAGGCACATATAAGTGGTCATGCAGACCACTATGATATGATATGATATATATATATATATATATATATATATATATATATATATATTTTAAATTGACATGCAGGCTTATTTAGATTTGATTGACATCGCTTTTTAATATAATCACGCCAATTAAAAGAGTTGTATCTAATTTTCATATCCTATATTTTTGTTTCTCTGTCCAAAATATTTTGTACGTTTGATTTTCTTTGTATGCGGGTAAAAGAAAGCAACATAGTGACAATTTTTTAAAAAGAAGGGAGATGAAGAAAAATATAGCAAAAAAGAATATGTCATTTCTTAAAGTACTTAGCATCACAAATATGAGAATTATATGGGACATATCAGATGAATAAAAATAAAAATGAAAAAGCTCCATCGGTCTTTATTTTGAATCATTAGGTATGCATCAAGTTTTGCTTGTTTAATATATTTTCATTAATATGATTTTGAGCCAAAGGGAGTGGCCAAGCTAAGTCCGCCAATAAGAATCTGCTCGGAGGACTGAGAGATCATAGGACGAACAAAATTATTTGATAAAAGGTCAGGACACAAGGGTCCTAATATTAATTTAACATTCAAAAACATACATTACTGATAAAGTACCTAATAGACAAATAATTCATTTCTTCTGCTCTCGTTATTATGCGTCGAGAAAGTGGATAATTCTATTTGTAGTATTGTTATTAAATGAACATGCCAATTACGTTATTGTCTAGCTCAATTGGGTGCCTTCTACACTACGCTCTGTCACGCCCCGGAGTACGGGAGGTGACGTGGCGGAATATTTAGATTAATTAAAAGAGAATTTAATTGAAATTAAGGGTTTAAAAATCCAATTAAGTAAGAAATAAAGAGATTTTCCACCACATTTGATAAACGAATTTACAAATATTTAGCAAGTAATAATAATTGAATAAAAACCGCGAATATGGGTTCCACAACCCACAACTTGTGCACACACATGGATCTGACAATATCACAAATACAATTACAGTCCAAGTATAAATGAAGTTAAAGTCTTACATGCCTTGATTAATAAATACAGAATGTAAATAAATTCTCCTATTGCTCCTGAGTTCGGTCCGAAGAATCTTCTCCAAACCTAAATGGGAAACCACCTAGAAGGGGGGGGAATTTAAAACAGATAAAACGTGAGCGAAATGCTCAGTAGGACTAAGTTTTATAAAATAATTTAATGCAAAGAAACATAACATTATCAGGAAAGTACCTAATAGACAAATAATTCATTTCTTCTGCTCTCGTTATTATGCGTCGAGAAAGTGGATAATTCTATTTGTAGTATTGTTATTAAATGAACATGCCAATTACGTTATTGTCTAGCTCAATTGGGTGCCTCCTAAACTACGCTCTCAAAATCATTTGTTGTCGTCTCATGGTTATCACTCAATGTGGATTCTTTTCAAGTGGGTTTCCATTTTCAACACAAGAAACTCACAGAAACAAGACATATTTTTGCAATAATGGGGAACCGTAAACTTCTCTATAGGCCAAAACAAAAACAAGCACACCTTCTTCTTTTTTTCCTTTTCTTTTTCTTTCTTTTTTTGTTAGAAACATGAACAGGAGGTTGAATTGCTACTTGGTCGCATATGGAACGATGGAGATTCATTTGATTGCCGAAATCATGAAAATATCATGTGGTGTGTTAGTACATGGCAACCTTAACAGTCACCCATTTCTCCAAAACTATATAATATCATAAGTTCCATTTTTTTTTAAGACAAAATATGATAAGCTTTTTCTAGTCCTTTCGCTTTGGTCAAAATAAAGGGGAGACAACACAAAATACAGCAAAAAGGGTCCAAGCAATCCTACCCAAAACAGTACTCCACATATTTGGGGGTGTTTGGAAGGTGGTGGGAACCGGTGGTGGGAACCACTTTTACTGTAGCATGTGAAAGCTTTACACTGTAGCAATTTTTTAAATTGTTACTGTAGCATGTGAGAGCTTTACATTGTTTATAACTGAGTTTGTGGTGGGAACCGTGGTTCCCACCACAATGCCAAACAGGGGGTTTGATATTCGTACCCAAATTGTCTTTCATAATTATCTTGACACTCAAGAAATCGAAAGAACAATCCAAAAACAGGTTTTTTTGCTAATCTAATTTGCATGTTTTTTAATATTAGATCGGGTCAAAATATGTTAAAAGGGAAAAATATATACAATAAGATATGAGGATTTAAAGATCTTTATGAACAGAATATTATAGTTTTTATAATTTTACAAATGTTAGACTGCATGATAGATGAAAAAAATCTTTACGTTTTAAAATAACGTTTATCAAACATGCTTCAACTTCATAGTTAAAACTGTTTTAACATAAAATTTTTATATTATACAATATAAAACTTTCACATGTTATAATAAAATTGTTAAAAGTTTTAGTTTTAACTGTATTGTTAAACACATTTTAAACTATTTATCTTCCTTCAAAATATTTATTTATTTATTATTATATTATTTATTATAGCAAGGGGGACTAGTGCTTGTAATATTTGGATGCATATGTTGTCCCATGCGAGGGGATGGCTAAGCACGTGCCACGCACAAGGAGGGACACTGTGCCAAGGTCCTGCATTTGCAGTGTTGCATTCACCTCCCCTCTTTATCCACATGCCCTTTTTGTCCTTTTCATTTTCCCTTCTATTTTCCTTTTTCCTCTTTGTTTGTTTCCCTGCTTCTTTCTCTCTCTATTTTAAAAAAAGGAAAGTTTTACAGTACATGTCCTTCAATGACCATCTCGATGCGGTTGTGGATATATTTTTATTCCAACAAAAATCACGTACGTATTAAATGTGAACCCCTTTTTTTTTCTTTTTTCTTTTTTTTTTGAGAAAATATTTAACGTGAAAAAAACCTTTTTTATTGCAGGAAAAAAATACCTATGTAATGTATAACTCTCATTTAGTTTTTCTTTTCGCCTAAAAAAATTCATCACGTTTTTTTGGTTTTCTGAAAGCTCCACAAGTTTTTTACACAACAACATGATACTTTTCTACCCAAAAAGATCATGAGGTCAAAAAAAAAAATTTAATTTGTAATATAAATTTATATATCACATGCCTATGTTAAACTTTCTCATGTCACAATATTTACTTTTCTATGTTGGATATGCCTAATTCTTCTAGAAGAGTGATGGAAAACTCAAAATCGATTTAAAAACATAAGTCTAAATCAAAACATTTTACATCAAACTAATTTTATTACAGTATTTTTTATCATAAACTAGAGCCTAGATCCCCAAACAGTTTCACCTTATAGAATTGCATTATAACTCCTATAAAGGAAACATGTTCCTTTTTTTGGCTAGAAAAAAATCATGTTCCTAATTGAATGTTTATGAGTAGTTGCAATTCTTTCTTCTCTCTCTTTTTGTTCGGAGTGGCTGGATAAGACATCTAAACAATACACTAGCATATTTTGGAAGTTCTTTATTTTTATTTAGCTTTTTATGTACACTATATTTTAAGAAAATATTACATTAATATCTTATTGTTTAAACAATATTAAAATGGTATCATATAGCTTTCAAAAATCAGTTTAAAAACATAGGTTCGAATCAAAACATTTCACTTCAAACTAATTTTATCACATTATTTTTTGTCATAAAACCCGAGCCTAGATCCCCAAACAGACTTTCACTTTATATAATTACAATATAACTCCTATAAAGGAAATCATGTTCCTTTTTGGGCTAGAAAAAATCATGTTCCGTTGAATGTTTATGAATAGTTGCAATTTTTTTCTCCTCTCTCTTTTTGTTTGGAGTGGCTGCATAAGACATCTAAACAATGCACTAGCATATTTTGGAAGTTCATTATTTTTTATTTAGCTTTTATTATTTTGGTACCGTATACTTTAAGAAAACATTACATTGATACCTTATTGTTAATAAAATATTAAAAAAATACACTGTAGCTTTTAAACATATTATTTTAATACTTTGAGTTTGTATTTTTTTATGTAAAATTTATTCTTTACCCTTTTATTACCAAACCTCAATTTAATAATGTAAAATTACAATAGAAAATCAAAACAAAAAATTTAATAAAATTCATCAAAGAAAAGCACATACGTAAACTTATTTAATTTTTTATATTATTTTTATTTATTCTTGTTTATAGTTTTAATAAAATAATTTACGATTCGTTAATAAGATGACAAATTAAAATTTTACATTAAAAAAACACAAACTCAAAGTATCAAAATAATTTTTTTAAAATTATAAGATCTATTTTGATATTTTTAAAATAGCAAGTTACTAATACAACGTTCCTCCAAAACACAAGTAATAACATAATAATGACTATAATGTTTGTTTTGATATTTTTTAAATAGTAAGTTATTAAAATGATTTTTTTTAAGTCACAAGTAATAACCTAATAAGAACCCTTTTCATTATATTATTATTATTATTATTATTATTATTTTGTTTCCAAAAAGGAGATGTCTAGTGGCATGCGGGCCACGATGGTTTTGGCCTCTTGTGCGTTAGGTCAACAGCTAGGAACAGCTTTTGGCTTTTAGTGCCGGTTGGGTCAAGCCACTAATTTGAAATTCGTGTGTGTTTTATTGCGACTCCAAAATAACTCTATCTGCACTAATTGATGGGAACTCGATTCTCTCTCTCTCTCCTCCATCTTCTCTCTCCTTTAATTCGTAGCCTCTGGAGGTGATGACCACTTTCTGAAATTTAGTTTTCTTTTATTACTATTTACTATTGTTTCTTTTTTTTTTTTTTTTTTGGTTTGTTGGCATTGGAAGAAATTGCAGCTTTTGGTCAATCATTCTATACCCATTTCGCAAATCATTTTAGTCAACGGTATCCTTTTTCTAACATAGCATCTCTGTCTCTGCGGGATGCCATTATCTCTCTTGCTTTAATCACATTATACATATAAATGGGCATTAGGTAAGGTATGGACCTTATCCTATGGTTACTGACTCATAGGGACCTTATCCTATGGTCACTGACTCATGCATCCTTTTATGTTTAGACCACTTAACACACACACACTTGGATCTTAATATATTTATGGGATGTTTGACTGAGTAGTTAAAACTGTTTTTATTGTAACATGTGAAAACTTTACACTACAACAATATTTTTATTGTTACTGTAGTATGTAAGTGCTTTATATTGTTTATAACTGAAAAAATAATTCAGATCACTTTCTGCCAAACATCCTCTTAGACTTTGTTTTCCTAATGAAAACGATATCAGTAATATCCTCACATTTCTGACTTGCCATCTCTTCATAAATATGCTAAAATTACACGTAAAACGACAAAAGAACCTAACTCATGTTCAATGATGAAGCTAGCCTTTCACTTCAGTGGTAGAGTTAGCATACTTTTTTAAAAAAATAAATAACATAAAAATTACATCATAATATTTTTCAAGAATTACTAGATACATATTGAGAGTTTTATGCTATTAAAAATACCTTATTAGTAGGGTTTTTTCATGAAATGTTTGATTTTTATTAGCGTATTTGACATTCTCAGTTTTAACCAAAACTTTTGGCTGCTAAAATATAAAGCTCTCACATGTTAATAGTGTTATAATACAAAGCTCTCACACACTACAATGGTTTTAACCCAAATTGGTTCAAACAGTTTGCTTGAACTAATGCCCCCAATGCCCTATAGATATATATGAGAAAATATATTTATTTTGCATATCTTTTTTATTTTGATATGATTTTAGTCATACATAGTGCTCAGAAACATTCACTAACGATAAGGATATTCTCAAAATATGAATGGGGGTGGCAGCCCTTAGTCGCCCCCACCTAGCTCCGCCACTGATCATATTAAAGTCTACTAATATCTAAAAATTCAAAAGTCATAGCAGTTCAAGCTTAGAGGTGACAATTCGTATCAAGTTAAACCTCAAACATGTAGAAAATACTTCAACATTAGCACAAGCTGTGACATGAATGGATTGAAAAATACTAACACTAACACAACTCGCTTTGATATGGGTTGACACAAACACGATCCGCTTTAATCTATGACATTATGAAACATATGGCCTTCAATCAACTTGCAACTCGAAATCAACACACAACCCAAAATAACCCTGATCCGAAATCAACTCATGACATCTAATAACTTTAAATTTATGATTTATGCACCAAAATTATATAAAAGTAACATAAAACACATCTTTTTAAAAAATTAAATCACTTCTATGCTACAAACGCATCTAATTTAGTGTCGATTTTTTGATAGTATATATATTATGGCAAAATATTTTTTTAAAAAATAGTAGACAAACAACGTACAAGTCAATTTAATATCAAACAGGTTGATACAAATACGGTCTTTTTTTAGACGGGTCAATTTCGGGTTGCCACAAAAATGACCCATGGTTTAATTTTTGACACTAAGCCATAAAAAATCGTATCGTGTCATAATCTGTATTTTCAACCCTAGTTCAAACTATCTTTGATTAGTCATTAAAAGGTAGAATTATAGTCTGACTACAAATGATAAAAATCGATCACTAAGTGCTAGAAGAGAAAATCCTGATAAGTCAAGGTTTTTTGAAATACTTTTATAGGGAACTGCTAAAACATCTTTTTTGATTTGGTAAGAGCTTCTGGGGGATGTATTGCTGCCACCTTTTCTCCTGTTTGAAGGAGGAATTCTTTATGAACTTTCTCAAGTGTATCAAGTTTATTGAACTTTAGAAATTTTAATCCTTTAAGATTAAAACATTTTTCCAGAAATATAAAGAATTCAAGTTCTATCTCATACTTAGAGATGAATTTGTTGTATTTTTTATGTAGAAATTTTTTCTGTTCCTCTATATGGTTCTGTTATTAAGTCACCACAATTAGTGGTCTTAATATACTACTTGATTTGACATGTCTTGATCTAATAATTATTCAGTCTTTGAAATTGATTAGCAAGGTTTAGCTTGTCCCAAACTTGAAACCCAACTTGACATTCAGAATCGAGATTGACTTCCAAGTTGCTTATGGACAAATAACAAGAGAGAGAGAGAGAGACCACTTTGAACAAGGTGCTAGAAAATTTGATAAAATACTTACTATTCTGATTCCAGATTAAAAAAAAAAACACTGTTAATAATGACTTCACATGTATGCACTGACAATATTAATATAATAAAAAAAATAAAGCAAAGCATCCATGTAGTTGGGTTGCATAAAATTGTTGCAATTTGGGGTTCCCTTTACAATCCACTATGTTTTAACTTTTTCATTTGATGCAAAGACAAAGAAAGCCACGTACAATGAATGTTTGGATTAATTGATTAGCCCCTCTTTTAATTTGATCACAAAAAACAAAAAACACAAAAACAAACGACCACCAAAGGCATTGTACATTGCATTTGTACTATTCGGCGATTAGATTCTCACCTTGAAGTGAAACAACTATCACTTGTATTTGGAAAATCAACTCACTCTCCACATGGTCTCATCCACCAAACATAACTTCTTCTTTTTTTTTGGGATTATGCTTTGTTTGTTAGGTAAGACCAAAATTTGTAGGCAGCCCAAATCATTTTGGCTAAAAGGCTGCTAAAGTACTAAATTCTCTGCTAGGACTATTATTTTTTTCTTATTTATATTTTTAAAATAGTGTTTACCCAAAAGCTCAGAAATGGGGACGACTCTTAATTTAATTTCTATATAAGAAAACTATTTTTACTGGCTCTGCCCTTCATCATATTTTGGATAATCATAGTCATAAGATTAAACAACTTTAGCTATATTTCCAAGCTTTATTAGTCAATACACAAATGTTCCTCTATGTTTTTTTTTTTTTCTTGGACAAATGGTTATACAAATATAATATAAATTTTAGGCAAATGGTTGTAGAATCTTATACAGTTAGTTAAGGTGACATAATGTTTCTGACTTTGTCCCTCAGAACAATTATTAGACAACAAGGGCATGTGTTAGTTAATTAGTTGGGGATAATTTAAATTATTGAACTTAAGATTTTTAAAATGAGGAAAATGTAAGACTATAGTCTACTAGACTTGGAGACCAATATGCTTTCAAATTCCAATTATCAAGTGAGGAGAAAAAATGACTTTTTCAGTTTGCAAGACAAAATATGACAAATTGACCATGATGCTATTTAGCAGCTAGAAATGGGTAAGCAATTTTGTTTTGTAATATTGCAAACTCATATTAGTAAACCTAAATTGGATACGCTAGACAATTTTTTTTCCCACATAAACTCCTATAGGGTATAGTTACAACTTGCAACTCATAAATAACTATTCTGGAAATTTTGCCCTTTTTACATATGAAAATGTAAGCATACTTTAATTGCTTGAAAAAGGATGGTCTTAGGTGGTTGGCACAATCACTTGCACACATTTTAATATGATCGAATGTGAAATTATTATTTTTTTTTTTGGAAAAAACATATACCCCTTAATGGGAGTCTATCAAGCCATAGAAGGAAAAATGATCATGGTATATGATATATAGGGCAAAAAAAATTATAAAAATGGGATTTATTTTTCTGCTAAAAATAAACAATATAAAGCACTTTAAGAGCTAGATACAAGCACCCCCCAGACTAAACAAGGCATGGCAAAAGCCCCAAGTGGAGGTACCTATCAAAATTAGTTGCATACGCATCTTCTCAATGTCTCAAAACTAGAGGGTATGAATTTATTTATTTATTTTTTAGCTTCATTATCATGTATTAACGGATTTTTTTTTTTTTTTTTTGGGGTGGTCAGAGTTCATCACGTTATGGATTTCCTTGTGGTTAAGGATAAAGACTTTGTCATTACAAATAATAATAATAATAATAATGATAAAAAAGATGATTGGAGAAGGATGATGACATCCATGACGAAATTGAAAAGAGAAAAGAAAAAATAAACCCCCCCCCCCAAAAAAAAAAAAAAGAGAAGAAAAGAAAAGAAAAACAACAATAATGAAGAAAACGATGTGTGGATGAGCATAATGTGGTTCCCCCGGTTGGCTGCAAAGGGTGCTTCCAAGTTTACAAGATGTCCGGAGACAGACTTCCCTAGTTGGGTGTACCCTATTGCACGGGAAAACCCGCTGTCCAAATTCCCTTTTTCCTCTCTTTTATTATTGCCACTTTTTTGAAGCAATTTTAAGCCCAAATTCCCATTAGTGGGCAATAACCAAAACCAACACCAACACAACTAGTTGTTGGTATAACTGCAATATACTTTTTAGACAAATTTACATGTTTCCCAACCTATTTAAAAGTTATATTTATTTACTGTCATATTTTTTAAAAAAATTATGTCGTGTCTAGCAAACTCAGTTTTAATTTATTAATTCTAATTTAAACAGTATAAAACACTTATATGTCATAGTATAAAGTAAAAGTATACTACAATATACATCTCTTATATGCTAAAGTACTTTCAATTATAACCTTCATTTCTAACTCACCTTCTAAACACCTTATAAATTTTTGTGAGAGAAAATACTATTGTAAAATGATTCAAATTATGGTTTGAATTTATGAACCAAACGTGCTATTGAAAATTTTTATACATATATAAAATGTAAATTTTAAAATATAAGATTTGTGAATTCTTCTATGTTACATGCTGTAATAGTTTGATATAGTGTAAAGCTCTCACAAACTACGGTGTTTAAGTTCTAACTGATTTTTCAAACACACGTAAATTGATTAAATTAAAAATTTCAACATATGGAAAATCATTCAGAATCTCATTCTTTTTTTAATATTTATTCAATCTCATTCTTCTTTTTTTTTTTTTTTTGAAAAGTTTCTTAATCTCATTCTAATGGTTGAGATTTGGGCTCAACACATGTTAAAAAAATTAAATGTAACCTTTCTATTTTTTTTAAGGACTGCAACGAGGAATTTTTATTTTAGAGGATCGTTTTAGGCTTTTTATTTTATAAACGTTCTATGTTTTGTTGAAACTTGAAAGTAAAAGTTCTTCCTATTGATTTATTATTATTATTTTTTAGGTTGTGAAATAGAGTGTTTGGTAATTAGTTGGAACAACAATTTAAAACCAAAATATTGTATTATGTGAGAGACTTATACTGCAATAAACTTTTACTTTAGACTACAACATATGAGAGCTTTACATGTAGCAGTTTAAACTAATAAGTTATAAAAATTTCATTTTAGTAATCTGTGCTGTGTCAAAATTTAAGTTTGGTACCCTCTATTTTGAAAAATTTCATGCTGGTACCTTGACCTTTAAGAAAACATTTTTTAGTACATCGGAGCCTTTTTTATGACACAAAAAAATAAGTTACCATTTTTACAAAATATAATCAGTGACCAAAATTTTGAGTAAAAATTTTGTTATGCCAGCAACTAAACACGCAAATACCCAAACCCCCAACCAAACGCCCTTTTTAAGGAAAAAAATTTCTTACTTAAAATTTTAATCAACTGATTATATTTTATAAAAAAAAGTAATTTTGTCTTTTTATAACTCAAAAAAGGCTTCGAGGTACTAAAAAAGATTTTCTAAAAGGTCAAGGTACCGACATAAAATTTTCTAAAACAAAGGATACCAGACTCATACTTCGATATAACACAAGGTACTAAAATGAAATTTTCCCTAAGTTATAACTAAGTTGCCAAACGAAGATAAAATTGGTGTTCTCAGGTTGAATAGTTAAACGGAAGACAACAGCCTCGTTTGACAGTGTTTTCATTTTGATTTTTGTTTTTGAAAAAAGCTGTAGATGAGAATGTTTTGAAAAATATGCTCTAATTATTTTTAAAATTGCGTTTGGTTGTAGATTATAGTGTGTTTTTAAAAACAAAACATTTTTTTTTGATAAAAAAACTACTAACCAAATTTAACCTTAAGAAATTGATAATTAATATTATACTAAATAGTAACACCAATAAAAACTAAAAAAAATTAATTTTTTGATTAAAAAAATAATCAAAACAAAATGAGGAAGTAGTCTTCCTCCTCCTTCGCTATAGCACGGGGGTGGGCTAAGAGGGGGAGCGACATTGGCATCAGCTCAGCAGAGGAGGATCACCGTGGTGGACAACAATCTAAGGCCGAAAGGCTACAACCCTCTCGATGGCCCCATGCCCCACCCTCTCTTTCTATGTGTCTCCTGATCTCTTTGTCTCTTAGTTTGGAGGAGTGCGGTGGAAAAGACTGTGGGTTGTAGGCGCGGTTTGCTCAGTTCGCCGAGACAGGGTGAGTTGCATTTGGTCAGTGCTAAAACCAGACTTTTTTGCCAGTGGGGCTACTATGCTAAAAGCACTAATAGATTTTATTATATACAAACACAACTACATGTTTTGATCATTAAATGAAGGTACGATAATATATTTTAAAATTTTAGCGAGGGCACAATTATAATTCAAAGATATAAATGAAGTTTTTTTGAAAAATTTTAGGGTAAAAATTAAACTTTAAAAGTATCCCCACTCAACAATATGTGACTCTACCACAACGTTTGGGGTCGTTGGGACTGCTGGGAAGGCATGGGTCACATTTGGGTTTGGGGTTCCTAGGTCGCAAAACCCAACCTGAGTCTCATGCCAAGACTTCGCCGCCCGACCCAGTCACACTGGACTCCGTCGACCAATAGTAAAAAGGACAAGATCCGCTGTCATCGAACCCAAGCGTTGCAAGGGATGGCTGGTTGGGGTTACTGGGGAGGGATAGGGCTGGAGGTTGCTAGGTTCATTGGATAAAGGGTTGGTGACGCTGGATTCGTCGGAGAAGGCGATGGGAGGTTGGGAAAAGGAAAGAAAGAATGAATGATATAAAAAAAAAAAAAAAAAAACGTCTTTCTTCTTTTTCAAAATCTTGGGAAAAGTGATAGTTTTTTAAAAATTGTGTTCATTTTTATTTCCTTAAATTTTTAACTAAACACTGTTTTAAAACCATTTTTATTTTTTTGTATTTTTAAAAAAGGCCAAAAAAGTTCTAAAAACTGAGTAAAACGGGGCCAACAATATTTTTTTTCCTTTTTCTTTTTCTTTTTTTCGCTAATGCTTCGTTGGCTGGAGCTTTGTTATTACATCGGAGAATCTTATTGATTGATGTGTTGACATTATTATTCATTCAAAAAAAAAAGAAAAAAGAAAAAAAAATACCGCATTTAATATTATTTTAAAAATTTTTAAAAATATTTTATATGTTTTTTGAAACAAAAATTTTAAAAATAATCTCAGTACAATTTTTTAAAAATTCTCATTTTATAAAACAAAATAATTTTCATCTATTTTAAAAACATTATCGAACGGGTGAAATTTGAGACTAGCTATTTAGAATCCAATTATCAGCACGCTCCTACTACTTAAAATTAAAAAAAAGAAAAGAAAAGTAAAATATTGAGTGTGTTTATAAACGTAGTTGAAACTATATAGTTAAAACAAAAACGTTGTAGCATGTGAGTGCTTTACATTGTAGAATTTTTTCACTTTACATTATAGCATGCGAAAGTTTTACATTATAACAATTAAAATTAATAAGTTTGTGAAACAAAACCATTAGACTTTATGTTGTCCTCCACTGTGTTAAAAGTTACTTTTCTAATTTCGACAATTGAATCTAGGGCTGTCAAGAAGCAGTTATTTTTAAGGGTCAATTATGTTGTTTGATGAGATTCAATCTCATCATCTTGAACTTGTATAGAATTTCATATCACATCTATAATTAAAACATTTTAATTCATATTGCATAATATTATTGGAGAACAATGAAAAGAAAAAAAAAAGATGGACTTCATAATATTGTCTTGCAATAAAAAAAATGTTTTAATTGATATATCGTTTTATTAATACAGCGTGATGAAATTAGATGACAAATAAAATATTATAATTTGCAAATCTTATTTGATGAGTAGATTACTATTGAGGTTTTAACTTTTTCCTTTTTAAGAAATGATATTTTTTGGGCATTGTTCATTGGGAGCTTATATGGTAAGGTATAGTCCAGTCTTGTAATTTTCTTCTCATTTCATGGATGTAGTATAATTTTCAGATTTCTTCTTGTCTTGCTTGCTTCATTGAAAAGTACGGCCCAATATGACAATTTTTAGGTGGCCCAGTGGATGGCTTATCCTGCATCGGTCTTTATCGTAATTTGGGCTCCTGCACTGCTCCTGGGCCCACTCTCGTACACTGCATATCCTTTACACATAGGCCTTTGAGGAGAGAGACAGAAGACGATGACCTTTTCACGTGCCTTTTCTTAAAGGCGCGGCGGCGCGTTAGGGAAACTAGGATCAAAGATAGGGAACGATTTTCTCGCCACTATGAAAGATATGAGACGATTATGAGATGACTACATGTGACGTCATAGTCATGAAATTGTGCTATTAGGAAAATATATTGTGAATTTCGACCGTGAATAAATAATCTGTTCGTAGATATCTATTTTTCAAACATTAAATTTATACAAAAATTTAATTTTTATCAGATAATAGTAAAAGCAAAGCCTTAACCCAAATATATTTACCATTCTTTTTCTTCTTTATGGTATTCTATTTCTTTATCATGTTCTGCTTGCATTGGCTCGTGGTAATGTTTGATTTTTTTTTTCCAATTAAAATCACTAAAGCTATATCTGATACACTGTATTAAAGCACTATATTATATAATAATATACTAGTAAAATGTTTGGTATGATTGTATTATGAAATACGAGTAATTTTCATATTTATTGTATTATTTTATATTGAAACTATTATGCTTGTTGGAGTTTGGTGCAACATGGGGTTGGGATTAGGTCAACCCAAGATTGGACTCAAACATATAATTTTATAAAATTTGAAGGCAAATTTATATTTTTCCAAGATTTCATCTCAATCTTTAAAAAAATTATATTTTGACCTTATATTTATAAAAGAAAATTACATTTTGTCCCATATTTTTTAAAATTATATTTTGATCTTTTAATTTGATAAAATTCTATTTTGACCTTATAATTTTTAAAAATAACATTTTGACCCTTCAAACTTTAAAAATTTACATTAACAATATCTCATGCACGAAATATCTTGTATTATGATAATACAACACAATCCAACACTCTTTATACAATACAATATAACACAATCTCATACCATTTATACAATACAATACAATATAATACAATATGGTCTATCAAACATAGCCCAAATGATCTCAACAAGGAAATTGTTATTGGGATGATTGTGTCGTAGAGAGAGCAATGGAATGATGCCAATGATGGAATTGGTTATGATCAACATTTCAGTTAGACAAATCAACCGTAAAGCACAATGATAGTAATTTATGAGATTTTGTATCAAGTTAGTTTGGGTATGCGTTTCAATATATTTGTTATTTATGACGTGCATCTGAATTATATATATATATATATATATATATATAAACATGGCTGGTATCCGTTTGAGTGTTTGACTTGTAGTCCAAGTTATATGTTTTTTCTCCACATAGGAATATTGTTTTACTTTCACGTTAGGACTTCTCGTTTGAATTTGATTTGATTTTTTTTTTTTAACGTTTGAATTTGATACGGAAAATATTAGGATAACTCTTTAAATTTGATACGCTTTTCTTAGAAAAAAAAGGAAAAGCAATTCATCTTTTTATTTTGATCTAATTTTAGGTCATAAAATGCAGTTATGCCCTTTCAGCTTATTATATAACATATATATATATATATTATATAATATGTATGTGTATATGTATTTATGCACTTGAAAAAAAAATCTGTATATGTATGAGTGTGTGTATATATTCAGAGTAAATTGGGTGGTATAATACTTTTTTACTATTATTATTGTGTTTAATCATTTATTTTTGCTTCTTTCATTTCATGCCGCTTCTCCTAAAAAAAAAGGCCAAAATACGCTTAGATGACACTTGTTTGTTTAGTCCTAACCCAAAACACTTGTGATCAATTATATTTTTATATTATTTAAAAGTGGTATGTTTCAAACTTTATTGTATAAGTGATAAGATTAAAAGGCAATGTCATAGAAATGGTATTTCTATATATTCATTGATGTATACTTTTTGTTCTATTTTCAGGGTAGGAAAATAATAATAATGAAGTATAAAAGGATTTATTTAGGGGGGGACGGGGTGGACTGGTTGATCATCCATCATTTTCTAAATTTATTTCAATTATTGTGTTTATATCTTCTTCAATTGGTAATATCGAGTGGGATAAGTTCATGTCTCAAAATTGAGAAAGAATTTTTATCGGCCTAATCTGAACTGAGGATTTCAAAATCCATTTTGTTCCTTAACGGTTATCTTTAACATAAAATATAAAAACGTTTTCTTCACAGTCAAAAAAAAAAAAAAAAACCCAATAATAATGGTGGCATTAATATATTTTTCACATGTGCCACAACTGGGACTGCTCATGTTTCCTTTGGCCGGTAGGTTGGCGCCATTAATCTTTTTACTTGTGTATTTTATGTGTTAGGACCCACCCTGGAATTTGGTTCCTTTAAAAAAGAGGTACCCCTGATCACCAATTACTAATTCCATTGCTTACGCTTGATCAAGTGGATGTAGAAACCATAATTCAAGTGTTTTAAAAGGGGCTAAGATGATAAATTTCCTCCTCTCTCTATTCATCAAAATATTCAAGCTTGTGAAACAAAGGCTTGAACCACCTATAGTAGCTTCTATTCTAGCCATGGTCCTTGGAATAGGACCGCTTCTCAAGCGATGGATATTCCCGAGTGATGCTCCACTTTTTTCTCAACCGATTGTTGCGACATTGGTTGCGACATTCTTGGGCAGTCGATGATACCTTGCATCTTGTTGGCCTTAGGTGGAAACCTTGTAGATGGACCGGCAAGTTCAAAACTTGGTGTTAGGACAACCGTTGCTATCATCTTTGCACGTCTAGTCTGGTGCCTCCTACAGCCTACTGTAGGACTCGACTCTGGTATTCTGATGTTAATTGATAAGTTTGGTTTTCTTCCCGTTGGAGATGCGATGTTCAGATTTGTGACGCTTCTTTAACCAATGGCAAAAGTACAAGAAAATAAATGGGGCCACACTTTGAAATTTTAACTTTTATCTCTTAATTTTTGTGTAAAACTTTAGTTATGTCCCTACTAATTTCAATTGTGCCCTCACTTTTTATAAGAGAAGTTATAACTATGACCCCACATGACAGTTGAAACATTCAATTGTATCCTTATAAAATAAAATATTTACATCGGACTTTTTCTTTAATAGTGGTTCACATCTTTGCCCTTTTTACTGTGGCTGGTTGGCTTGTCCTCTGCCCCAGCATTCTCTTCTAGAAGTATTAAGGCAGCTATGCCAGGCGTACAAAGATAGTTAGATTAGTCTTACTGTTAGTTGTTAGTCAGATACAGTTTAGTAATCTTAGATGTAGGTCTATTTTGATTCTTTTGCATAAGGCATAATATTTGAATAGCAAACATTTTCATTGCAATCATAAAGGACCTGCTGGTCTGATCACTTTTTTCATTGTCATTTTTTTTTTTAATTCCCTAGAGGTGCATGCTTAATATTATAATTTGTTGGTGCTTGTACTTCATGTCAGAGTGGCATAAGGTTTATTCCCACACTTTCTAATTAAATTTATATTTTTTTTCTTTTTTCTTGATTATTAGTGGACATTATGCTAAAATAACGGTAATTCTTATATATATAATGTATGTATATATCCTAACATGAAAAGGATTTCATTCCAGAAATAAGGCACTACAAACCTTATGGGCCAAATGGGAATAATATATATATATATATATATATAGATATATATATGTATCTATATATATATATACACACACACACATATATACATATAAAAGGAGACATGCTCTAATTAAGCTTGCAGCTTTCATTACTCAAAATAACGGGGTATTTGCTTTCAGATCCAGCTCTTCCATGTGCGAAATTATATGTAACATATCTTATTCCGCACTGAAATGACTCAAGAATGTTATGTGTGTGTGTAAATACATATTCAAGAAAATTGAGCTATAACAAATATCTAGTTTGTAGCCTGTAAAATCTCGATCTAAAATATCGTGAGACAATCAATCGCCTATAATTCGTTTCAAGAACAAACATATGATCAGGAAATCCATGTCGTGTTGTGTTGCAGTCTCATATTGAATGGAATAAACCATAAGCTGCAAAGTTTATCTTATCGGAGCTTCTAAGAAGGTAAATCAACTATTGCGTTTTCTTTTATCGCCTTGTTCTTTTTTTTTCACAATGTAAGTGAACTAAAAATGCAGTACAGTGAGAAATGACAAGAAAAACAGTAAATAACGCACACAACCTTAACTGACAAGCCAAATATCACATATTTCCAAACTGTTTTCAGGTAGCAAATTCACAGACAGATGTAAATATAGGATAAGTATAACCTGGTCGTAAGACTTGGTATCATCCTTCAAGAGATGTAACAATAATCTAGACACTATCCGCCGTGTAAGGTTGAAATAAAAACCACCGAATCCTTATCTTCGAGAGTGGTATTGAGCTGGCCACTTAGCTCCCAATCACAGTCATTCACAAGAACCAAAACACCAGGTCTCCTGCAAGAGAGATAAATATCTCAATAGTATTCTAAAGAAAAAAGGTAATTCAGAAGGTCATCGCAAATTACTCAAGTAGAATTTATTTTCATTATCACACACAACTTCATTTTCACTACTTTGTCATGAGAATTCAGGCTCAAATTTTATGGAAAATGACCCCTTTAAAAGATTATAACTTACACAGTATCCCCTTTCATAAACATTTCCGGCCTCTCCTTGATCAAATTGGTACGCACCCAAGTCAGCAAATCCTTCATGGTTAACTGAGAAAAGAAAATATTTTTGTAGCATGCCAACAATAATAGTAAAGACAATAAATCAGGCTCCAAGCTATGTCTACTCGAACTTGAGCAATAAAAGTTTACCTTTTCCACTCCATTTTGTTGTTCAACATTGACCTTATGAATCTTTACAGAGTCACAAAGGAGTTCCAATCCTCCACTTCATTGAAGAAATGGCATTGCAATGAGGTCCAAAGGGCAAAAAAACAAAAGCAAGAGAAAATGCGACACATCAAAAACATGATCCCGAGTAGCCACAGAATAAGAGTTACATGAAATCCAGAGCAATATAACTTACAAGTATTCATATCTTAGCCAGAAAAAGAAATCATTTTTTCAATTTCTTTAATTGGGAAAAAACGACCTATATGTTACAATTTAGAGAATTTTATGGTCAGATGTGAAAATATCCTTATCTGTAGAACACAATTACTATCAGATCTTCATCAAGTTTTGTTAAATTATTGTATATATTTTTTCAATTAGGTACAATTATTATATGATCTAACAGTTAAAACATGTGTTCCACCTGTAGTTTTTTTTCTTTTCCAAACCCAATCACTGAATTCTCATTGCCATTTACCGTCAAGAGCAGAGCCTAATTAATTTTAAAATGGCCTATACACTGCATTGTATAGTTGGCACATGCTTAATATGAAATCATACAATCAAATAACAACATTTCCTCAATTGGGCATGTCTCTTTTTCGTGAATACAGAATTTCTTGATGATAAACAGAAAGTGGAAACAATTCAAGAAGCAGTTTCAAGAAACAGTGAAATTACCCGAATTCAAGAGTCAGTTGCATATTCCCTTCAAGATGCAGGTTTTCCGTTTCTGTTTGGCCAACAAAGGGCTCTCTGCGAAGAAGAGGGGTAAAGGGGACAAAAGAGGTGGTGAGTTTTTGTTTGAGTAATTAGCGTTCTTTTGTGTCCCTTAACAATTTGGTACTTGAACTTTCATTATTAAAGTATCACACTTTGACCTCAATTTTTTTTTTTCTTGAAAAGAAATGAGTATGAAGAGAGGATTTTGGGATGACAACAAAAGAGGAGCAAGGCCTATTAACCATGCACCTCATAAATAAACAATGTGGACTCCACAAATAAGCTATCACAGGACAAATATACATGCTAAATTTTAGTAAGAAATAGTAGAAAATGATTAAGAAAGATGGGCAGAGAGACAGCGAGAGGAAGAGACACAAACTTAGGAATTGAGGGGATTCTCGAATTTTATTGTAGGATTTTTATTTGCAAAGCTAGAACAGAACTGTAGCGGAAAGAAAGACCAAAATCTTTTCCAAAACAAAAGAAGAAAAGAACTTCACAAAATAAATTAAACCAATAATCAGACAAAAATACCATGACTTCCAAACCCAATTGAGAATCCTAGTTCGGTAAAACGATACGGGGATACCCAAATCTAACAGCTATAATTTTAAATGCTGGAGATTTTCCACCAGAATTTAAGCTTTTCCCTTTATAATAGCAAATTGACGTATGTAAATTCAACAGATTGATTTAGGGTTTGTAAAAATTCAAACGTCCTCTACAACCATGAAATCAATAGCGGTGAGGTAAAAATAATCATTAACAAAATCAAAGCACAATCGGAATTCAAAAAAAAATAATAAAAAACATCAGAAAAGGAAATATAGAAAGCAAACCTGGAAAGCTTAGCAGGGGAACAACGCTGAGAAGCTTACGAGAACAATTTCTACCGCGAAATAAAAGAGGCAACTAACTTGCCTTTTCTCTAAGAAAGAAAAGAACCAAAAAGTCAAAGAAGCCGGGGAAAAAAAAGTTAGAGAACAATAATTAAACAGAGTGAAGATGATTTTAAAGGAAGAAAGTGGGAAGGGGATTATTAACAAGGAAAGGAAAAGAACATACACTGGCCTGGGTTTGTTGGCTGGTGATTGATTTGGGTTTGTGATGAATTTGACGACTGTATGTAAAAAAATATTGGGTTAGTCTAGGGGGAGAATGTTAAAATTCTTCGTGGAGAATGATATCGTCCATTAGATTTTGATCGTACCGTAAAAACAACTAAGTTTATAATAGGCTGACACACATCAAATCATTTCTTTTATTCTGCATAAAATTTATTAAAAATAAACTCTAAACCTTAAAACATTAAAAAAAAAAAGTTTAAATAATGTCGTCGTCGTCGCTAGAGGGGATGCCAGCGAATTCGGAACGTAGCAACTGGTGGCGACCCACCCCCTCGTGACCCTATTATGACGATGGATGCTCGCAAATTGTCACGGCCCATCGTGACCAATGATGGAGGCTCACAATCTTGCTCACAACAGAATGTTGGCGATTGGTACGAACAATGGTGAAGGCTCTCGATCTTGTTCGCAATGGATTGATGGCGATTGGTGTGAAGGATTTGTGACCCGTCGTAACCAATGGTGGAGGCTCATGATCTTGCTTTGCGAACGGTGTTGTTTTGGATTAGGCGGCAGTAGCGGTGGTGGAGAATAAGAGTCTATTTGGTTCAAGTATTTGAATGAAGATTTAAATTTTTGTAAGAGAAAATACTATAATAAAATAATTCAAATCGTAATTTGAGTATCGAAACAAACAGACCGTAAGATGTTCGAGGTGGAATTGGAATCGTAGTCGAGTGGCCAAGTTCGAGGATTTTCTCAAGTGGCCAAATCTAGAGGTCCAAATCTCATCAAGTGTCCAAATCTCGAGTGTCCAATGATGACTACGCTAGTTCTAGAGGTCCTAAGGGGCGGCGGAGCTTGTGGTGGTCGGACGTACCCCTTTTATGGATGTCGGCAGTGAGGAGATTCAACAAAGTGGTTTTTTTTTTGTTTAGTTTATAATCAGGTGTGATAGAATTTATTTTTGTTTCTATTGTAAAGGCTATTTTGAGCCATTGACTTTTGATCCAATGGTTGTCATTAGTATTCTCTACCAGTGGAGAATTTTACTATAACTTTTTTCCCAAAAATCTTTTGGGTTTTACTCGTAATAGTCTTTCTCTTCCCTATGATTTGTAGAGGGCTATTTTAGTCTTTTCAATGCAAAAAGAAAGTAACAGTAATAACATGGATTTTGTTAAAAATTAGATGGAAAAGTTATAATCGTTTATGTTTAAAGAGTTTGGAGATTGTTTTGTCAAAGTTAAAATAACGGAGATTAGATAATCACCTACCAAATAGTTTAGTGACCATTGAAAGAATAAAAATCACATCAAAAATGGATGTTTAAAAAATTATAGTTTATAAAAAAAAATGAGAATGAGAAATATTTTTATTGTAGAAAATGGTCCAAAACATTTGTACCATTTAATGCACGGGTTTATAACATATAAATTTACAAGAACAAGCATTGGTGGGCACAAGTATCAAATAATTAAAAATATTGAAGATCATATACAATAGGCTGAATTGTCAGTTTTGATAACTTGGCCCTCTTTAAATTCTAACCGTTTTAAATTACCATCTACAGTAAAAACCCTTCACGATCTTGTTTTCGTTCATAAACTTTGGTTTTTCAAACATTAATTCTTTGATGTGGTGTTTTATTCTCATTTTAAATTTTTATATTTTAAATGCAAGTTAAAAACCATCATTTAAACTGTATAGTTCTAAAATTACAAGTTCAAAACCACATCGATGCTAACATGCATACCAAACAAACACTTGGAATTTGAAGGGACTCAAATTAGTTTAGCCCGTTTTAAACCATACTCATCATTTTAAACCTTTTTTTTTTTTGCGCATACTAAATGCACGTTTTTGTGGACTTATAAGTTTAAAACCACTTGGACTATTTTGAACCCACGTATCAAATGAGCTAAGTTAAACCAACAATTTTGTCCTTAATGCTAGATTTAAAATGAAAAAAAAAAACCCTTTAAAACCTTGCGAATAAAAATTAAGAGGCCATTCGATATCACCATAAAAGTGGTTTAAACTGACGTTTAATGGAGTAATAACAAAAACCATTTCAAATTACGGAGGCGGTTTTAAAACGGCCAAAATCCCCTAACTCCCAATTTTCATTTCAAGTTCACACGATTTGAATTATATTATATTGTAAAAATTATTCTCATTCACCTTTTTATTTCTGTTTTAAACCTTTACGTTCTAAACGCTAGTTTAAAACAATTGTTTAAACCAAAAATTTAAAACTTATATTTCAAATCATAAAATTTTAAACTACACCTCTGCACCAAACGAACTATAAAACATTTGCTCTTTTTATTACACAAACATCATGTAGGCCCTGCAGCTGCTTAGAAAGAGCAGTAATAGGCAATAAGATCAAGCCTGTTAAACGTTTCAGGCTTTGTCGCGATACCAGGTAACCAAAAAATACTTAGGTTCGCTAAACCTTCAGCTGCTTGATATTGTCAAGTGGGAAGATAGCATCTAATGAGAAAATCAGAATAAAATTATCAAAAGACGTTCAAAATGACTCCGTATATTAAAAAGGACGCTTAGAAACACCGTTGTAAGCATAGGTTTGTGATTCTAACAAACTTTTGTTCTAACTTATAGTTTCAACTATGTTCTCGAATGTCTTAATAAGTCATTTTACCAGACATTGGCTGAAGACGAAATTGAGATGCAGCAGATTTTGCACAAGCAACACCAAGGCTGACTCTTAAGAACAGAAACCAAATGTGTGTATTTATCAAGCTACATCAACTGTACTCTTCCGCAGCCTACCACCAAAGAAAGATGACAAAGAAAACTCGTTGAACCATCACCTAGAATGACCTGTAAATTATATATCATAGAATAGTGTATCGATAGAGGCTAGTTTATGGCTTTATTTCATGTTAATATTCTTTCTATGTTTTAAAACAAAAAAGCTTTCTTGTTCGAGACCGCAATGGATTGATGTTAATCGCCTGGCGTGAGCTGCCTTGTTTTACATGTGCGATCTTTTTCTCTGTCCTTGGCCATGAATATTGTCCATTTCCTTACCTTTTGATGAAAAATTTAAGACAGTTAAAAGAAAACTACGAAGATGAACAAGATATTTACATTAATGGTTTGAATTCATAAATTTAAACAAAAAATTATAATATGTAAAAATTGTATATTATAAAATATTTTTGTTTTATATTATAATATATAAAAGTTGTATACCGTTCGAATTTAAACTTACAAATTCAAACCAAAATTGTTAAAATAAAAAAAAAGAGAGAGAAAAAAAAAAAAAACTGTTCGCGCGCACCCACCTCAAAATTTAAAAAAAAAAATCAATAAGAAGAGACAACTATCTAATATTATAATCTAACCGACATCTCCCCCGGCCAAAAAGGAAAATAAAAAAAATGTAAAACCGACGTCTAGAGGAGTGGAGATTATATAAAACTTCACCCAATAATGATGATTAATAAGTAAATGAATACTTAATGCCTTTTGCTGCAGTGAAGCAGCCATTATCTGGCCCATGAAAATTGATAACGTGAGCTCCTGAATAAAGTGTGTATATAGATACATATATATATATATATATAAGACTCGTTTGACATATTATTTTCAGGGGATACTTATAATTTTGATAATCGTCTTTAGCAATTTAGCATGTTTGATAAATGTTGTTTTTGAAAAATTACTTCTAAAAACTGCTGCGCAATTTAAAAAAATTGAGAAACAAGTTAGAAGCTGCATTTTTAAGCAGCTTCTGCTTTTATAATTTAAAATTATTAAACTAACTTTAACAATAATAAATAATTACTAATTTAACTATTTTTTATTTAAAAAATTAAAAGAAATCAAATAACACGTTTTACTAAAAACACAACATATTTATTGTTCATTCTCATAAAAGTACACTGTTCAAAAAAAACAAAAGGTCTTAGAAACAAATCAAATAAGAATTTAAATAAATCAAAAGGGTTAATCGCATAATTACACCTCATAGTTTTCATTATTTTTTAATTTGTCCTTTTGTCTTTAGAAACTACAAAAGTATCATTTGAATTTGAAAAACTTGTTTCAATTTTATCTCTTATAAACTTTTTTTACTTTAAAAAAATGGAGTTAAGATAAAAATACCATTGACTAAACCTAATTTGTTTATGAAATATATTTTTATTTTTGAGAAAATTTTAAAAATATATATTTTAAAATTTAAAAAAAATCATAAAACTTGGTATCTTTTTTGAAATTTGATGTTTTGTTTTAAGATTTTTTTAATGTTTTTAATATATAAAATATTTATCATAACTATTTAAGAGTAGTTATGTTGTTTTACTCAATTTTTTTATTCACAGGAATGAAATTGAAATAACTTTTCAAAATTTTAAGGATATCTTTGTAGTTCTTAAGAATAAAAGGACAAATTAAAAAATAGTTAAAACTAAGAGATACAATTATATAACTAACCCAAAATCAAAACAACTAATTCAAATAAAACATTATAAATTAGAGTGATTTTTTTTGAGGATTAAAGTGATTTTTTAACCTAACTAAAATTAATAAAAACAAATGTATTTTTGAAAAAAAAAACCCCAATTAGCTAATGACAAGATTCTTCAAGAAATCCTCCATCATATGCTTAGTAAAATATGTTTATTTTCATCATCATATATATTTGTAGCAATCTTATATATAATTTACTAAACACCTGTAATTATGCTGTTGGTTTTTTTAACAGCTTTGAAAAAAATTTATCAAAAGTTTACTACTTGTAGCATACAGCACGGTACAACAAAAACTACTTGACCCATAAGTATATTGGACATATGGTGTAGTTGATGGGAGTAAAAATAAAAAATAAAAAAATCACTCACTAGTCAACTACTAGTAAGGTGTTGCTTGTGTTTTACATGGCTAGCCTACACAGAAACGATCACAAGGCGCAAACTAAAAAGTTAAAATTGGGCAGACATTCTTCACGTTTTTTAATGCCCTGCATCTGCAGCTCTATGTCCCCGAGATCCGGGGTAGAGTTTTGAAAGAGAGGATTTAAAATGATTGATATGCGGTTTGGTAAGTAGGCTTAAAACTGTTTTAGGACCGTTCAAAGCATAAAAGCAGTTTAAATTATGTTTTATGGGATAATAATGAAGGCCAGTTTAAAATTATGGAAATGGTTTTAAAACGGCTACCTCTAAATTTCAAACTTTATCATCTTAAAGTTCACACAGTTTGAACTATTTTTTACTGTAAAAATTATTCTTATTCTCGTTTTTCTTTCATAAACCATAATTTTCTAAACACCAATTCTTATTTTAAACTTGATATGATGTTTTATTTTTGTTTTAAACCTTTAAGTCCTAAATGCCAGCTCAAATTTACCATTTAAACTAATTAGTTTAGAACTCATAGTTCAAACTATAAAGTTCTAAATCATACAATTCCAAATCTGCACACTAAAGAAACCATTAAGTTTTTCCTATTAATCAATGGGGAAGAAATCTTCCGATTTAGAGAGATAGAATCGTTGATAAAAGAAGAATCTTTTATATGTTACATAAACTCTAAATTATTATCATATATAAATTTTGTCAGTAGTATGAAAGGTATTGTGCTAGTAAGATATGGTTTTGAATCGTTATATCATCACAGATTTATACAAACGTACAGAACGTTTGGTAAATTAATTTGAACAAAAAAAATATCAATTTAAACTCTTTTCTATTACAATTACTTCTTTTCATAAAATTTAAATTGTTACAACACACGCACAAATTTTTTTATTCAGATTTATTTCTCAAACGGGTTACAAACAAAAGTATGACAAATAAAAAAAAAAATACGACTTTACAGATTACATGCTACCTAGTACATACCGGCAACTACACCTAGTACATATGCTCTGTCTGTTAATTGACCTAATTGGTCCGTTTTTGTTGTATAGACAATTCATTTTTGATCCAGTAGTTAATTAGAGTCCTATAAACCAAATAGCAAAGAATACTTCTAATGTGCTTCAGCAGTAAAAACAACGCTTGAAAACGTAGTTAAAATTATAAATTAAAACTAAAATATTTACTATGTCTTGTATTATAAGAATTGAAACTAATAAATTAAATTGATTTCGTCAAAACACACTCAAAAGCCATGGGCTGCTGCTATAACATTGGTATATGCCGGTCATCACTTTTTTTTTTTTTTTTTGGTATTAAACAGATTGGCTTAAAATTCAAACAAAGTACGAGTAACCACTGCGAGAGCATATAACAACATAACAACGTTGGAAAAGTACGTGCAAATGAACTAACAGAAAGAAAAAATACATGCGAATGTGCTACAACTAACAAGACTGATTTCCAGAAAAAAAATAGTAATAATAATAAGAAGACTGATTGAGAGAGACAAGTAAAGAATCCCTGCAAAAGAGAATTAATATAAGCATGAATCTCTCTATGGTAGACCTCAAATAAGTAACGTGTGCTTCTAACCGTTACATATGGTCAAAATCATATTAAAACAACGAATATGTAAAACAAACAACTTTTAATACAAATATGATAACGGTAAAATAGAAATCTACTAGTAGTTTAATTTTTCAAGTCCAACCGCAAAAATCACCTATAGCATAGGTCATAACGAATAGAAGCACAAAAATTTTTACAGATGCGCTGTAAGTCTAGAACCCAATTTACACATATCAACTTTAATTAGGGGTGTTTAAGGGTTGATTTTACAGATTTAAGGTTCCACAATCTAATCCAATCCAATAAAACTTAAAAACAAATTTTCTTAAAAAACAAAAAACAAAAAAAAAAAGACTTAATATATAGAATATTATTCATTCATAGCAATACTTAAAACTTCAAAACAATTTAAAAATTATAAGAAATATATATATATATACACACACACAGATGTATGTGTGGGTTTTGGATAAACAAATTTGACGAATTAAAAATTCATCGATAGGGATTTTGAAAAATAACTTTAAGAAAAAGTCATTTTATTTTAGACAAATGATTTTTTTTTTTACAATTTTTTGGCCAAAAAAATACTTTTTAAACATAAAAATTGCTCTAGTTTTTTTTTTCTTTTCATTCTGTTAAAGTTCTTCTCCTCATTATAATTATTTTTATCGTTATTTTTAAAAAAAGTTTTTCTATAAAAAAAATATAGTTTTTTACAAAAAAAAAAAAAAAAAGACCATTTTTTCAATTAAATTTTTTTGACTCTTTTTTTAAATTCTTCCTTTATGGTCATAGATCCATAATCTAATCTAAAACTTTTGAATTAGAATTTTTTCAATTCGTTACTAATCTAAAACTCTCCTCGAATAATAGATTGTACAGATTTCGTAAACAGCCTTGATTTTGACAATATTTTGCAATGAGAATGGTCTGACCTTATAATTTTGGTCATAAAAATGGAGTCGGTCTTTCAGCGAGAGTACTAAAAGTCTCCACGTTCTCACGCGGTATAAAAATGGGGCGCTCCTGTATTCAAACAAGTCAACAACGATTCTGTCGTTATCGATAAAAAGTCCCCCCACCATTCACCATCAGTCCCGGACCTAAAACCAAAACCAACAACTAGTCACTGGATTTCTTCATTAATTAATCAGTTTTAAGCACTAAATTAGATGATTAGAGAGAAGACAACACCAAAATACATTTCCGGAAAAAGGATAGGGGAAGATCAACGCACGTCTTCTTCGTTTCATTTTCTTCTGGAATTTTTCCACCGAAACCAAGCTCAAAGCTCAAAACTTTCTACTCCTCCAAACATAACAGGGTTTCGCCATGGATAGGCTGGTGAAGCCAGACGTGAAGGAGGTGGAGCTGAGCTTCAAGAGTGGCCAAAAGTGCACCGCCTTCTTCAGGCTGACGAACCTCATGCACACCATGACCGTCGCGGTCTCTCTCACCACCACGAACCCTAGCCTCTTCTCCTTCCCCCAATCTCTCTCCATAATCCCTCCCTTGTCCTCTTCCACCTACACGCTTCTCTCCCAGCCGTCGGATCAGGCCCCTCTCCGCTCCCCCTACGACGTCATCACCGTCCGCTCCGCCATGCTCCCCACAGGAAAGGCGCACCAGGAGGATCTCCGCCGTCTGTTCTCTGTCCCCGGCCGTCACGTCTTCAGGGATGCCACCATACCTATCTCCTTCGTCGGTCCACAGGTCGTCGAGTTCCTGATTTCCAATCACACCAAAGTCCCGGAGCTGAATTCCTCTCTGAATAAGGCGATCTCGGGGTGTTCCGACTCTCAGGTCGCGAGATTGCTAAACCTGGCCGTGCGTTCGGAGAACGCGGATTTAGTCTCTGCTCTTATCGATGCCGGCGGCGATGTGAATTACAGAGATTCCGGTGGAAGATCGTTGTTGTCTTTGGCCGTCAAGTTGGGGAAAATCGAGGTAGTGAAGGTCTTGATAGCCTCCGGCTGCGAAGTCGATAACTCGATCGACAAGGTTTTGCACGAAGCGGCGGCGAAGAACCGAGTCGATCTGATCGAAATTCTCATCAAGAGTAGGTCAAATATGGACGTGAATTCGCTCGATTCGGATAACCGGACCGCGACTCACGTCGCAGCCGCACGCGGCCACGTCGAAGCCTTAAAATTCCTTCTCTCGATCGGCGCAGTCGCGGACCTGACGGACGACAGGGGATGGACTCCGCTTCACCATTCATCGGCGGCGGGACACCTGGAAGCTGTCGAAACCCTACTGGAGCACTCCAACGCGAAGTACGCCGTCGACGGAGAGGGGAGGACGGCGTTCGCTCTCGCAGCCGAGACCGGCCACGCGCGGCTGCTCCCGTTGCTGAGGCTGAACGACGAGCTCCACCGCGCGTCAAGGCTGGACGACGTGAGTGGGGTGAGGAGCTTGCTGGCGGAGGGGGCGGCCGTGGACGGGAGGGACCAGAACGGGTGGACGGCGCTGCACAGGGCGGCGTTTAAGGGGAGGATCGAGTGCGCGAGGGTTCTGTTGAGCCACGGGGCTCAGGTTGACGCCGTCGATGACGACGGCTACACGCCGCTTCACTGCTCGATGGAAGCGGGGCACGCGGCGGTGGTGATGCTGCTCGTAGCTTACGGGGCTCGAACCTACGCCAAGAGTCTGAAAGGAGTCGTTCCTCTGAATGTAGATCAATTCAAGAAACCGTCCGGCTCTCAATTCCCGCTCGTTGTATTGTAGAAAGAGTGGGCTTGAGACGCCATTGATGAGCTTGTTTGAACTAAGTCGAGCTGCTTCTGCTGCTAAAGCTCCGTAATTTGTACATCTATATATATATATATATATAATTGCGTACGTGGTTTTCATTTTCCGTTGTTGGGGTGTAGAGAAAGAAGAGAACCGATTGTGTTTGTTCCGCTCCTCAACCAACGAAGCTTTGCCCAATCAGTTTAACATGTATGCTAGAGATATGAAATGAACGATTTTTGTTCGGATTTTCTTTTTTTTTTTTTCCAATTTTTTTATGTGAGTGATCGTATTTTGATTTAGTTACTGGATAATGTTACTACTTTCATGGCGGTTTTAGATATGTTTTCGGTTTTGTTACATTTTGCTATCTTTTCTGCAATAAATTTGGATATGTGGACAGTGGACTGGATGCCATTGTCAAAAAATAACAACTTTATCTGGCAAGGGACTGATGATTATTTTTTTTTTTTTCCGTCTGATTTGAAGCATGGTTAGTAGGGAAATTTTTTTAAGCAAGACGTTCTCAAAAAAAAAAAAAAAAGCAACAAAAATGTTTTTAAAAAATGAAGAAGCACGTTTAATCTTGTAGGACCCCCGATCCCATTTTCCATATTTTTTTGATGTTACATATATATAAAGAAAATTGTAAGAATATGATTGTATAGGAATGAAACCATTTTTTGGTGGTAAAAAAGTCGTCAAATAGTGTGTTACATGTCATTTGGTGCATGGTTTAGGATGATTCAAGCTGACGTTTGCTAATGCAATAATTAAGACTAATTCAAATCACGAAAGTAGCTATAAACCAATCAAAATCATCAAAATTCCAACTTCATCTTCCTTCTCTCAAGTTCCCATGTTTTGAACAATTTTCGTTTTTGTTTTTTTTTTATAAACTATAATTTTTTAAATATTAGTTTTTGTTTTAAATTTAAAATGATATTTTATTCTTGTTTTAAATCTTTACATTCGAGAAACGTCACTTTAAAACCATCGTTTAAACCGTAAAGTTTAAAACTCGTATTTTAAGTTATAAAGGTTTTAAACCATATTATTTCAAACTCGCACGAAATGAGCACTTGTTTTATGCTTGTGATAGACACAAATCGCCAAACCAAATATTAACATTATGCAATCAGAACAAGGTGCTAGAGATTCCCATCTCTTTGATGCTGGTATTATTTTTGTTAAAATCTAATATATTTTTCTTCTAAACAAAAACTAATTGCATGTATGTGAGATTTTTTTTTTCCTCATTCCAGTACCACTAATTTGGGATTCAATTTCAAACAAATTTTTTTTTCTTAGTGAGAAAAAGCATAGAGATAGGGAGAATAGAAACCCTTTACCATGCGTGCCTATGACCGCGGAGTTGCTTCAGCCATTAGTTCTAGATCAATTTGACTGAGCAATTTTCTGTGGAAGGGTAAAAGCTGATCATTTGACTCGATAATTTAAGAGACAAACACATAACAAAATGTGGCGTGACTAAGGAGCTTCATATTTTATAAGGTACACGTAACTCACAACATGAACATGAATACCGTCCAATTCAAAACATAATTCGTGCAATGAACAATTTTTATGTTTGTAATTTAATTTTGTCTGTAACCAAAGAGTGATTTAGCCGCCAAGCAGAAAAAAAAAAAAAAAAAAAAAAGAAGAAGTGATTTATGTGAACATTGTGGGCACTAATTCTTCCACGATTTGTAGGCTAGGAAGAAACGTTATAATCTTAAAGTGTAAAGTGTTCTCTCCCTTTTTTTTTGGGTGTACCGTGTTTGCCAATGCACTCAATAAGTGCATATATTTTCATGGAAGGCACTCAATAAATTTTGAACACATAGCCTATAAGTTTTAATAATCTATAATTCTAAATCCAAGTCATTTGTTTATGTGTTAACAAATAAAAACTTGACTTTTTTTAAATGCGTACTCAAAAAAAAATTATCATTTTTAAATACAGTAATACTAATTCTACTCAAATATTTTAAATAGCTATTAGATATGTTACATAGATTTAGAAACTTATCGCTTCAGATAGAAGTAATTTGTTTCCTTTTCTAATGTATTTGAGTTAATAAAACTAAAATTATATTAATTTATGATTAATGTAAAATTAATAGCAGGTTTACGTAAGGGATAAAAAAAATTATAGCCTAAGTTGTTACAAATTCGTGTCCAGTCACTCGACCTATGCCATGGCAATGATCCTTGGAAGGATGACGAACGTCGAGTGATGAACTCCGTGGCGAACTCAGTTCTCTGTCGAAATCAATCCTCAATGAACGGATCTCATCTCCATGGATCCATGGATCTCGGCCTTATTATCTTTGAGGTCGTCTATTGTCTTTCGAGGATACCTTGTTGCCATGATGTTTTGCGTCTTCGTCGCCTTCCTCCATAATTCTTGAGGTCGCCGTCTATAGAACTTTCGTCCATGGAAAAAATGAATGAACAGCTAGAGATAGGGTGGGAGAAAGGACAAAGGAAAAAAAAAAAAAAAAACACACACACACACACACACAGGGGTATTTAGGGGATTCTAAAAATTTCATATTTTAATTGTGTTATTAATTTTCCTTTTTTTATAATATTATGCTTTTAATTTTTATTCCACTATGAAAATGTGATATTTTCCTTCTCTCCTTGTAATATATATATATATATATATTGGTCTTAACATTAAAGATAATACAAAAACTATGATATGTGTGGCAGAGTAGTTTTACTAATTTAAAATAAAGTACGTAAAAAAAATACAATACACAACAGCAACTCTCCCTCCCCCTCTTTTTCTCCCGCTCGAGTAAACTAGGGTTATAGCCTTTTAGGGCCTGTTTGGTTTGAGTATTTGAGTAGAGTATTTAAATGAAGATTTAAATTTTTGTGAGAGAAAAGACTATAGCAAAATAATTCAAACCGTGATTTAAATATCCAACCAAATAGGCCCTTAGTCTTCTTGTCCCAGAGATGGTGTTTGACGTCTCACGGCGGTCACTTTGATAGTGTTTGGACCTTTTTTTTGTGACATTTGAGGCGATATTTTGACGAGATCGAGGAACGCAAGTGTTGTGTGTTTTGCTACCTTTCTCTAAAATTGTCGGTGTTCTAGTGGTGTCGATGCTCTAAGGGCTTCATTTATATTGTTGTTGTAGAGTTGTAGGGTATGACAGGTTGTGTATATGCCATGGTTGATGGCAAATTTATGGCTGCTTCCAAGTTTTGTGTTTTGTATTTTTTTTAGGTTAATTTTACTTTTAGTCCTTGAACTATGTAATTTGTCCCATTTTGGTCCTTGATCTTTAAAACATAACAAATTACACCCTTGAATTATTCATCGTGTCCTAATTTAGCCATTTAGTCAATAAATTAGTTAAATGTTAACGGTTTGCAATACATGATTCTCACATGCTTGTCCGATAAATCACATTTTAGACAAATCATATTTACAACTATTTAGTGTTTCAATCTTATGCTTCTTTTGATCCCTAAAAATCACTCTTCCTCGAGTATTTTACTGCTGTTTCACATGGGGCTAAGCTTCTTTATTCTGCAATAGCTATTTTTGTTGTGATTCTGTCTTGATAAGTGCATTGAACTTGCTAAAAATAAAAGTAACAGAACCCAATTTGAGAACCAAGCCTCGTATGGTGAGTAAAGGAGAAGGCCATTACAAGTTGAAGTAATGTATGCTTTGAGTTAAAATAGTTTTCTTTCATAAATTGTCAAACTTTTATATGGTATCTTGATAGGCACAGACCTGATATTTTGGATGTGCAAAAGAAGCATATTATTGACTTGTTTTGGCATTGCTTTGATCATTTTACGTTGTAACATAGGACAACCTTTTGAAATTATATTTTCAAATTTTTTCTTATTTGTTTGTATTATTTTTAATTATATGTCAAAAGAATATAAACCCAATATATGATGGAGACAATTAATTAGAACTTTTTTAGAAGGAAAAAAAAGAAAAAAGTTGGCAAAACTTTTATAAAAAAATTATAAAAAAGTTAAAAAAATTATTAAACTCAGAGAAACAAAATTTAGTCCCTTTAAAATATATGTTACAAACATATATAAAGCCAAAAGGTCACAATAGTCATTTCTCATGATCCGTTAAATATTTAGCAGATTTAATAATGAATGGGCTAAAATAAAATTAGTTACATAATTTAGAGGTGTGATTTACTAAGTTTTAAAATTTATAGGTCAAAATAGGACAAGTTACATAGTTAAAGGTTAAAAGTAAAATTAACCCTTTTTTTGGTGTGTGCGCGTGTGTGTATAGGGGGTGCAACATTGAATGGATTTTATGCCTTGGTTGGTGGCGACGGAGGCAGTGTAGAGCTCACTCTCTTTGGCGTCGCTTCTCTTCCCCCGTGGTGGCTCCGCCCTTTTTCCAGATATTTCTTTGTTAGTGTTTGATTTTGCAGTAATTGGTGTGTTATTTGTCGGGTAGCGGGAGGTTGAGACTCTCATCCATTTTGTTGCAGATGATTTTATTCAATAAAGACGTGTTTGTTTTTGTCTATTTGATGTTGGCTTTGTGGTTTTCTTTGTCTTAGTTTTATCATTATAAATATGAAGGTGATTTCCTTATCTTCTAGCTGTATTTTTATGTTCAATTTGTAAAAGTTTGCTCCTTATGGTGTTCTATGTAGTATAATATGTGGCACTATAGTGTTATAGTGCCGTGGGTCATTTATTAATGCTTCCATCGATTGTAGATTAAAAAAGAGTATAATATGGGCTCGTTATTATTATGTCAAAGTATTCATATTCTCCAGTGCATGCTACACCATCTTTTTATTGTTTGTGTTAGTAATGTTAGTAATTATAACATAGAATATGGATAAAGGAATTGCAAACAATATATTGCATGAATAAAACAAACAAGTTACAAATTTTTCAAAAATGAAAATAACAAATAGGTATAACAAAACCTTCAACTTCAACTTCAATGGAAGCAACGCAACGTGAAAATTAGACGAAAAATGGTCGAGGCACGTGTAGGTCACGCTTTCCTTAAAACAGATTCGTCCCCTCCGGTTGTGCACGAGGATTCTACGGACGTCTGCCTCCCAGGATACAACGACTACCAACGGAATCTTAAGCACTATTGGATACCGTTTTCGGCGAACTTGAAACTGTTTTTCTTCTATCACCAAAAATGACTACAACAAAAACTAGATGGAACTTGAAAAACAAAGGAAAAACTCTATGACTTAGTGAGTGCAAATTCTATGCAATTGTGTATTTCTCAAACATGTGGAGGAGAGTTCATTATATAGGCTTAGAAAATAGATGTTACAATCCACATTATAATGAGCATTATTCAGAATTTATGTGCATAATGACATTGGTTGCAACCTTCCATTTTCCATGATAATGGTGCTCATTATCTCCCATTAAACCATTGGTTACAACCATCCATTTTCCATGATAATGGTGCTCATTATCTCCCATTAAACCATTAGTTGTAACCCTCCATTTTCCATGATAATGGTGCTCATTATCTCCCATTAAACCATTGGTTGTAACCCTCTATTTTCCATGATTATGAAGCTCATAATCACCTATTAATCCATACCTTTGGGTGTTACAACATGGGGTTTATGACCTCCATTAATCTCCACCAATGAGCATCAATTTCTCATTCATCCAATTGCCATTTTTCTAACAATCCCCCACATGAATGAAATTGACAAACTACAGAGGAAAAACAATGACACTACACGATGATAGAGTTCTACGGTTAATATCTGCCTAGGATAGGTAGGCGTTAACCCTTGAACCTTCCCTTGTTGAAAGTATGTTTACTTTACTGGCTGACTAGTAGACGCGATGTCCTTGAACTGTTCTGCCATTTGTGTAAACGATAACATACCTCACACAGATATTTTCCTGACACAGTTTCAGTTCTCATGGTTATGTTCATTTTGGCCATGAACATCTCCCTGGTTCTGCAAGAGTTTCTAAAGAATTGAGCCCTAGCAATTCTCCTTTGAAGCGGCCCCACTTCTCTCTCACATAGGTGATTTCTTACTTAAGAGTAACCCATATTACTTCGCTCGAATTCTCAACGTATTCGACGCATAAGAATCATTAAAAGCAAACTGCTTAACCTTTCCCTACGGGTATCATTGTTTTTATTATAGGAATGGGTTGGGGTAACCCCCACAGTGATCTTATTCAGTCTATTCAGTTTAGTTATCCCATTGAACCTAGATCTTGGGATCTCCAGTCAACAAGGTTGGGTTTCCACTGTTTCAACCTATTCTTTTATGGGCTTAAGTCCCATTCCTCTTGATGTTTTCTCAACTTGATCTCTATTCAGTCCTTTGGTTAACGGATCCGCAATATTTTCTTTAGACCTTACATAGTCTATTGTCATGACTCCAGTTGAGATTAGTTGTCTAACGGTATTATGTCGACGACGTATATGCCTCGACTTACCATTGTACATCACATTCTGTGCCCTGCCAATAGCAGACTGATTATCACAATGTATGCATATTGCAGGCATAGGTTTAGGCCATTCAGGGATATCCTCCAAGAAATTCCTTAGCCATTCAGCTTCTTCACCGCTTTTATCCAAAGCTACAAATTCAGATTCCATAGTAGATCTGGTTATTACCGTCTGCTTTGAAGACTTCCATGAAACTGCTGCGCCTCCCAAAGTGAATACGTATCCACTGTAGCTTTAGAATCCTGTATATCAGATATCCAACTTGCGTCAGAATACCCTTCAAGAACTGCAGGATCTCTTGTATAATGTAGCCCATAACTACGAGTATACCGTAAGTATCTGAGTACTCTAACAATCGCTTTCCAGTGATCATCTCCTGGATTACTCGTGAATCTACTTAGACTACTTACAGCATAGGCAATATCTGGTCTTGTACAATTCATTAAGTACATTAAACTGCCTATCACTCTAGCATATTCCACCTGGGATATACTTTCTCCTCTATTTTTGGACAGATGTTGACTAGTATCAATTGGAGTTCTGGTCACACCAGTGTCATTTTTACTAAATTTGTCAAGTATCTTGTCCACATAGTGTGACTGGCTCAAGATGAGTCTATCAGGCGACCTTTTGATTTTGATTCCTAAAATCACATCGGCAAGTCCCATGTCTTTCATGTCAAACCTAGAGTTCAACATATCTTTAGTTGATTTGATCATCCGATCATTGCTACCCACGATTAGCATGTCATCTACATACAGACAAAGAATAACATATCCATCGTTTGTTCTTTTGACATAAACACACTTGTCACACTCATTAATTTTGAACCCATTTGACATCATAACATTGTCAAATTTCTCATGCCATTGCTTTGGTGCTTGTTTAAGCCCATACAAAGGCTTCACCAATTTGCAGACTTTCTTTTCTTGTCCTGGAGCAATACAACCTTCTGGTTGTTCCATATAAATTTCCTCTTCAAGGTCTCCATTAAGAAAAGCAGTCTTTACATCCATCTGATGTACTTCAAGATTCCGCAAAGCGGCAATCGCTATGATCATTCTTATGGAGGTTATTCTCGTTACAAGAGAATAAGTATCAAAGTAATCAAGGCCTTCTTTTTGTCTATAACCTTTTATAACAAGTCTAGCCTTATACTTGTCAATTGTTCCATCAGCTTTCATTTTACGTTTGAAAATCCATTTAGAACCTAGCGGTTTACTTCCTGGAGGAAGGTCCACTAATTCCCAAGTATAATTCTGCATGATGGAATCAATTTCACTCTTTATGGCTTATTTCCATAAAGGACCCTCCGATGAGCTTACAGCTTCTTTGAAAGTTTGAGGTTCAGCCTCTAGCATGTAGATCAGAAAGTCAGGTCCAAATGATTTTTCTATTCGTGCCCTTTTGCTTCGTCTAGGCTCTTCCTCTTCATATTCGGTTTCAACTTCTTGATGATCCTGACTATTCTCTTCAATAGTCTTAAACGTTCGTTTAGATGAACTTGGACCATCCTCTTTGGATTTGCAAGGAAATACATGTTCAAAAAATGATGCATTCCTAGATTCCATTATCGTGTTCCTATGAATCTCTGGGTTTTTAGATTCATGCACAAGAAACCGATAAGCACTACTGTTGTGGGCATAACCAATGAAGATGCAATCAACTGTTTTTGGACCTATTCTCATCTTCTTTGGTGTAGGTACCATTACCTTTGCAAGACACCCCCACACTCTCAAGTATTTGTAAGAAGGCTTTCTAGCTTTCCACAATTCATAAGGGGTCTTGTCTTCTTTCTTTCGGGGTACCTTATTTAAAAGGTAATTAGCCGATAAAATGGCTTCTCCCCACATGTTCTGTGGCAATCCAGAACTTATCAGCATCGCATTCATCATATCCTTTAAGGTACGATTTTTGCGCTCAGCCACACCATTTGACTGAGGTGAATAGGGTGACGTAACCTCGTGGATAATACTATGTTGTGCACAAAATTCACTAAATGGTTCTACATATTCACCACCACGGTCACTTCTTACCATCTTAATTTTCTTATTAAGTTGGTTTTCAACTTCTTGCTTATAGAGAGCAAACTTCTCTATAACTTCATCTTTGCTTTTAAGCAAATATACATAGCAATATTTTGTGCTATCATCTATGAATGTAACAAAATATTTATTCCCACCTCTAGTTTGAATAAATTTTAAGTCACAAACATCGCTATGTATCAAATCAAGTGGCTCAGTATTTCTATCAATCATTTGGTATGAAGATCTCGTTAGTTTTGCCTCTACACATATTTCACATTTGTGTTTGGGATCAATATTAAATGTGGGTATGTGATTCAAGTTAATTAATCTACGTAAAGTATTATAATTAACATGACCTAGTCTATCATGCCATAAATTAGAAGACTCAAGCATATAAGTGGAAGACTTTTTAATTATATTGATGGAATTGGGCTTAACAGCCATTACATTCATTTTCCACATCCCATCTTTCACATAACCCTTTCCCACATACATTCCATGTTTAGACAAAACCATTTTATCAGCTTCAAAAACCATCTTGAAGCCATGTGAACTCAGCAGAGTTCCAGAAATGAGATTCTTTCGAATATCAGGCACATACAACACATTTTGCAGCTTGACTTCCTTGCCTGATGTCATTTTTAGAACCACCATCCCTTGGCCCTTGATCTCAGATGTGGCAGAGTTGCCCATATATAGCTTCTCCCCAACTTCTGACAGTACGAGTTCAACAAAAGCAGCTCTATCACAGCAGACATGGCATGTGGCCCCAGTGTCTAGCCACCACTCCTTTGGGTTGGAGTCCACCATGTTGACTTCAGAGACCACGGCAGAGAGACTGATGTCTGACACTTCTTGTGTGATGGTGTCCACCACATTAGCCTCTTTCTTCTTGTTTCTCTTTGGCAGCCTACAATCTGCCGACTTGTGACCCATCTTGTCACAGTTGAAACATTTTCCTTGGAATTTCTGCTTCTTTGAAATTCCACCCTTAGGCCCCAGCTTGAACCCCGACTTGGTTTTCTTGTTCTTGGAGCTTTTATCATGCTCCACCACATTTGCTTTGGTAACAGACTTGTTAAAAAGCTTTTTCTCAGATCTTCTATTGTCTTCCTCAATGCGAAGTCGAACAATAAGATCTTCAACGCTCATCTCTTTACGCTTGTGCTTCAGATAGTTCTTGAAGTCATTCCACGTCGGGGGTAGCATCTCTATGATTGCAGCTACCTGGAAAGAGTCACTAATTACCATTCCTTCAGCATGAATTTCATGAATGAGTAATTGTAGTTCTTGTACTTGACTAATTACAGTCTTAGAATCCACCATTCTGTAGTTCATGAACCGTCCAACTATGAACTTCTTAGCACCAGCATCTTCTATTTTGTATTTATGGTCCAAAGACTCCCATACTTCTTTGGCCGTTTTTTTCGGACTGTACACACTATAAAGTGCATCAGTCAAGCCATTCAAAATATAATTCTTGCACAAGAAGTCAGAATGCTTCCATGCTTCAACAGCAAGCAAGGTCTGAGCATCTGTTTCATCCTCTCTAACAGTAGGAGGATCCTCTTTCAAGAATCTCGCAAGATTCAGTGTTGTCAAATAGAACAACATCTTTTGTTGCCAAGTTTTAAAATTTAGTCCATTAAATTTTTCAGGTTTTTCATTGTGGTTTACAGGAACTGTAACCGACAAAGGTTGCGTCGAGGTTGAAGCATGGACCCTAGGAGATGGCATCGGTGTCTCAGAAGTGCTCCCAGTTGGAACATTCTCAGTTGGAACAACATTCATGTTATCACCCATTTCTGAAAATAGAACCAAATATTAGTTTCCTTTAAAATAAAAGAAACATATTGATAACAACAAAATGTTAAACAATCTGTTATTAACAACAAATCAAAACAAAACAAATTATATAAGATTGCTTATAGAAATCGTAATATAACTTTATGATATGTATACATGTTTTGAAATAAAACTGTTAGAAACAGTAAACTTACTACATATATATATATATATATATAACCGAAGTCTGCAAACAAACATTTAAGATGAATTACAAGCTAAATAATAAAAGCCAAAACAAACATATATTAAAGAAAAGGATATGCACCAACGTTAATGTTTCAAACAATTTATGCATATTGGACATGCACCAACGTTAATGTATCAAACAATTTATACATATTTTAATCAAAATAGTGCGCACACATACACATGGAAATGAAGCAACAATTTACATTAATGAGGAAACAATAACAATACAATGCAACATCTATTTATAATCAACGAAAATGAACGTTTATAATAAATGAGATATTGATATTCATTTAGTTTGTATGTTTTCTAAACTGATATCAATAAATGAGATAGACAATAAAGTCCATAACAAAATATCATATAATACTCAATCTTTAATATATGAATAACATAAAATAAATGTTATAATACGTGAATATAATATGTGAATTTGACTAAACAAATCCCATGCAAACAACTAAAACAAGTTTACTATATGTGACAACATGACATACTAAATTAGTATTACAAATAACTAAAACAACCTCAATGTAACAATTCCAAACATTCATAACAAAAGTATACATTTATAACAATAACAAAACCAATATCAAAAGAAAACCAAACTTATCAAAGTTGAAATGCAATAATGTTCTTACAAACAAATATGCAAGCAAAGAATCTATAAAAAGATGGTTGTACTCAAATTAGCAGAATATTAAAATCTGACTAGAATAAACAATGGATTTGTAATATATGCTAACAAGCAACCAAAATACAAAAAGAAATTTATACGGTTTATTCCTTCATTCAGTAACCTGTTCATCTTCAAAGGATAATCTGTTTTAAGATTGTTAGTAATTATAACATAGAATATGGATAAAGGAATTGCAAACAATATATTGCATGAATAAAACAAACAAGTTACAAATTTTTCAAAAATGAAAATAACAAATAGGTATAACAAAACCTTCAACTTCAACTTCAATGGAAGCAACGCAACGTGAAAATTAGACGAAAAATGGTTGAGGCACGTGTAGGTCACGCTTTCCTTAAAACAGATTCGTCCCCTCCGGTTGTGCACGAGGATTCTACGGACGTCTGCCTCCCAGGATACAACGACTACCAACGGAATCTTAAGCACTATTGGATACCGTTTTCGGCGAACTTGAAACTGTTTTTCTTCTATCACCAAAAATGACTACAACAAAAACTAGATGGAACTTGAAAAACAAAGGAAAAACTCTATGACTTAGTGAGTGCAAATTCTATGCAATTGTGTATTTCTCAAACATGTGGAGGAGAGTTCATTATATAGGCTTAGAAAATAGATGTTACAATCCACATTATAATGAGCATTATTCAGAATTTATGTGCATAATGACATTGGTTGCAACCTTCCATTTTCCATGATAATGGTGCTCATTATCTCCCATTAAACCATTGGTTACAACCATCCATTTTTCATGATAATGGTGCTCATTATCTCCCATTAAACCATTAGTTGTAACCCTCCATTTTCCATGATAATGGTGCTCATTATCTCCCATTAAACTATTGGTTGTAACCCTCTATTTTCCATGATTATGAAGCTCATAGTCACCTATTAATCCATACCTTTGGGTGTTACAATATGGGGTTTATGACCTCCATTAATCTCCACCAATGAGCATCAATTTCTCATTCATCCAATTGCCATTTTTCTAACAAGTAATACCAATCTTTATCCAACGCCATGCTTTGTATTGTAGGATCAATCATATTGTTTATATATATATCTATACATATTTTGTTGGTCGAGGGAAATTTTCCTTAAAAAAAATCACAAATTTATTTAGAGGCACGGTAACTATAGATTACAACTACACACAGATTGTAGGATCAATCACATTGTTTATATATATATATATATATATATATCTATATATATATATTTTTTTCTGTTGATTGAGTGAAATTTTCCTTCAAAAAAAATCACAAATTTACTTCGAGGCACGGTAACTATAGGTTACAACTACACATAGTTGCAAAACATCTCAATAATCCAACAATGTTAAACTGGCCCTTGGACTCTAATTACGCAAACCTTTTAGATTGCTTTTTCACATAGTGACGTCTTCGCAGGAACAATCATGTAGGTGAACAAAGTTAATCTATCTTTCCATTTTCTTTTTCTGTTGGATATCACTCAACACATGTTTGCCAAACCATACTCAAATAATTCCATTTTTTTTTCTTATACCTAAAACAATCTCTAAAATAACAACCAAACTCAATTTTAAAAATAGTATAAACACTATTTAAAAAAAAACTATAATTTTGATTTTTCTCAAACCGTCCTGTATAATTATTTACATATTAAATATTTTCACTTGCATTGTAACGCATATTTATTTGACATCACACAAATAGTAAACTACTATTCTCCATTTATTTTCACTGGCATGATAAATTAGAAATAAATATCTGTTCCATAAAAAAAAAGAAATAAATTGATATTCCTTAATTTTAGCAACTTAGGAACTTATGCCTGTAGTTGATTAGCTTATTCCGTTCGCCAAACACCATGCTTTCCTCAAACGATGTCGTGCAATAGCTAATTTTTAACTTTCGTTTGCACTCCCGCCGTTTTCAATATTTCCTGCCAACAAATAAAAATAAATAAATAAAATAAAAGAAACCAAAAAAGCAAACCTGCCACGTTGGCGATCCGTGCGTAACCCGACCAGCCAATCAGCGTTATTTATCGCCCTATATATGAACGCCAAAACGTGCCGCCTCTTTCCCATTCAAAGTCTCAAACGCCACTCGTCCCGCCAAAAGTTCCCCAAATCTTCCTCTCTAAAAATCAAATCAATCAAATCCGAATTCCAAAAACCTTCAAATCGACGCCATGGAATCCGCCGCTGAGAACACCAAGACCAAGGGAGGCAGAGGCAAGCCCAAGTCCACCAAGTCGGTGTCGAGGTCTCACAAGGCCGGCCTCCAATTCCCCGTTGGCCGCGTCGCCCGATTCCTCAAGACCGGCCGGTACGCCCAGCGCGTCGGTTCCGGATCTCCGGTATACCTCTCCGCCGTACTCGAATACCTCGCCGCCGAGGTTAGATTACTCTCTCTTCTTTCGATCGTTTTTTCTTTTAATTTCTGGTTCTGTTTTCGTTTGATGCCTGATTTTTTTTTTCTTTTTTGATTAGGTTTTGGAATTGGCTGGAAACGCTGCCAGGGACAACAAGAAGACCAGAATCGTTCCGAGGCACATTCAGCTCGCCGTGAGGAACGACGAGGAGTTGAGCAAGCTTTTGGGATCCGTGACGATCGCGAACGGAGGAGTTCTGCCGAATATTCACCAGAATTTGCTGCCGAAGAAGGCCGGGAAAGGAAAGGGCGAGATTGGATCAGTCTCTCAGGAATTCTAGATGATTGTTTAGAATAGATCTTTTTTGACTGGTAGTTATTGTAATTGAAACTAGGCTTTTGTTCTGTAAAGCTCTTCTAAGGATAGCTTCTCTTGATGATCGAATCATATTGTTGCTCTTTTGACGTATCAATGCGAGAAAATAACGTACTACAAGTAAAAAGTTTCTCAGGACTGAACAGATGATAAGATTTGGACAATCATTCCAAGCCCTTTAACATTTTTTATCTCTGGACCAGCACTTGTATTTTGATTTGAAGTGTCGAAGGGCTGGTTTCTTGTTGTACATGCCAATGAAGATGTTATATATTCATTAATATTTTTTAAAATGAAGTAATTGTTGTGTTTTTATATCATTTGGTATAAATATTTCAATTATTATATTTGTTTATTATAGAATTTGTTTACTTAGCATTACCTAGACAATGCCTGGCCTTTCCAACTGTTGTACACCTTACATGAATATTCATTAGGAAGCAAAAAGCAAGCATATATTTGCCTATGCCTAGACTCCTTGCAATACATCTCCCAAGTATTTATTTAAAGTTCACGAGTTGAGCGTGTAACATTTGGTGCGTGCTAATCTAAATCTTATTGACTAATTTTATAGCTTATTTTATGAAGTTGGGTTTAACTAATTTTTTAGTTAAGAACTATATAAAGTTCTTATATGCTGCAGTAAAAAGAAAAAAGTTGTTACAGTGTAAAGTTTTCACGTATTACAGTTTATAGTTCTAATTAGTGGTTTAACCATCATGTGGTGTTTAAAAGCATTGGTTTGAACCCCACAAGTATGTATTGTTGTTCAAGATGTGTTGACATTTATAGCATATGATATTTTTACACTGTAGCAATTAAAATATTTGGTTAAAACTCCCAAAGCCAAAACTCTTAACCTATTATTGGTAGAAGTTTCAGTCCCTAGCTGTGAAGAAATGTCTCTAATTGTGATTCGGATAAAATTCAGTTAGAGTCAATTAAGGATTCTTGCTTCAATATAGTCGGGTACAGGACTGCAGCTTGTTGTCAAACATATTTTATGAAGTGTCCTTATATCATTGGTTCAAGATTGGTGGTTAGTGTGGGTGTGAGCACATTGTATAATTGTGAGAAGAGTGATATGTGGTATAAGAAGAGGGAAATCAGATTGAGAGCATAAGTCGTGGTTTTTCTTCTTGTTCTCTGAGAGTTAGTGGAAGACCTCTGTGAGTACTGGGTGTGAATTCTTGTAAAATTTTTGTACTGGGTCTCTGTTGAGGGTTCTTGAAAATCTATCTCTGAGTGCGTAAATCTTCTCATTATAGTGGAGCTAATTAGGGTTACACAACCTTGACTTAGATGTAGGATCTGTTTTTGATCCGAACCAAGTATAATTCTTGGTGTTCTTGTTTGCTTCTTTCCGAGTTGTGCTGTGTTTCATTGTTCGAATTCTGTCTCACTAGCAATTTTAGACACCCTCCGAGAGGGGCAAGATATATCGTTAATAACTGCTCAACAAACTTCCACTTTATTTCCTCCTTTGGCAACATTTTGTTGTTATGAGTTTCATCATTGGTGGGGAAAACTCAGAACAACAGAATGCTGCCAAAGGAGGATGACACGTGTGGGTTAGTGAACACTTCTGTCATTGATGAAATTATCACAAGTGTTGGCAGCCTTTTTCAATGGGCAACAAACATGTTTTATAAACAATCGGATTAAATATAAAAGAGAGGTACTAAATACAAAAGAAATTCGGTACGCTTAGATCCCATACCAAACGCTTCTACAAACCTCTAAACCTCACGCTGTTGTCACGCAGTCATTCCCATTGTTTCATTCCATGAAGCCCCTCTTCTAATAAACATCTAAATTAACGTCTGCCCTTAGCATCCCTCAATATAAGATAGCGGTAAGATTAATTGATACCAACCCTCCTTGAACTTTTGAAGTTTTTTTTTATTATTTTTAGTTTTGCAATTTTTTTTTGAGGGGTCAAATTATTTTGCAATGAAATATACAACTACTTTTAGTAAATATCTATTTTTTATTAAGCGAAAAAGATTAAAAAAAGTAAGATATGTTTTTAATTTACAAATCTATTAGGGTGTTTGGCAAGGTAGTTAGAACTATTAGTTAGAATTGTTTTTACTTTAGCATATGAGTGCTTTTACACTGTAGTTATTTTTTTTAATTACTATAGCATGTGAGAGCTTTACACTGTTCATAACTGAGAAAACAATTTAGACCACAACTATCAAACACACTCTATATCATAATATAAAAAATAAAGAAAGTAAAAGAAAACAAAATAATAAAAATTTAAAGTATCAGTTGGCAAAAAAATTTATATGCTGTTTGGTAAGAAGTGGTTTTAACCATTATCTTAGTTATAAATAGTGTAAAGCTCTCATATACTGCAGTAAAAAAAAAGTTGCCATAGTGAAAAGCTCTCACATGCTACAATAAAAATAGTTCTAACAAATGGTTCCCACTACTATACCAAACATCCTTTTAGTTTACCCTTTTCAATTCGTGCCTCAAGTTTGCAATAATTTTTATCTTAATATTTTTTCTTCGACTTTAATATGAAAATATCAAGTTTTTGCAAGTTTGCACTAGGAGTCCAAGACTAAAATATCCATCTCTTATGAGCAATTGTATAGTAGGACTGTAGAAACTAAACTCTAATTTCATACATAAATTCATAGTTATTTGTTATTAATGTTTTTTTTTGGGTTATATTAGGCATTGTTGTTTTTTCGAGTTATGTGAATCTTTCATCATTTGTAATAGAAATAATGAGGGCCCATTTGGTTGGATATTCAAATCACGGTTCGAATCATTTTGCTACAGTATTTTCTCTCACAAAAATTTAAATCTTCATTCAAATACTCTACTCAAATACTCGAACCAAACGGGCCCTGAGTATGTCAACAACCAAACACTGGTAGCATCGCCAATCATAAAGGCTATACCCAATACTATGTTTAGGTATAAATTAATTTTAACATTTCCAAAAGAGTATCGTTGGGTTGACTGTTTAGACCCAAAAAAAAAAAAACACTTAAAACCATCGTTTTACTTTATAGAATTTAAATTAGTACAATATTTTTAGTTATAATTTAAACCAAAAATATGAATTATGGTATTCCTAAACACTTATGAAAACAAATTGTTGATGCTAGAAAATAATCAACAATAATCACATAATAATCGTCATCAATCACTCATAGTTTTCACGGATCAATGCAATAAAAACATAAAAGATGAAAAAAAAAAAAAGAGATACATAGATTTGTAGTGGTTTTTGTATTAAAAAATGAACCACTACAAATACAAAAACACTCGATGATAACAAATACAAAAACACGTTGGCGATCCGCACCCGTCCTTCTCGACCAAACACTCGACCAAGCCCGTCCCTATATAAACACGCATCCTTCCTACCTGAGCAAGCACCCACTGTACAACGCATACACAAAAACACTGCTATGATCAATTTTTTTTAGCTCAATTCTTCGCCTAGGGTTTGTGCTTCTTGATCCAATCCAAAATCCCCAAAAATGAGCACTTCTGGTTCGACCAAAGGCGGCAGAGGCAAGCCCAAGGCCTCCAAATTGGTTTCCAGGTCTCAGAAGGCCGGTCTCCAGTTCCCCGTTGGCCGTATCGCCCGTTTCCTCAAGGCCGGCTAGTATGCCGAACGTGTCGGCGCCGGCGCGCCTGTCTATCTCTTCGCTGTTCTCGAATACCTCGCCGCCGAGGTCTGTTACTGAATCTGGATTTCGTTTTTGATATTTTTCGTTTGTGTTTCCAATTCATTCTTTGACGAGAGGAAAAAAAAAAAGAGAGAGAGTGGAATCTTGGTTTTTGAATCATCGGGGGTTTCTCTTCCTCGTTGTGCTTGATGATGATCTTACATTACATGAAATGTTAATGAAAACTGCCATTGATTTTGGACTTTCATTTTTATGCTGCAAAAAAATTGGTTTGAGTCTGAAAAATTTCAATGAAATACGATTATAATTTGATGGGAAATGTTCAATTTACAGGTTTTGGAGCTTACGGGGAACGCTGCGAGGGACACCGTTAGTTGTTCAGAAATTTATAACAACCATAAATCAAAGAAAACGGAAGCATATTGGATCGAATTTTGTTACCTCCTGTCATTGATCCTTTCCTCTGTTTTTGCACGAATTTTGCACATTGAAGGTTTTGATTTTCTGAGCACTGTCAATTCACTTAGATGGTGTGTTTTTTTTTTTTTGAATTATATGCTCAGAAATCAAAACATGAGGCCTTTATATTAACCGTGGTCATCACACGTTTAATCAGCAGTTAAGAGTAGTTTTTTTTTTTTGTTTGAAAAACTGCTTCTAATGGTAGTTGATACAGTTATGTTCAAAATTTGAACATACCATATGGACCACAATTCGTTACAACATGGGACATTATCCAAATTCCAACATTCTCTTACTTGATCCATAGTTCGCATCAACTGTTACAGTAAGAAACAAACTATATGAATTATGATGATAGGCTCTTTAAATGACGAGTATTATCTTTCATGTATTACAATATATCTTGTCTCTCAAGATTTACCCATGTAACTTAATGAACAAACCCTATGTTTATTCTTGATCTAAACTTTAGTGATATTTCTCATAAATATCATAAGTATAGAATTTTACAACAAGTACAATAAATTACATAAGGGAACCAAGTCTCATTCTGTCTACATGATTCCTAAATTTTACTGGTGGCATGCCTTTAGTAAAGGGATCGGCAATCATCAATTCAGTGTTTATGTGTTCAATGACCACTGCTTTATCTTTAACATGCTCTCTTATGGCTAGATACTTAATGTCGATGTGTTTGCTTCAACTACCTTTTTGTTATTTTTAGTCATAAAAACAGCAGCTGAATTGTCACAGAATATTCTCAATGGCCTAGAGATAGAATCCACAATCCTAAGCCCAGAAATTAAACTCTTGATCCATACACCATGTGAAGTAGCCTCAAAACAGGATACGAACTCGGCCTCCATAGTGGAAGTAGCAGTCAATGTTTGTTTGGCACTCCTCCATGAAATAACTCCACCAGCTAGCATGAAAATGTATCCGGAAGTTGATTTCCATGAATCAATGCAGCCAACAAAGTCAGAGTCAGAGTAGCCAATGATTTCCAAGTTGACAGTTTGTCTATACATGAGCATGTAGTTCTCGGTTCCTTGTAGGTACCTCATCACCTTCTTTGCAGCCTTCTAGTGGTCTGATCCTGGATCACTCTGATATCTGCCCAACATTCCTACAACAAATGCAATGTCAGGTCTTGTCCAAACCTGAGCATACATAAGACTTCCAACAGCTAAAGCATATGAAATGTTGCGCATCTGTTCTCTTTCAAGGTCATTTCTCGGCAGTGATTTAAATTGAATCTGTCACCCTTCACAATGGGAGCTATACTTGATGAACAATTTTTCATCCGAAATCTTTCCAAAACTTTGTTGATATAGGCCTCTTGAGACAGACCCAAAGTGCCTTTATATCTGTCTCTGTGTATCTTAATGCCTATAACCAATGATGCATCACCCATATCCTTCATGTCAAAGTTTTTAGAGAGGAATTGTTTTACCTCATGTAGCATACCCTTGTCATTGGTTGCAAGTAGAATGTCATCCACATATAGAACTAATAAACAAATTTTACTCCCACTGATCTTCTGGTATATACATAGATCCATGATGTTCTCTACAAATCCAAATGAAGAGATGACGTCATGAAATTTCAAATACCACTGACGGGAGGCCTGTTTCAACCCATATATGGATTTCTTAAGCTTACATACCAAATGCTCACCATTACTAGAGGAGAATCCTTCTGGTTGTTTCATATAAACTTCTTCCTCTAGTTCACCATTGAGAAATGCTGTTTTCACATTCATTTGTTGCAACTCTAAGTCAAAATGAGCAACGAGTGCCAAGATGATGCGGAGGGAATCTTTCTTAGATACAGGAGAAAATGTCTCCTTGTAGTCGATTCCTTCTTTCTGAGTGAATCCTTTGGCGACGAGTCTTGTCTTATATATTTCAATGTTGTCCAATGAGTCTTTCTTCGTTTTGTAGACCCATTTACACCATATAGCTTTTGCACCATCAGGCAACTCGACAAGATCCCAAACTCCATTGGATGCCATAGAATCCATCTCATCCTTCATCGCATTGTACCAAAGTTTCGATTCTTGGCAACTCATGGCTTGTGAAAACGTTTCAGGATCATTTTCGGCTCCAATGTTATAGTCTGATTCTTGCAGATACACAACATAATCACTAGAAATTGCCGATTTCCTTTCTCTAGTAGATCTCCTTAATGTTGGTTCAACATTTTCCTAAGGAATCTGTTGTCCAACTTGTTGCTCGATTGTTTCCGGTGGTTCTTGAGCAACTTGACCGTCTAGATTATTATCAGCAATTTGTGAAACCGCAATGATTGGTTGCACAACACTTGGTTGAACTATAGGAGTGCTATGAACTATGATGAACCGATCACTTGATGTAGATGGTTGAGCTTCAGTATGATCTCTTTCATAAACTATGTTCCGAAATTGATCGCTCCTACTAATCAAGTCATTCTCAAGAAACTTGGCGTTCCTTGTTTCCACAAATCTAGTGCTGTGAGTTGGACAATAGAATCTATATCCTTTGGACCTTTTGGCATATCCAACGAAATACCCGCTAATGGTCCTCGGGTCTAGCTTCTTCTTTTGTGGGTTGTATACTCTTACTTCAGACGGACATTCCCAAATGCGTATATGTCGCAAACTCGGTTTCCAACCTTTCCATAACTCAAATGGCGTCTTTGGGACAGCCTTAGTCGGAACCCGGTTTAATATATACACAGCCGTCTTAAGAGCTTCAGTCCACAAGGACTTAGGCAGGTTGGAGTTACTCTACATGCTCCTCACCATGTCCATTAATATTTGGTTTCTTCTTTCTGCTACACCATTCTGATCCGAAGAACCAGGCTGTGACACCCGTTATTCTCCTAACGGGTATTGAGGTAATTAAATTAATTTTTAGTGTATAAAAAAAATTGCTTCATTTAAATTTATTTTATAATATTTATTTTTATCTATTTTTAAATTTTCTAAAATTCTCCTATATTTATTTAGTATGATTACTAAAAAGCATTAGAACTTCTAATAAATCTCAAAAATGTCATATTGGCATTATGTGTGTTAAAGTCTTTAGATGAGACATAAGGATATATTTTCCAACTACTCTTGACCCTCATTTTCTTTATTTCCTCCGTGACATGCTTCAACATGTCTCCTCTATAATTGTTTCTATCACTTCTCTTCAAAGACTTCATCTTTTCTTCCTTTCTCTTCCACGGTTCCCACACTCTTCTTCTTATTTCTTTGCTGAAGCAAAATACTTAGAGAACTTCTTCAAGGCAGCCATAAAAATCAGCCACCATCACCTCCATTTGAGCAAGAATTTCAGTCATACCGAAGTAAAGGAACCTGTTTTGAAGCCATTTCAAGCTTCCAACTAACCATAATCCGAGGTTAGAATCTTATGAACAAATTTAGTCTTTCATTTATAAATTTTCTTTTATACTAAAGGATTATTCAAATTTGCGTTCTTAAACCTAAGTATATGTTTGTTGCTATTTTGGAGCATATGTATGAAGTCTAAGTGTATATGCCCTAGACAGAAAATTTATATTGTTAAACTTTGTAATACCCCTATGGGCAGTGGTTATTTCTTGAAATTCTAAGATTAAATTAAAATGAATTTTATGAATTGGTTTGCATATTTGAAAAGTAGCATCCTAGGCTTTCTAACGAGCTATCATAAACCTAAATCGGAGTTGTATTTTATTTTCTAAGAATTATTCAATTTTTGTATTGGAAACTAGTAAATCTGCCAGTTTGTTATGGTATACCAGCTGCTAACCTGAACCAAGAACCTATCTTTGCTCACCACCTAATTCTTTAATGTCTTGCAACCTTTCCAATATTATCTTAAGTGATTGATGAATCTTATTAGGGACTAAAACATATAGATTACTTGTTCACATTTTATATTGTGTTAAGACAAAAATTGTTTACTGTGGTATTCAAAAGAGATTTATATAAAAGCTTTAATGGCATACTAGTAAGATAGGTTTACACATGATTTATTTATGAATGTAGTTGTATGTTGTGCTTTAGTTTTAATTGTCCTTATGCACGCCTTAGGATCAAGGGAGTATGGAGCTAACGTTAACTGATTCCAGGATTAAAAGATTGTTGATAAGCTTGAAAGGTAGGGATTCTATTACTCATCTTTTGTGAGGTTTTTATAGAATTAAAATTGATTGTTTTGCCGCAATATATATATATATCTATGTTGAACTGATATTATATGATTATCACATATGAAACTATGACATGGACTCGTCTTGTATTGTACGGCGAGGAACATAATGAATTGACACATGTTATAAATTGAGAAGCATGGTTAGGAAAACTAACTCTATTGATAATGATTCAATATAAAGAAATTGTGAGACATGAAGAGGGCGACGGTTACGTCCTTGGGCATGAATACCCTAAAAGGTAAAATAGGGGGAAGGCGATGACGCTTCCTTGGGTTGAAAGTCCCAGAACACACTGTACAGGAATCGACTTGGTGAGGACTCGGGGCTTGATGTCCCCTCACCGGAACACCCTTGGAATGTTTATAGGGTGATCAAGTGCGCCCATTTGGGTTTCGATGAGTTGAGTGATACTCAATTTAACATGGATACCTAGGAACAATGATGATTGGTAATATTTGTATAAATGTGTAATTATGACACTTGGTAACGATTAACTACGGTATCCATAAGATGTGATCATAATAAACCTCATAATCTGGAATATGATGTAACTTACTAACCATGCAGATTTTAATGTGGTAATGATAAAGGTGAGTAATGGTTTTCTCTACTGAGCATAGTGTTGCTCATACCCTTATGTTTATATCTTTTCAGGACTCACTAAGTGTGAGGTGGCTACGAGAAATATAGTTGAGGAAGCGATGTAACTATATTACATTGGGACTGCTCAATTGTAAAGAATGTTCTTCATGATAATGTAAGCATCAATTGTTACTTTCTGTGACTGTATTACAATGTGTTGAGGGTTAAAATGATGATGACAACAGTTTATATTATTAAATTTAAGGTGCTACATTAAAACTGTGGTTTATTTATCGTTTATATTTTTATTTTTGAGTTGAGAGTTTTCATTTAAGTCTCGGGCAAATTTTAATCTTTAAGGTTTTACTTTTATTATTTATTTTTATTTTATCTCATTAAAAACTGTTAACCCCCATATAGGGGCGTTACAGAATTTTTGGTATCAGAGCCTAGGTTCGGTTAACCTAGGGAGTGTAGCACCACTTTAAAAAAATATATTTTTGAGATGGTTTTGAAGTTGAATTTTCAGTGTCATCATCAAAATGAACCTTCACATTGATTTATACAGTTTAGAAGGATGTAACATGGAAAGGCCATAGAATGAAAATATTAATAGTTATATGAGTACAATAATTATATAGAAGGAAAGTATTAATAGTTATGAGGGAATGATAATTATATGGAATGAGTTTATAAGTAGAATGCTTATGAGAGATTCGTATAATATTTGGATCTATAAGCATATCTAATTCGTATAAACGATGAGAAATTCGTGTAGATACAAGGATTTAATAGCCTTTTATTTTGTGAAAAACAATAAGAAATATAAGGCTTGATTTATTGATTTTAAAGTTTGGCATAGATATGCCAAATTTTTCGTAATTGATTCAAACTTAAGTAATGATTATGTGTGGATTCGATGGAGCACATAAGTGTCAATAACTTTTCTTGAAAGTTCTATATATTTGAGGAATATGATATAAGTTGGGAATCATGGTATTGAATCTTGAGAGAGATAAATGTTAGACTTTTGGTCTGTTGAGACTGTGTAAAGTCTAGAATGCATGAATCTCAAAATTGGAATATTTCGTTACGTACATTGTATTTAAGTGTATCAGTGAATCTTTTGGTTACCTAAGATTTTGTTATATGAGGAAATTCGATATTGTGTAAGTAGAATTGTGGGGATTGTAGATGTTCTTAAGTAGTAACATCAAGTGTCTTTGTTCGTTGATATGGTCTACGTTGAAAGACGTAAATCGTATTGATTTCAAGGTTAGTCGCATTCTAAACCCTTGGTAGCAATGATGATGAATCCATTTATAGATGTTGAGTATTATGAATAACATATGGGTGTATGTATTGTTCAATAAGATTTTGATTAAAACAAAATTATTTGAGTTGCTGGAGGATTATGTTGTTATGAAATGATTTTAAATATCATTCAGGAAGATCGTTGTTGTCGTTAAATTAGATTTGTTGTTTATAGTTAACTTTATCTATAGTGGACTTTGAATTGGGTTTAAGATTTATACAAATTGGTTTTCAATTTTATGTTTGTTATTTAACTCGTTCCAAATGTGTTAAGGCCCGAAACAACCTGACCATTTTCAACTTAGAACATTTGGGCCTAGTTCAAATCCTAAATCAGTTTGATTCACACTGTCTCTCCCACGTGGTCTCTATACGTGTCATATACAGTGGTTTAATTATTGTTTACATATACGTTTACTGTGCGTAAGACCTTATTTCTCCGAGTTCACTTTTTCTCTCTTAATTTGTTATTTTTTTCTCTAAATCGCAAATCCTCTTCTTTTTCATTAAAAATTCTTCTTTTCCTCTAAAAGAAGAAGGAATTCTAGGATTCTGCAATTTACTATCTTAATTTTTCCTTTCTATTTACTCTTCTTTCATCTCATCATGGACCCAAAGTACCAACACCTGAGAAAGTATTTCCCATCACTCTCCCAAAAGATTCTCAGAAAGAAATATAAGGCTAGAATTACTCGGTTGTGGATTCTTATGCGTTTTGGCATCCCTTGTGATGTGAGAATGTTGATAGAGGGGAAAATCCGTCCGAGTGACTTTAGTCAAGATGTCGGTTTACCAGGAACAGGTACCAGTCGTAGTGCAATGAAAAGAAGAGCTCGTGCCATCGTGGTCACTTGTAACAAATGTGGAAGACAAAATTGTAACGGTAAATGTACTTCACCTGGTTATATGTCAACGAATAGAGAGGATAAAATAAGGTTTTGTAGGGAAGGACTTTCAAAGGAGAACTTGGATAGCATCCATCCTCCTCTCCACGGTCACCCTAGTGGATATGTTCAAGGAGCTATTTTTAAACTCTGGCCTAAATTTTATACAGAAAGACAACGCCTCAGGAATATGGTATTTCTAGATCCTGTTTGCCAAGCCATAAGAAAACTGGATGGGGAATAAGTCATCGCTCTATAAAGGTTATTTAGTCTTTACTTATTTGAAGCAGTTTTAGCTGATGTTCAACAGTTTGTATTTTTCTTTCACTCAGAATATTTGCTTTTGTGTTTGAAATAATTGTGATTATTAGATTGATACAGTGAGTGTTAATATCTTATTTAATTTATGATTTTCTTAAATATATATATAATAAAATATATTATCTTTTCAGACACGTCACATACGGTACAGTAATATGTTTGAATTTTGAAAAGCTTATCCAGATATTTCAAGATTTGTGTCTCAAATTTCAAAAGTTCTACAGTATTTGTCGTTTATATTAAATTTCTAGACTTGGTGTATATTTGTCAAAAAGTCTACAGTTGTGTCATGAGGGTCTTCTGTCAAATTGTTCTCAATTGTCAAAAGTTATACAATTAGAGTCTAATCTTTTTCAAAAAGTGAATCAGATTTTCTGTAAACTATCAATCACCTTATCTTACTTTCTTATCCGCACAAGATTTTGTTTAAATCTTTGGATTACCTTTTCATTACCTACTCGTCTATCTCTTTAGCCCTTTTTGTATATTTCTCATCTTTAAAATCTCATGTAGAACCCGAAGTCTAAGTGGAGCAGACATTAAGCAACCGCTTCTATAAACCAAATATGTCTACCTCCCAGTCCACGAAGAAAATAAAGAATGTCTGTGTCTTTTGTGGTTCCAGCCTTGGAAAAGATAAAGCTTATTTAGAAGCTGCAAATCACTTAGGGCAAGTCCTAGCACGCAAGAAGATTAACATAATCTATGGGGGTGGTAGTATAAAAATGATGGTAAATATGGCACTAGCAGCTAGGTCTAGTGACGCTACTGATGTAAGAATTTGGCCTCATATTCCAGTTGAAGGAAACCTTTGTAAGGAAGCCATAGGTAAGGGAGAAGGAGTCAGGAGTATCCCTAAAAATTTTAAAGACATAATCTATAATTCTGATGCTTTTATAGCATTACCTGGTGGTCTAGGTACTCTTGAGGAAATATTTATAGTTGCTTGTGGGCAATTGTTGGGCTTTTATTCCAAACCTTTGGGACTGCTGAACGTAAAGGGTTTTTATGACGGTCTTTTGAAATTTCTAGATTACGCTGTGGAAGAAAACATCACTACAGAATCGGAGAGACAAATCTTTGTCACTGCTTCAACAGCTGAGGAATTGATAGATAAAATGCAAATAATACATCCAGAATCTGACACTGCAACATCCAAGCTTGAATGGGAAAGGGAAAGCCGGGAGCGGCCAATTGATTTGAATCTCCATCTGTAATCTTTTTGTTTTATCTTTGGCATGTAGGCATGTGTGTCCGTATTTCGTGTGTTACGAATAACCGTTTGCCTTGTATTCTGCGTTTCTTGTGGTACGTCGTTGTTCAATCTTTTAGATTCATTGAGCCTAATGCCGGGATGGCTGGATACGGAGTACTTGATGCTCTCGAAACGCATCCTTCTTAAGGTCCGATCTTTTGTTTATCGATGTTTTTGTATCCTCTAAGCATGCATGATATGGATAGCTGGTATACGGAGTGCCTTGTACTCTCGAAACGTATCCGTATTATGTTTGTAATGTGTAATATTCTGTTAATATTATGTGGAAGTACCAAAGTCAGTTATGGGGATATTCCATATGAAATATGAGTATATTATTTGGATTGAATGTTTGTGTCATGAGGATAGCTGTTTAATGAAAAATATGTCGGGTATGTTTGCAACTCTGAGATTCCGTTTAATATCTCTATGAATAAGTTTAATGTATAGTTTTGAATAAAAGCGTTTGTGATAGATGTTTTATGATTATGTTTTAGTTTATTAGTTGAGGTATGAAATCAAATATATTTGACTTTTCCTTACTCAAAAGGAAAAGGAACCTAAAGATGAAGTATATAAAATTTCTCTGGCAATCTCCTTAAATGTGATTGTAAATCACAGTCCATGGACAATGAAGGACTGGAATCATGGTATGGTCAATATGTATGCCTGATCAGATTCTTAGACTATTATATGGTGTTATAAGTTGAAACTCGTCAGAAATACTCTCATTGAGGGATTTAGGAGTAAGATTTATTATGCAAGTAAATGAGTGGAGATACGATAACTTAAATTTGGAGGACAAACAACATTAACGGTTTAGACTCGGAATTGGAATCATAATGGAATTAAAATTTTTACTAGTATTGCTAGAATTGAAATTTCGAGGACGAAATTTCTTTAAGGGGGGTAGAGCTGTGACACCCGTTATTCTCCTAACGGGTATTGAGGTAATTAAATTAATTTTTAGTGTATAAAAAAAATTGCTTCATTTAAATTTATTTTATAATATTTATTTTTATCTATTTTTAAATTTTCTAAAATTCTCCTATATTTATTTAGTATGATTACTAAAAAGCATTAGAACTTCTAATAAATCTCAAAAATGTCATATTGGCATTATGTGTGTTAAAGTCTTTAGATGAGACATAAGGATATATTTTCCAACTACTCTTGACCCTCATTTTCTTTATTTCCTCCGTGACATGCTTCAACATGTCTCCTCTATAATTGTTTCTATCACTTCTCTTCAAAGACTTCATCTTTTCTTCCTTTCTCTTCCACGGTTCCCACACTCTTCTTCTTATTTCTTTGCTGAAGCAAAATACTTAGAGAACTTCTTCAAGGCAGCCATAAAAATCAGCCACCATCACCTCCATTTGAGCAAGAATTTCAGTCATACCGAAGTAAAGGAACCTGTTTTGAAGCCATTTCAAGCTTCCAACTAACCATAATCCGAGGTTAGAATCTTATGAACAAATTTAGTCTTTCATTTATAAATTTTCTTTTATACTAAAGGATTATTCAAATTTGCGTTCTTAAACCTAAGTATATGTTTGTTGCTATTTTGGAGCATATGTATGAAGTCTAAGTGTATATGCCCTAGACAGAAAATTTATATTGTTAAACTTTGTAATACCCCTATGGGCAGTGGTTATTTCTTGAAATTCTAAGATTAAATTAAAATGAATTTTATGAATTGGTTTGCATATTTGAAAAGTAGCATCCTAGGCTTTCTAACGAGCTATCATAAACCTAAATCGGAGTTGTATTTTATTTTCTAAGAATTATTCAATTTTTGTATTGGAAACTAGTAAATCTGCCAGTTTGTTATGGTATACCAGCTGCTAACCTGAACCAAGAACCTATCTTTGCTCACCACCTAATTCTTTAATGTCTTGCAACCTTTCCAATATTATCCTAAGTGATTGATGAATCTTATTAGGGACTAAAACATATAGATTACTTGTTCACATTTTATATTGTGTTAAGACAAAAATTGTTTACTGTGGTATTCAAAAGAGATTTATATAAAAGCTTTAATGGCATACTAGTAAGATAGGTTTACACATGATTTATTTATGAATGTAGTTGTATGTTGTGCTTTAGTTTTAATTGTCCTTATGCACGCCTTAGGATCAAGGGAGTATGGAGCTAACGTTAACTGATTCCAGGATTAAAAGATTGTTGATAAGCTTGAAAGGTAGGGATTCTATTACTCATCTTTTGTGAGGTTTTTATAGAATTAAAATTGATTGTTTTGCCGCAATATATATATATATCTATGTTGAACTGATATTATATGATTATCACATATGAAACTATGACATGGACTCGTCTTGTATTGTACGGCGAGGAACATAATGAATTGACACATGTTATAAATTGAGAAGCATGGTTAGGAAAACTAACTCTATTGATAATGATTCAATATAAAGAAATTGTGAGACATGAAGAGGGCGACGGTTACGTCCTTGGGCATGAATACCCTAAAAGGTAAAATAGGGGGAAGGCGATGACGCTTCCTTGGGTTGAAAGTCCCAGAACACACTGTACAGGAATCGACTTGGTGAGGACTCGGGGCTTGATGTCCCCTCACCGGAACACCCTTGGAATGTTTATAGGGTGATCAAGTGCGCCCATTTGGGTTTCGATGAGTTGAGTGATACTCAATTTAACATGGATACCTAGGAACAATGATGATTGGTAATATTTGTATAAATGTGTAATTATGACACTTGGTAACGATTAACTACGGTATCCATAAGATGTGATCATAATAAACCTCATAATCTGGAATATGATGTAACTTACTAACCATGCAGATTTTAATGTGGTAATGATAAAGGTGAGTAATGGTTTTCTCTACTGAGCATAGTGTTGCTCATACCCTTATGTTTATATCTTTTCAGGACTCACTAAGTGTGAGGTGGCTACGAGAAATATAGTTGAGGAAGCGATGTAACTATATTACATTGGGACTGCTCAATTGTAAAGAATGTTCTTCATGATAATGTAAGCATCAATTGTTACTTTCTGTGACTGTATTACAATGTGTTGAGGGTTAAAATGATGATGACAACAGTTTATATTATTAAATTTAAGGTGCTACATTAAAACTGTGGTTTATTTATCGTTTATATTTTTATTTTTGAGTTGAGAGTTTTCATTTAAGTCTCGGGCAAATTTTAATCTTTAAGGTTTTACTTTTATTATTTATTTTTATTTTATCTCATTAAAAACTGTTAACCCCCATATAGGGGCGTTACACAGGCATGGTGTATTGGGCAACTATCCCATGCTCTTGAAGAAAACTCGCAAATGGACCTTGAGCTTGTCCGTCCTCAGTATATCTACCATAATATTATCCATCTCTATCTCTCCTCGCGATCTTTATTTGCTTTCCGCATTGTTTCTCTACTTCAGTCTTGAAAACTTTAAAGGCGTCTAATGCTTCGTCCTTTGTATGAAGCAAGTAGAGATACATGTACCGTGAGTAATCATCTATGAAAGAGATGAAGTATCTCGAACCATATGAGTCCATTACTGGACTACAAATATCTGAATGTATGATTTCTAATATTTCTGAACTCCTCTTGGCACATTTCTTAGACTTGTTGGTTAGCTTTCCCTTAATGCAACCCACACAAGTCTCAAAGTCAGTAAAATCCAAAGTATTAAGTATTCCGTTAGTCACTAACCTCTTGATTCTCTCAATGGAGATATGTCTTAATCTTCGATGCTACAACATAGAGGAATCCTCATTTACAACACAACGTTTAATGCCAGATCGAACATGCATAGCAGTATGATGTGGTTCATTTTGCAAGTTAATTGAGAAAAGACCATAAGACAAAATACCATTCCTAACAAGATCAGATTTTAAAAATAAACTGAAATATTTGTCTGAAAAGGTAAAGGAATATCCCAAAGGTACAAGTCTGGAAACAGAAATTAAGTTTCTAGAAAAGTTTGAAACATAAAATATCTTATCCAATTCCAAAGTAAAACCACTACTTAAAACCAAGGTGCATGTTCCGATGGCTTCCACATGTGAACGCATCTTGTTTCCTGAAAAGATGCTTAGCTCACATCCCACTGGCTTCCTTAGTTTTCACATACCCTGCAAGGTATTTAAAACATGAATTGTAGATTCAGAATCAATCCACCATGTGTTATAAACAACATCAACCATATTAGATTCATAACAAACCAATGAGATTGGATTACCTTTCTTCTCAAGCTAACTCTGAAATTTTGCGCAATCATTTTTCATGTGTCCCTTCTTTTTATAGAAGAAACACTTGGATTCCTTCTTAATGATAGCTTTGGGAGGTATTTTACTCTTCCCTTTGTCCTTGGCTTGATATTGGTCTTGATTCTGATTCTTTCATCTCGTGGTTGTTAGTGCAGTTTCATCCATTTCCATTACAAGTCGCCCCTCATCTTGAGTACACATGGTCAGAAGTTCATTTATTGACCATTTGTCTTTGTGTGTATTGTAGGAAATCTTAAAGGGCCCATATTGTTTTGGAAAGGTGTTCAAAATATGGTGCACCAAGAAAGATTCAGACATATCTACCTCAAGGTTCTTTAGTTGAGCCGCTATGTCCCTCATTTCCATGATGTGCTCACACACACCTCTCACACTAGTGAGCCTTAAGGATGAGAACCTCATGATTAGGATGCTAGCAAGTGCCTTATTTGAAGTTTCAAATTGCTCATCAATAGCCTTCAGTAATGCCTGGACTTTGTCGTACTGTTCGACAGAACCACGTATACCAGCAGAGATTTTAGTCTTTATGAACATAACGCTAAGGCGATTAGATCGCTCCCAACGTTCATAAAGAGCAATCTCATCCTGAGTGCTGGTTTCAGTAATTACGGGCTCATATTTCCTTATAGCATAATGAATGTTCATCCACCCCAAGTGAAGGAGAATTCTCTCCTTCCATACCTTATAGTTATCTTCTTTCAGCTCAGGGATATCACATCGAACATAAGAGAAATTCACAGGTTGTATGACTGCATAATTAAAATAAACATGCTTATGATCCAAAATATTGAGGCTAATAAACATAAATCATGCTTTACTACTGTAAATCATGCATAATATCATGGATCTATGACATAAAACTTGCCTGCGGGCTAAAGTTCTAATTCAATTAGATCAATTTCATTGTATGACAAAACTATCAAATTATGTTCCCTTTTCTAATCCCTGTGGTTAAATCAGAAAATATAATTTGATATTTTATCCCAATTAGTCATACCAATATAATAAAAATTCCTGTGGGATAAAATTTATTATATTAAGTACAACAAATTACAATAAATATCCTTTAACCAAATATGATCCTTAACCAATTAATATATAATTTTATATAATTAGAGTTGCTGTGGTTAAGCTCCAATTATTTAAAATTATATAGATCACTTAGACATTTAATTTTGTTCACAAATTATTCATGAAAATTACATGTTCTATAGGCAATATAATAATTATGAACAAAATCTCAATTTGTGCTAAATAGGTTAATTAACTTAATAACATGCATAATGAAACTCAAAACTATGCATATAACAATAATTACCACAACAATTATTCAATATGTTTTCCAATAAAATATTCATTAATATAGAATATTTTCTAAATGATATGCATAATTAATTTCATAATTTATGCATAAAAATGTATTTCTAAAATTATGTACATAACAACAACCATAAAATTATGCACATAAAACAAATACTTGGCACATAATGTATAAATTGAATTTCCCATGAAATTATTGCAAAAATTATGTGCATATCCAAAAACCAAAAATTAAATAAAAATATTTTTCTTTTTGATTTTTGGATATATATATATATATATATTTTTTAATAAACGACGTCGTTTTACTTAAGGGGGTGTCCCAAAACGACGTCGTTCTGCCTTAAGGGGGGCCTCACGCGAGCCAAAAACGACGAGTCGTTTTGCTGCCCTAATGCAAAACGACCTATCGTATGGGTCGTCTTCTACCTTCAGCCGGGTCGTTCTGACCCGGTTGCGACCTGCGCGACCCAACGAAAAACCCGACGGTTTTTCCTCCCTCCGACGTCTATTTCAGCTGATCCAAATCTCAAAATGCTCAGAAATCAATAATGTGATGATTTATAAATTCACAACACATAATTAACCAAGAATACATATTAATCAAGATTTGATTTTAAAGGCCAAATTTTAGACCGTGCCAATCAGCAATGTTGGTCGAATTTCATGGTTTTTCATCACAGAACATTAAGAAAGCATCAAACTCATTGTTTTTAAGCATCAACAATGAAGAATACAAAGTAAAAATCAAAGCCTAAGTCACGGCTAAATTTTCGTGAAAAAACAGAATTTTTGTTCAAAGATTTGAATATTAAGGCAGAGGTTTAATGGCTCTGATGCCAAATGTTAGTTGTTCAGAAATTTATAACAACCATAAATCATAGAAAACGGAAGCGTATTGGATCGAATTTTGTTACCTCCTGCCATTGATCTTTTCCTCTGTTTTTGCACGAATTTTGCACACTGAAGGTTTTGATTTTCTGAGAATTGTCAATTCACTTAGATGGTGTGTTTTTTTTTCTGAATTATATGCTCATGAATCAAAACATGAGGCCTTTATATTAACCGTGGCCATCACACGATTAATCAGCAGTTAAAAGCAGTTTTTTTTTTTTTTTTTTTGTGTCTGAAAAACTGCTTATAATGGCAGTTGATACAGTTATGTTCAAAATTTGAACATACCATATGGACCATAATTCGTTACAACATGGGACATTATCGAAGTTACAACAACAACAAGAAGAACCGTATTGTTCCAAGGCATATACAGCTTGTGGTGCGAAATGACGAGGAATTGAGCAAGCTTTTGGGTACTGTAACAATTGCTAATGGAGGCGTTTTGCCAAACATTCATCAGAACCTCTTGCCTAAGAAGGTTGGAAAGGGGAAAGGCGATATCGGTTCTGCTTCACAAGAGTTTTAGGGGGTTTTCATTTTTTTTTTCTCCCACTTGGGGAATTAATGTTGGAGTGGAGAGTGATTACAGATTTGGGGTCTTTTATATCTATTTTATGGTTTGTGACCCCTTTAATACACCATGTGAAACTCAAATTCTGGGGAATTCTTTTTATGATTTGAATACAAAAGCATAATAATTTTTCTTGATAATTCCTGTCCTTGTTCGCAATGCCATGACACAATACAAATCATTTAACTGATCTTTGTTGCTCTGCATACTTGCATTTTTGGCATTGTGATGTGATTTTCATGATTTTCCAATTTTCCTCTTTGGCAAGAAAACTCGTAACAATTACAACTTGGGATTTTATTCTCCTTTTTTCCTTTTTTTTTTTTACTTACAGTGATGTGCTGAAACTTGAAAGTACAGGCCTTATTTCGATACAATTGAGGCCTGATATATAGGGTAATGGTTGACTGTGGGAGTCAAGATTTTGGTTTCTGTCGCATTGGTAATGGATCGAGTGTCTGCCTTTTTTACACCCGAGAACCGTTTCAAAGCTTTTTAAGAAATGCTTGGGTTTCTATTACTTTAGATTATTTGGGTAGGAAGAGTGTGTAACTCGGGGATGTAGCTCAAATGGTAGAGCGCTCGCTTTGCATGCGAGAGGTACAGGGTTCGATCCCCTGCATCTCCATTTTTCATATTTTACTACATTGGAGAAAAAAAAAAAAGGAGCGACATCACTTATCTTTTACCCGTCCGAATATCAGCCCCTCCAAAATGAGCCGAGGACACTGGCACTCATTCCCGCCAAATTTTGGAGCGTACGTTCTCTGTCTGGCATCAATCTTCTCTCTCAGAAATGGCGGTTCGTCCGTTCAATCTCGCTCCTCAACTCTCCGTTTCAAGGCTCCGCTTTGGTTTGTCATCTATCACCCACTTTTTTTTTTTTTTAACCCATACTCAAATCTTGTCGAATACTCCTCCTCCTCAGGATCCAAGACTTTTGGCGAGCAGAACTTGCTATCCCAATCATTTCGCCTCCTCGACCAAGCTTTTGACGCCGGAATCAACTTCTTCGACTCCGCCGAAATGTATTCCATTTCCTCTCCATCTGACACAAGTCCTTGCTGAGATTCGATTTTCTAGGGTTTCTGTGATTGCATTTTTGCAGGTAGTTCCTCAGCGTGCCCAAACTCAGGGACGAAGCGAAGAATTTCTTGGCCGTTGGATTCTCCACCGGAACATCACCCCTGACCGCGTCGTCTTGGCCACCAAGGTTTCTCACTCTTCTTCTAAAATGTCTCTATAATGCGCTCTGTTTCGCTTTTGCTGATGAGTTTAGAAAAATTTGGTTTGATGTAGGTCGCGGGACCGTCGGGGCAGATGATTGGATTCGAGGTGGGCCAGGGTGTTTGGATGCCACTAATATCACAGACGCCATCGACAATAGGTTGGTTTTCTTTTGTTTTTGTTTCTGTTTTTTTTTTTTTTTCCTTTTTACTTTTTTTCTTTCTCTATTTTGTATTGTGAAGTTGTCGTTTGTTTGCTATTTTTTGTATTCACATGTTGTCCCAGTATGCTGTGTGCAAATTTTTTTGTGAGTTGTATTTGTTATTGTTTGCTTGAACCTGAGATGAACAAACTTTTGTCCATATTTTATCCTTGAAAATTTTGTGTTTTGTCTGGTGGGTAATATTTTGATTTGATGCAGTTTGCTGCGGCTGCAGATGAACCATATTGATCTTTATCAGATTCATTGGCCTGATTGGTTTGTATGTAGATTTGTCCCTGATTTGGGTGTAGGCAGTTGATTTACTGAGTTAATGAGACGTTATTGCTTTGATGCTTCTTGGGGCGTTAACGACGCTTCAATGGATTTATTGTTGCTATTTGTTTTTGTAGCTATGTCCCCATGTTTGGGGAGACGGATTATGATCCGACCCGACAGTTTTATTGAATTAGTATAGAGGAACAACTGTATGCTCTTGGTAGAGCTGTTAGAGCTGGTACGGTAAGTCTGACGCCAGTGTGGCTTTTGCCTTTGTAATTACCATTTCATGTACATGGAATTTTCAAGTAAGAAGGAAAGTTGTGTTTGCAGATCAGATATGCTGGTGTCAGCAATGAAACACCTCATGGCATTATGAAGTTTGTTCAGGCAGCCGAACGAGACCCTCAGCATCCAAAAATTATATCTGTGCAGGTTGCATAAAACACCAGTTTAAATCAGTGAGGCTTCATTGTTTTTGGTAATTTTGTTCCCCCTATCTGTCTATAGATTTTGAGGTGATGAAACCCCTTTTTTATTTGACAGAACTCATACAACTTGCTTTGCTGAACTATTGATTCTGGAATGGCTGAATGTTGTCATCATGAGAGGTATTTGATGAGTTAACCAGATTGTAATAGTTAGCCTTAGCTTTGAGAGAAGTGAAATATTCTTATTTCATTCCCATGATTCAGTGGCCCTGTACGAAACAACTAGCAAAGAAGATTTAGATTCTGAAAATAGATACTTTTACATTTGTGAAAAGTTTTGATGTTTTGCCTGAAATTATAATTGGTAGTGTGACCAAGATAGAGAGCAAGTATTCTAATTTCAGTTTTCAATACACAACATAATAAAGGCAAATGGTGATATGTTTATTCACATTTTGAAAATTTGTTTACTACGACTTCCAATTAGAGATTTATCTTCTGTCTAAATTCTAAAGTGCTTCAACCTGCTTCTTAGCTATTCTATGTTGAGTTCTGATCTGATCACATCACTTTCTTGTAGAAGAATCATTGAATATTTCATCCTCTGCTTTATTTATGTTTATTGGATTGTTGGACATTTTCAGGATTGCCTTGCTTTCCTACAGGCCCCTCGCAGTGGGTTTACTTTCTGGGAAGTATTTTTTGCCTGATGGAGGTCCAGAAGATGCTCGTTTAAATATCTTTAGAGGTGTTTTATCAGATTGTTTGATCAGTCACCTTCAAAAAAAAAAAAAAAAAAAGATTTTGATCAGTCGTTGGATATACTGGCAATCTTTCTTTAGTCGAGTGGTGATGTCTTATGTATCCTGTTTTCTTATTTCTTTTCCAGGAAGATATTCAGAAGGGGAATCCAGATATAATCTATCCAACAAAATTATAAAAGCAGCTGCTATGGTATGCAGATTCTTCTGAGTGTTGATTGTGGCTTAAGTTTTTGCAACTATGGTCTGAAGTTCAAAATTTTCTTTTACAACGTAACTGTACATGTGTTAGTGCATCCTGTTGTGCTTCTTTTTGGGAATCTGTAGTTTTAGTCTTGCTGCCAAATGTTGGCAATTCCACATAGTCTGCAACTAAAAGATGTGGATTGCAAAGCGAATAATGCAAAAGCACATCGTGTTTGTTTTGCTGAAGAATCTATCAATTGGAACTTTGGTTTTACTTGTGCAAATTGGTTTGTCTTCAATTCATCTCAAATGCTGTTTTTTTCATGATTATTACTCTAATAGACTATTATGTTTGTTGTATGGTCTACAGGAATACCTTGATATTGCAAATAAATTTGGTCTTCATCCTATATCTCTTGCAATAGGTTTAATCTCTCTCTTATACATGTGCATGTGTTTGGTAGAAATTGCTGAGTTTTCTATACCTCAAGTCTCAACAAATCTTTCTGCAATAGAGTTGAGAGAATTTCTCTCACTTTTGATCATTTGCTTCTTATGATCTCTTTTGTTGTTCACTATGCTATATTTCTGATCTGTGTTTCATTTGGGACGTGGCAGCTTTTGTCTTGAGACGCCCTCTTGTTGCAAGTGTTATTTTCGGGGCTACGAAGTCGTGGCAGCTTCAGCAGGTTCTAGATTCGCGTAAGGTTAACCTAACGATCGAAATAATTGAGGAAATTAACAATGTTCACGCAAAATATCCTAATACATGCCCCTAATCAACATTCATACTGCTGTCTTTTAATTATGAAAATCAAATGGCACGTAACAAACTTAGAATTATGTATGCTGGGATTGGATATTTCCATTTATATCTTTTTTTTTTTGGGATAAAAGGGTAAATAACATGTTGATGAAGGTTAATTTAACAACTAAAAATGCTAGCAGTTTCAAAACTTTGTTTTTTTTTTAAAATCAATTTTATAAAAAAATTTCAAATTATATACCACTGTGATTAAAAAAGTTTGACAATTGATATGTATTGTTCCTGGCATTGTTTTGATTACTATTATTTGTTTGTGTCGCGTGTGCATTTTAAAATTAAAGTAAATACTATTCTTACAAAATTAATTGCAAATAAATAGTAGGTTTTGAAAATATTTATAGTAAGTAGTAAATTTATTAGGTAAATTTAAGTAAAAATCTATTAATTACAAGTAAAAAAAATAAAAATCTAAAAAAAAAAAGAGAAGCATTTTGATCAGTTGTTTGCCAATTACCCTTGCGCTCCTAAAATCCACCCTTCGGCCCCACTGGATCCACGCATCTGTTATAAAAGTGGCTGAGATTGGGGCTATCGATGCATTATTTTTGTAGATATGGACACGGACTGCGCTTTTGAAGCCTCTGAGTGCGGATGTATTGATAACACCTTTTATACTGGACTCTCTCTCTCTCTCTCTCTCTCTTATTTTTCTCCCTCTCTAAAGTAGATTAGATTCACAATTTCAATTCAAGTTCTATTGTCCAACTAATTATATTATTATATAATATAATGTGATAATTTCTGATTTTTTTTTTTTTGCTTTTAGCGTCATCATTTATGAGCTCCAACTCATCGTTTAATTAGTTGTTCAAGCATGAAAATACTAGTTAAAAAAGTATTTTAGAATTTTTAAATAATATGATTGATTAAACAAGGTCATTAAAATTAAAGAAAGAATCTGAGTTGATTGGATTCTCCATTGGGAATAAATCACGAGCATTTAGGTGCCAGTCCTAAATGACTGAGGCCACTTGGTTTTATAAATAGCACTAGCGTCGTTGTTTAGGAGTTATTTAATGCAGAATGTTGAACAAAATCTAGACAAGTAATCTATGGGAACATGGCCTTTACTTCGACAGCTTGTAAAGATAACCTAAAGCATGGATGGAGACTGTGGACCTCCACTTCCTTCTCTCTCTAGTTTTCTCTCTTTTTTTTTTAAAAATCTTTTTGTTTCTGGTCATGAACTCAATCATGACTCAGCATTGGCGCTGGTTGGATGTACATCTAAATATAATATTCAGCCACCTACGATTATTGGATACCACTTAACATATGATATCACTATTAAAGATAATGTTACTTTTTTTTTTTTTGTGTTAATCTGATAATATAGAATTGGTTAGGTGTTTGGCAGTTGTGGTCTAGATTATTTTTTCATTTATAAACAGCGTAAATTTTTGCATATTTTAGTAACAATAAAAAAATTGATATAATATAAGCTCTTATATGTTACAGTAAGATTAGTTTTAACTAACGATTTTAACTACTTATCAAACATCCTATTAGTCTTTAACTTTATGTCAGTAACAATAAAAAATTGTTGCAACGTAAACTTTTATATGTTGGTGTAAAAACAATTTTATTCACCTATCAAACACCCTATGGGTTTCTAAGTTTATGTCATATTCATTCCAAAATTTGATTATAACTGTCAGGTTCACGTCAGAAAAATGATGGGGTAATGTTTTACATGCGTTAAGCACGTGCGGTGGTCTTCAATTCCAAGTTATTTCTTTGCCGTAGCTGTCAGCTATATTAGCCCCATCTCAATTAGTCTTTTTTCCTTGTTGAAATCTTATCTCAATTAGTCAAGACATCCATTTAAAGAATCGAGTATGAATCTGAACAATCCAAGTCGACAACCAATATCACTGCACAAAAGCCGTAAATGATGAGGTAATAAAACTGCTCCTTTTTTTTTGTATAGTTTTATATATGTTAGTTTCACCACAATGAATAGAGTATACAAGTGATGCAATTTGTGAGAAATTTATATACCATGATGGAGATTGAAGATAAATTTTTCTCCTATAATTATAGAAATGCGTCATTTTTATTTTTATAACCTTTTTTGCTTTATATAAAAAGTCAAAACTAGGTGGTAATTCATTAAAAAAATGTCACGGTTTGGAAATTTAGTGAATGTGTCGTAGATTCAAGTTCTAGAGAATAGTGAGATATTATTTGGTTCATGATTTCACACCATTTCATATAGTTTAATTGTAGGAGTATAATCCAAAAAGGTGCTTGGAAGCCAAAGAAGCGGATCTAATTTATGATGAAAAATTGATTTAAACACAATGAAATTTATTTTTAATCCATATTTTTTTATCATTTTTCATTTTTCCTATTTCAACACCTATCCCATTATAAATCCTTGTTCAAATTTACATTTTTATCTACGTATTCAAATGCTTGTGTTTTGGATTACAATTTACAACATACTTTTTAGATTTTATAGTTCAAGCAATCACAATTTGAGTGTGCATCTAAACACACTAAAATATTTAAAAAAAATACAAGGAAAATGTTGATGAGGGAAAGGTCTTTCAAGAAGAAAAAAAGGGCGGAGGACATGAACTTTTGCTCTCTTTTCGGAGCCAAAAAAAAAGAAAAGAAAAAGAAAAAGACATGAACTTTTACAGGATCAAGTAGGCCGCAGGCTGTGCGCTAGCATTTCTAGAAGAAGACCGTTTTGCTCTTTCCTTATTGGACAACATCATGGAAGTTAGCCCCTTTTCTGGCAGGAACGAGCAAAAAGGCACACCTGCAACTATTCTCACAAAGATATTCATCACCAAAAAAAAAAAAGATAGAAAAATTCTCACAGAGATTCATTCAATAGAAAAAAAAAAAGTCATAAAGGCAGAGGAGAAAATCTAGGAATAGCACATTTGATATTTTCATGTTCATATAAAGCTCCTTTTTTAAAGTTAACCTAAATGAACTCCCATCCACCGTCATTGCTTTTATAAAAAAAAAATTCCATGTATTTTCCCCAACATACTCTTATCTCTAATTACCCTTTTTTTATAAAATTATATTAAAAATTATTATTTTTTTCCAATAAATCAAGCAGATGTAATATTGAATATTCATTTGGAGACCGGTAAGCATTAGGCTTTGACATTTACAGTCTCTTTTACATTTACTGTGTCAAAAACGCTTTTGCTTTCGGAGAAAGTGGGGCCCATTTTATCATCATCATTTTTCTTTTCCACCTTGTCCTTTTTTTTTTTGTAAAGAGTTAAATGAAACAACACATCCAATTATATTTATTCAATTAAAATATAATTATAATTTGTAAAATTCTATAAATATCTTAATATAATACTATTAAATTATTATTATAGAACATATAATATAATATATAAAATTATTAAAATAATTATGATATTATTAAAAGTTTTTTAAAAATATTTAAAATATTATATTAAATTTTAATTTTATAATAATAATTTCGTTACATATTATAATTTTTTTAATTCATTTATTTTAAAAAATGAGATTCGCTGAGATTGAGCTTTTCCTCCGCTGTTACACAGATGACATACAACTAAGAAGTTGTGCTGCCTAAAAAAATAATTAAATAAATAAAAAATAAAAACAAACTTCTCCCGAAAACAGTCCGTACTCCATCCCCAAAAATGATCTAAGGTCGTCTCTGAAAAAATCCTCCCAAAATTTGTTAATTAAAAAAATAGAAAAAGAAAAAAAAAAGACAGATGCAGTTCTCCGCCAGATCAGAGGGTCCGGAGCCTAAGCCCGGGCCCCTCCGCCTCCGGCGTCGTCTCCGATCTTAGGGTTCCGACAGTTTCTGTCCCTCCTATCCGTTACGCTCTCTATATATAGCAATCTGAATCGCGTAATTTGACCGGAATTTCATCTGAATCGGAGAAAGTCGAGGAGTTCATGATCTGACGACCGTCTGATCCTTTTTGGTTCAGATTATGATGGGCTCGAAGCCGTGGCTATATCCAGCTCCGACCTATCGTCCGTTGGAGACCTACTGGGATACGGACGAGGACGCTCCCGGTCCTCGCTGCGGCCACACTCTCACCGCCGTTGCCGCCACCAAGACTCACGGCCCCCGCTTGATCCTCTTTGGAGGCGCCACCGCCATCGAAGGCGGCGGCGGCGCCTCCGCCCCTGGCATCAGTACTTTCTCTTCCATCACTCTCCTGCTCTTGCCTTTTCCAGTCTTATGTGATATCTCATTTTCTTTCTTTTTTCCTTACTTGATTTTGGAATTTTTGGCTTGTTGTAGGGCTAGCCGGTGTGACGAATTTCGTTCATTCCTACGATGTTCTCACCAGGAAATGGACCAGGTAACCGTGAATATTGATTTTGTTATTATTTTTTTGAGGTAATTTTGTTAATGAAATAGAACATTGTTGATAACTATGCTGCTTTTTTTGTTTGACAAAATTTGCTGCTCTTTCAACGTTGTGGATGCGCAGAATCAGGCCGGCTGGCGAGCCGCCGTCTCCGAGGGCGGCTCATGCAGCGGCTGCAGTTGGCACAATGGTTGTCTTTCAGGTGCTTAAAGTAGTGTTTTTTGACAAGGGAGGGGGAAAAAGATTTTTGGGGTTTCTGTTCCAGTGTCATTTGATATTAGCTTGAATTTGTGAATTTGTGGTCTATGTTTAGGGAGGCATCGGTCCCGCTGGGCATTCTACGGATGATCTTTACGTGCTTGACTTGACAAACGATAAATTCAAGTGGCACAGGTGAGATTTGATAAGCAAAATCAAGCTTGTCTTTTCTTTGTGGATTTTTGTTATTGTGGATTGGAGTTGATTAAATAACTAAGCTTTTTATGCGTTTTCTTGAATGTGAATGTAGAGTGGTGGTGCAGGGACTAGGGCCTGGGCCTCGCTATGGTCACGTAATGGACTTGGTTGCCCAAAGATACCTTGTTACTGTCAGTGGCAATGACGGTGAGAGAATTTCCCTGTTGGATTGAACTCGAGATGCATGATTTTCTGTTTTGTTCAAAATTTTAACTGGAAGGACTTTCTCGAGCACTGTCAGATGACTTTATAGTAAGTTGTGTATAGTGTGTGCGGAAGGAGATCTTTTCGGGTAATTGTGTTGTCGCGGTACTGGAAGTTTATCATACTGAATATATTTGCGTCATTGAATTCACTGATGACCTATGTCTTCCAACGGTGCTTCCTAACTAAAGAATTTGTAGACCTATGCGAACTTGGGCTGGGCTAGAAGACTTAATGTTTGTTATAGAGAGACAGTTTGGAGGTTCTGTTGCACGACATATACTAAACTTAATGCACTTTCGAAGAAATTTACTGTTTCAGCCAAATTTCTTTGATTTTTGTATGGAAGGATAACCCAAGTATGTGTGCCACTCCTGAGTCCTGAGTCAGCATTGTGGAATATTAATATCTTTCTCAAGAACCAGAATTTTTGCTTATTGTTTACTGCCAAAATTGGGGTTGGCCACAAGTGAAATTGATGGAGAAAAACAAAAAGGAAAGAATTCTTGGCGGTGTTAAATTTCTGCAGTGCTCAATTAGGCTAAATAGTGTCTTAAGTTTAAGCTCTTCTTCTCTAAAACGTTATCCTGAAGAGTCTGTATTGATAGGTTCTACATGTTGGGGTGAATTATTGTTCTTTCAGGAAAAAGAGTTATACCTGATGCTTGGGTTCTGGATACCGCCCAGAAACCTTATGTGTGGCAGAGGCTGAATCCTGAAGGTGATAGGCCTTCAGCTAGAATGTGAGTACTGCTTTCCATATAGGCAAATCACGATTTTACTTTCTTCTTCTTCTTTTTATTCCCCTTCTTTCAGCCTTTTAAATTCGGATATTACATTAACCGAACATGGTTTGTAGGTATGCAACAGCTAGTGCCCGATCAGATGGTATGTTTTTGCTTTGTGGTGGAAGAGACTCTTCTGGCACGGTGCGTTGATCCTTTTTATTGAAGCTTAGGATGAAACAAAATAATTAATGCATGGCACACTATTACTTATAGTTCTTGCATTGTTTACTTATTTATTTGTTTCTGATTTTTGCCTAACTGTGAACTGGTTGTGCGTCCAACTTTTGAATATATATGCATCCAAACCTGTGAATGGAACTTAAATCTCTATGAAGAAAATGTCTGAATTGGAACTCTCTTTCATTCAATACGTGTGTGTATAATTCATTCTGTCATAGATGCGGTTGGAAAAATTGGACGTCATACATAATAAAGGTATCACACGTTCTTAGTGCTTGGTAGCAAGTAGAGTGATTCTGGAATATATTAGAACTTGAAATGGACACCATTTGGAATTGCATAGGAAAATCTGGGTGCGAGTAGAAAAATTTATGGAGGATTGTGGTGAATTTTGGTTAAAGTGGAGGGGAATAATAGAGGAATGGGATACAAAATCTAAATCTTTTAAATAACTTTACTAATTTATTGAATTTGCATGTTAAGTTCTCCCTGAGGCAATTTTATGAAATGTTTGCTCTGACAGCCACTGGCGGATGCTTATGGGCTGCTCATGCATAGGAATGGTCAATGGGAATGGACCCTTGCACCTGGAGTGTCTCCTTCACCAAGATACCAACACGCTGCTGTAAGTGATAAGATGTGTATCTGGAATGTGTGGTTACTATTTTTTTTACTGGCTTATTTATATTTTGTTAGCATAGGATGTGTATGCACTTGGTATTTGAAATATATCGTCTGAAGTGAAGCAAAGATATTAGTTCATTTATCTAATTACGTGGGCATTGAAACACATTAGTGCTTTGAATTTGATACTCGTTTCCTTTGGCATGTATTTGGTTTTTACTTTAATGAGATGGCCTATTTTGTTGAGCCAACTTTAATCATCAAACTTGACGTTACTTGCTATCAGGTTTTTGTTGGTGCAAGATTACATGTTACAGGAGGTGCTCTAAGGGGAGGGCGTGGGGTAGAAGGTGAAGCAGCTATTGCAGGTATGCTTTTGGCCAGCGCTAATTACAAATGGTTATTGTGATTTTAATACCTTGTTACAATTAGTATGTTTCTTATTTTACTTTTTTCTTACCCTTAATTTTTTCTTTTGTTGGTAGTACTGGACACTGCTGCTGGTGTTTGGTTAGATAGAAATGGACTTGTGACTTCCTCACGCACTAGCAAGGGACATTCTGACTATGATCCTGCCTTGGAGCTTATGCGGCGCTGTCGCCATGCGGCTGCATCTATTGGTGTTCGTATTTATATATATGGTGGTCTAAGAGGAGGTAAAGACATTAAACACAGTTCACAACATGAAGATTGTAATTAAACGACTGAAAATGTATACTCTTTCTTCCTAAGCCTTGTGTGAGATTATTGGCTTTGAATTCCTGTTAGACTTTGCTTCCCCATGAAGCGAGAGTTATCACTATGTTTCAAAACAAAGTTAGTGAGAGCTGTTTTTAAGAATTTGGATAGTCAATTGCTCCACATTAGATATGTATATGATGTGCAATATTGGTATTGTTGGATTTGTTGACCACTTAACCAAAAAGGCTGGTGGGATATGACTAGGATGGCTTGTGAGAGTAATGATGGTTATGAGTTGCAATTAGTGAAAACCAATTTGTGGAAGAAGCCGTAGGAAGCAATGAGAGCTGCATATCTAGTGTTTTGATGATCGGTCAGGAACAATATCTAGTTAGATAGTTTCCATATAAGGGGAGAATGAAATTCATGCTGTCTTGTCTAGCAATTCACACACACACACACACACACACATTGTTTATTGCGTTTTACCATGTTGTGATGTAATATTATTATTTCTTTCGGTACAGATGTGCTGCTTGATGATTTTCTGGTTGCTGAAAATTCATCATATCCGTCTGAAGTAAATTCTTCTATTTTGACATCGGAAAGATCATCACCCATAACAAGTCCCAAAATACATCACTCTAATCTTTCTTTTTCAACAACTCCAACTCAAGATGGTGGATCCGAGACTCCCCAATCTGGTGGCATGAGGTATTTTTCCATTCTCTGTTCTTTAGTATATTGCTTCTAACCCAATGACCCAAATTCCTTGACACCTTATGTTATATAACTCTGGTGATGTGTTTTGCATCGTAAGGAGCATGGATAAAAATTCTTTAGAGAAATTAAGAGAGGCTTCTGCTGCTGAAGCTGAGGCAGCTACTGCTGTGTGGCAAGCATTGCAGGCTTCATCTGCAGCACCGGAAGAAACATCTTTATCTGATGACAACTCGCAAGCTGCAGAAACAATTTCAGACGGTAGCGACAATGAGGCAGATGTTCGGCTACATCCCAGAGCTGTATGTTCTTGTGCATCAATTTTTTATTAAAACTACTTTTTGGCACTGAAAGTTCACAATTCACAATGTATGTTCTGTTGTATACTTGTATCACAGGTTGTAGTTGCAAAAGAGGCTGTAGGTAACCTGGGCGGGATGGTGAGACAATTATCTTTAGATCAATTTGAAAATGAGAGCAGGAGGATGATTCCATCAAATAATGACGTGTCATATCCTGCCAAAAAATTCAACAGGCAGAGGTCTCCTCAGGGCTTACATAAGAAGGTCAATATTATTATACATGTACTGCTCCTTTTCTTTTCCTTCTATGTCTTGATAAAATTTCTCATTGTATCTCTTCTTGCAGATTATTTCCACATTGCTGAGGCCCCGGAACTGGAAAGCTCCTGCCAACAGGAGGTTTTTCTTGGATTCTTATGAAGTGGGCGAGCTTTGTTATGCTGCCGAACAAATTTTTATGCATGAGCCAACTCTTCTTCAGCTGAAAGCTCCTGTTAAAGTATTTGGTGATCTTCATGGACAGTTTGGTGACTTGATGCGGCTGTTCGATGAATATGGATTTCCATCCACAGCCGGAGACATAACGTAAGTACAGAGATTGTTGCCATGCTATGTCTGGCTTGTAAAATTATTGGGCGTATATATCTGGGTCTATGTAAAGAACTGATTGTATCAGGACATTTTGTGTGGATTTTCTTTAAATAATAAAAACTTGTATCCTATTGTTTATCTTATCCCTTCTGTTTTGATAACAGAACGTCTGTGCTAGTTGATAGCAGACTATGATTCTCTGTTTAAAGAGTCAAGAACAGTGCAAATGGTTGTTTAATTGCCGAGTCTGTCTGTTACAGGTATATCGACTACTTGTTTTTGGGAGATTATGTTGATCGAGGACAGCACAGCTTGGAAACCATAACTTTGCTTCTTGCACTCAAGGCAAGCTTTTGTTTTTCAGCATTCTGATTATGGTATAAAGTCCTGCATCTCACTTAGTGCCCTCTTGATGTTGCAGATCGAGTATCCAGAAAATGTTCACTTAATACGTGGAAACCATGAGGCTGCTGACATAAATGCACTTTTTGGTTTCCGTATTGAATGCATTGAGAGAATGGTGCGTATATTTATACATATCAAGTTGCCTTTTTAGTTTTGAGAGTGATAATAATTATAATAATGCTACTTTGTAGGGAGAGAACGATGGAATTTGGGCATGGACACGATTCAATCAACTTTTCAACTATCTTCCACTTGCTGCACTTATTGAAAAGAAAATTATCTGTATGCATGGTGGCATAGGGAGGTCCATACATTCTGTAGAACAGATAGAGAAGCTCGAGAGACCTATAACAATGGATGCTGGATCTATAATTTTAATGGACCTTTTATGGTATGCATCTCCATTCAACTTTTCGTTTGCTATTCAACCATGTCTGACTTTCATTGTTTGGCTGGAAGTTTGACTTATGGGTTTTATGATATCTGTATGAACAGGTCCGATCCTACAGAGAACGACAGTGTAGAGGGCTTGAGACCAAATGCTAGAGGGCCTGGTCTTGTTACATTTGGGGTATGCATGTTTTTATTTATATAAATGAATCTTGATACACTATATCGTGCCTATATTGGTGTTCATGTGCAATCGTTTTTTCTTGCAGCCGGATCGCGTTACGGAATTCTGTAAGAAAAACAAATTACAGCTAATTTTAAGGGCCCATGAATGTGTCATGGATGGGTTCGAACGATTTGCCCAGGGACAGTTGATCACTCTTTTCTCAGCAACAAACTACTGCGGTAAGCAAAATTGCTTTTTAGCCTTAAAAGGAAGGAAGAAGCATTAAATGGAATTAAAAAAAAAAAGTGTTTTTTTTTTTTGATGTGTTTCTAATCTTGGCAATGCTTGCAATTGGAATTTCCTACGAAATTTTCAACAGGGACGGCAAACAACGCTGGTGCCATCCTGGTAGTAGGTAGGGGATTGGTTGTGGTTCCAAAATTAATTCATCCCTTGCCACCACCTCTACAATCACCCGAGACATCTCCTGAACGTGTTATAGAGGACACATGGATGCAGGTGAGAATTTTTTTGTTTCTTATTTTTTACTTTTGCCCTTGTAGAGAAGGTAGATTTGCCTTAAGAATATCATGCATCTTTTGTGAATTTCTGGTGTCCTGCAGGAGCTTAACATTCAAAGACCACCAACTCCTACTCGTGGTCGGCCCCAGCCTGACCATGACCGGAGCTCTCTTGCTTATATATGATTTTTGCATCTTTGTAAATTGCCAACTGTTGACGCGCGCTTGTCTGGAGATCTAGTCCTTTTCTTGATTCAGCCTCTAGCGGCATGTGCGTGTTGGTTCTCGTGTTGTATTCAAGCTACAGAAGATGAATGTAACATAGGTTGGAAATACTAGAAGTTTAGCTGTTAGCCGAATCACTACTCCCAAATTGAGTTTGTAATAAATGTAGATTATGTTAGTCCACCATAGATATGTATTTTCTGCCGTCCAACATAGAGATAACTTACAGGGAGGAAATTATTATTTTTTAGTTTGTGGAATGTAGTATAAATAATTATGTATACCATTTGTTTCCTTAAAAAATAATTTATTTTCTCTTGGTTAGGCATGTTCATATGGTTTGTCAAATACTGGCTGTCATATAATTTTCTGCACTTGTCATTGGAAAGATTCAAAACAATTCTTCGCTTCACAACTTTACGGTATCTGCATCACGATTCCGTTCTTATAAAAAAAAAAGAAAAAAGAAAGAAGTAACCAAAGCGTAAAATACCAATTATTTTACTTCTGACCATAGTAACAATAAAAAAAAAAACAAAACAAAATAAAAGAGCAGAAAACCCAATTAATATTTTGGCGGAAAGATGCGAGAATGAGGAGAAACAACAGCTTCTTGCATGTATTTGTTGGAATTATTGGGGTCAGGAACCCAGCGGATTTCGCTCATGTTCGGCGTCTCAACATAAGTCATCGTAAATTCGCCAACTTTTTCTACCTTCCCTCTCTTGCCTGCTCTCAACACAAGATTGTTTCTACTGTAAGAGAAAATCCCATTAGACAAACGTATAATGTCACCTGGCTCAAAGGCATCACACTCGTCCCCCCAGAACTGGAAGTGAACAGCAGCCGTCTCATCCGCCACAAGAGCCAAGCATGCCTTATTCTGACCTTCTGTCGTCGTTGTCGTCGTCGCTTGTTTGCCTTTCTCCAGAAGTATGAACTGCGTGCTTATGTTGTTTTGAGCTGCAGGTACTATGTCTTTGAGAGAGAGCATCTTTGCTTTGCCACTACAAGAATCTAAAACATGCAACACCAAAACTTTGTAAACAAACATTAATCAACAAGACCTTATGGGATCAGCAACCATGATTCAAACTGAAGCACAACAATCAAGTACTCCAACGTACTAAATAACAAAGACAAAGTGCCGGAACAAGGTTAAAGATCTCTCAGACGCATTTCATCGAACATTTTCTACGCATTGTATAGTCTAGGTATCCATGTTGATACAAACAACAACGGTTTGTCTCAAAATCATAAAAGTTCAAAGATTTAACAAAAATATAAAACAAAGAGAAGAGAAAGACATGAACAAGAAATACCTTTAGTTGATATAATGAGGAAAATGCTTGGTTTGGAACTGATAAAAGTGTGAAGTTTGTGGTAATAATTTTGTTGTACAATACAAGGTTGTCGGAACCACTACATGTTAGTAGACGATGAGCTCTCTGTTGGTGCTGTTTGTGGGAGGGCAGGTTCTACTTCTCTTGTTTGCCTCCCTGCACTGTTTGTTTGTTGCTGTCTAAATTCTGAAGGACAGTCCCATGCAAGGTGCCTGGGTTCGAGCTATGTAGCCAATTTACTTTGAAAAGAATTTAGGATTATTTTTATGTTTGCAACTATGTCGCTTGTGTCTTTAAATTACACCGTTTAATCCACTCAAACCTACGTTATTATGTCAGTTAAGTTACCATTTTCATCAAACTTCAAAATATTTTTTTATATTATTTTTATATTTCTCCCAAAAACTATGGGTTGTTTGTGTTGAGTAGTTTTATCAAGAATTTTTTAGACACGTGTGTGTTTTCTTTAAAATATAAATTCTTTAAGTATCAAGAATCTAAGTTTTCAGAGTTCTGACTCCTCCAAAATTTTTGATACTCGGATATCTCTACTACAGTAAAAACTAAAATTCTCTCTCTTATATTTGGGGAAAAAAATCATAACTTCTTCATTTGATATCCAATTGATATGATTCTTTTTTTATTGTGTTCCTAGTAAATAGAAAAATAAATTAAGATCTATATTGTATATTTTTAAGATCACTAACATTAAGATTTTATTAGATTTGTTAATAAATCAAAAACTATTTTCACTACCTTTTCAAACACAAATTCTAAATTTATTCAGATTAAAACTTAAATACACATCCAAACCTAATTCGGATAACAATTCATCACTTACTTAAATTCTAATTCAAATCAAATCACTAATTTAAATCTATTTACCAAACGGACCCTGTCATTTATATTGTTTTGCCCTCCGATTTTCAATACGTGTCACTATGGCTTCAAAATTTGTTTTGTTAACAAATAACCTCCTTTATCTAATTTCATTCAAGTTAATAAATTATTTTTTTTTCCATTTCAACTTTACACGACCTTTGTGTCAAAGCAATTCATATACATACAGATTACATGAATATTTTTTACAACATACCATTCAAATATAAATACAACGAACAATTTAAAGATAGAGAATAAAAAACAAAAACCCTGCAGAATCCTTTAAAATAATGTGTTCTTACCTTTAAAAACTTTAAGGGCTCTTTTTTTTTTCTTTAAAAGAAATTTGTGGGTTTTTTTATCCTTAAGCTCTCTCTCTTTTGGTTTAAATGTCTATTGCAAAAAATACTTCTTTTTCGTTGAATTATTTTATCCTTATTCTCTTTTTTTTTTCCTTAAACTCTTTTTCATGTTTTTTTTTTTTTTTCAAAGTTAGAAGAAATGGGACGATTGACTTATAAAGCCGAAAATGATTAGACAGAAAGATGTTATTTATTATCAAAACAAAGTTTAAGAGAATATAGGGACACATTTTAAAAGTTGGGGGTAAAATAACATAAAGAACATAGTTTGTGTAGAAAATCTTAAAAAAAAAAATGCCAAAAAATGTCTAAAACCTAACGAAGTTGGATGGAATGATGTTACTTGTCAATAGGACAAAGTTTGATGAGACTAAGTGGTATATTTTAAAGTTAGAAAACAAAATAACATAAGTGACATATTTTGATGGTAAATATGAAAATAATCAAAAACTTTATTCTTTGTTAAGTTTTGCCTACCATTTAAAAAAAAATAAGAAACTCAATTCAAAGAGACATTTAAAAACAACATAATTTCAGTTAAAAAGAAAGATTCAATTCAAACCTTCCAATTTTGGATTGATGCTCCCCTTGAATTCACACTTGTTGAGTCAATTTTATAGCGACAATCAAAGGAAGAGATTCCCAGATGAGTGCCCTCACACAAAGGAAGAAAGGACATGTTTGTTCCAAGACCACGTCAATTGATAAAATGTATTTTGATCCTTTTTTTTAATGCTTTTCTATTTCTTTTTAAAATTTAATTATTTTAATTTTTGATTCTTTTTTTAACTCCAATTTTTTTTCCAACCATCCAAACACAAATTCAAATTTTATTTAAATTTTTTAGTGAAAATCAACACTATTTAAACCACGAACCCAAAAGGATAATAATATATACATATATAAATACACCACATGTTTTTAAGACCATATACAATCCCTATACATACATACATACATACATACATATATATATATATATATATATCTGCTTTTTGCTAAATCAGTAAAAGAGATCATTAGTATTATCCTCCCCCTCTACCGTACTTTGCATAGAAGAAATTTTGAAACCCGTCCATCAAACACAAAGAATAAGCTCAATTTTAGAGAAACTACTACAGATCCAACGCTGCACAATCCATTGAGCAGATAAAACCTATATTAAGGTTGCCAAGATTTGAACCTAATAACATCTTGTCAGGAGAATAATAAAAGACATCTTTACCGCTATGAGATACCCTGGGTATACCCCATCCTCTACACCTATAATCCTTTTTCTTTGGTGAAAAAAAAAAACAAAAAAAAAAAACAAAAAAACAAGAAGTGAACGAGGCACGTAATTAGTCATCCTTGACATGGGAATCTTTATGGCTCAAACATTTCTCAATGTGACAGTTGATGATGTGATGTTCTAGACTAGAATTCATTTAAAATTTTCTCCTTCTGTAAAAGAAAAAAGAGTCCAACTACACTTGGTACAAGTGACGGCTTAAACCTAAGGGGAAAAATAAAAATTAAAACAAAAAATGCGGCCACTTGAACATTGCTATCATTTATTTAGAAACTAGACCGAAAATTTTGCTTGAATCCCACAACACTCTCATCACACCAATTCTTGTTTCGGCCTCTTCGAACGAGCCACCAGTGGCCACAGACGGGTATGGAAGCCTTGTCCCTCTCTTTACTTTGAGCTCTTTAACATCTACAACACATGTCCGTAGCTCGTCCAAGTTCTTTCCGTACCATTTACCGTGCGCCTGAAACACCTTTCCTTTAGCCATCTCCTCTCCCGCTGCATTCACAAGAACGACCTGTTGCCCAGGCTCGCATTGAACAAAATCTAAAGGAGCATAGGCAGCTCCTGCTGGGGCAGCCCCAGACGTTTCAGCTGCATTGCTTCTCCACGTCATTGCTTGAGGATCTCTACTCGCATTTGGTTGGACAGAAGAGTCTTCACCGGGACTCTCCGGTGAGTAATTGGACCTTAGTACCGGGCCGCCTTGTTTCTCCGGGAAAGAGCTCTCGACCTCCAATGTTGGACGGACATCCTTACCCGTTCGAGCAAGCCTGGCTTTTCTGTTGTTCAACCTGTTTATCGAACAGACAACGATGCATAGCTACAATGTCAGATCAAACCAATCAAAAAAGTAATGACATAAACGCATTAGGATAAAGTCGATCCAATGAGTAAATCACTATGCATGATATAGTACGTCACCATGATGCTTCCTTACCAATTTTTCAGCTGTGAACATGTAACTTCTGAACCCTGGAAAAAGCAATGGAGGAACTTCGTAAGGGTAAAAAAAAGGGTGCTGCTATTCACTCGCAAAGAATAAAATTCACTTGTGCTGTACATAAAGTTTGAGGTGCAATCGACATACATGAAAACTTAATCTATCAGCCCAGACTTGAATTAAATGAGCATTTCGCTGCATATCAGGTTCATCTATAAGGGCCCTCTCCATTAGTTCCACCTGCTTATCATTCATTATGGTTCGCTTCCGTTTTCTCCTTTGCTTTTCGTCACGCTGAGTGGTTGCAACCTTTTTTGCTTCTGCTGCATTTCTTCCGTACCCAACTTCTTTGCTAGAAGCACCAGGTTTTGGAAATTCATTATCCATTTGATCAACATTTTTTCCTCTTGTGGAACTAGTATCCGAACCACTTGTTTCAACATTTTGTGCATCTTTCTCAATTTCTGCCGTGCCCCCAAATGTGCTCCTGCTTGATTTACCTTTGTCTTCCCTTACGGCATCACTGCCTTGAGATGTATGTTCAATGTTTAGATATTTTTGGTCTGCTTCTTGAAAAGCTGAATTCTCAGACATCTCCTCCTTCGAGTTACTACTTCGGTTAGTAAGATTAGGAGGTTCTTTCCTCAACAAAGGTGATGAGCTTCCCCCTGCACTCTGAGCCTCCTAAAAGAGAAATCAAGCTTTACTTTTCAATTCACTAAACTGAGAACAGCCACATGCCGACAAGAAACTTAATATACCAATTTGATAATTATTTATAATTAAATACTAGTGATAATAATTATTATTATTAAAAAAAAAAAAACCATCAACAACCATAGGCGATGGTTACTTTAAAACAAAAATGGAGATTTGGCTAGTCATTTTATTTACAACAACGACCACATAGCATTTGGCACTTATTTAAACTTGCGCTTAAGCCACTTTTTGAGGTTATTCCTCCCCCCACCCCCACAACCCAAAAAAAAATAATAATAAAAGAAAACAAACAAACAAACAAACAAACAAACAATGTTTCATTTTCACTAGCAAACTATCTGTTTTGAATATCAAGTGTGAAATAAATGAAACGAGCTTCCAGCATTCACCTGATGATGCTCGCTGAGGTTAAGTTTAGCAAACTTATCCCACGACATTGACTCCTCAAATTTCCTTTCCTGAATTGCTCCCGCGGAGTGGATTGAGATACTCAATTATTGCCAAAAAGGAAGAAAGAAACTGAATATCTAAAAATAATTAAATAAATAAAGTTTTACTTGAACGCGGTTCTCTTCATATTCAGGCGAATTAAGTAACGAGTGTAGTTGGTTGAAAAAAACCCTGCAATAAGAAGATGAACAGAAAAAGTAAGCCATGGTAGCAAAAAAGGTTCTGTAACAGAAACACGATTGAGAATATAAGCACCTTAATAGCTGTAAATCCTCCTCATTTAAAAAGTTAGGTATTAGAGATTCTGCATGACTTAACAAGGAACCTGCACAAGTAAGCTGATTGTAAGAAAGAAAATAACATATGCAACTCGATTCATTATAGAAAGTCTTTCAGAAAAGATAATTACGCAAATTCCTGCAGACAGAGGTGGCTTTAGGAGCATCAGAAGTAAAAGAAAAACCAGGCAAGGCATTAGATGGATCCATTTGCAAACACTCCATGAATTTGTTAAGAAACAGGTTCCTTTCCTGTTCTGTGAATGAGGAGCGAAATCCTGTTAGCACATTTAAACAATGGTGCTCTCCTATAAACTCGTGATAACAAACTGAAAACATTAGACAAAGAGTCAACCTTCACAGATAGTGGGAACGAAACAATGGAGATTTGCAATTACTTTGACAAATAATGAAGTTCTCTGATGTGCATATGAAGCCTGCTGCAAACTATTTGAAACAACCGTAAATTCTAAGCTTGTTGGATTCTGCAGATTGATTGATGAAAATATATCCAAAACCCATCCAGCTGATGCAAATGAATCATATTCAATGGATCCATCTTCTTCCTTTACTGGGAGTTCGGAGGAACACCAACTAGATAAAAAATCTCCATGAGGAAGCGAAAAGATTGCAGTCAGCACTCTAGTCTGGAGGAACATGTAAAGATAGGGTCACAAGTTTCTTCAAGACGGATTGTTTCAAGGAAAGTACGTGATGCATGCAAGTGAAGCAAGAAATGTATATGACATGGTGAATTCTTGTTAATCAAGAAACAATAGCTTCTTTGAGCTTGAAAATATTAAACCACAACGGCATTCTTGAAAATAGCTGTAGTACAAATAGTATAATAAAAAATAAATTGAAAACTTCTTCAGCAAAAATAAATAAAGAACACTATCTGTCAAAAATAAATAAATAAATAACACTGAAACTAGAGTGTTAATAATGGCTTACAAAGTAAATAGTAATGTAAGATCGAAAGTTTGAGTCATCAGAGAAGATATCAGCAAGGCGCATTGCATTGAGTTGCAATAATCCCATTGGATAATTTCCGTCTGAGACAGCGGTAAGAAGCCTCTGACCTCTACCAAGTGCAGTATTCAACAGATCTAAAACCTACATCATGAAAACTTAATCAACATCTAGTAGGACGACAGGTGAGGTGCGCTTTTCACACATAACGAATAACGAATAACGATTAACTTTGTTTCTCTGTCTGCCAAGGGTACACACATGCACACTGCCAAAGGGGGATGCACACATGGTTGTAGCCAAAAGGTTTTGGCTTAGTGGACCTTCCAGAGATATTAACAAAACAGGGAAACTCTGATCGATTGGCCCACAAGAATCAGCCCAAGAAACTGCATGCCATTTATGATGGGCATGTGAGAAGGATTCTGACTCCACTCATTAAATAAATAGTAGAAATCTTACCTCCGACGCGACGGACTTAGCCAAATCCATGGTACCCGGTGAGCTGGCAACTTCGTCCAGGTAAGAAATGCTTTCTGCTTCACAAAGATTCACCAACTGCAAAAAAGTAGTTAGACTGGGTATGCTCAGGGGAATCAACAAGAGGGAGCTATATCTAAAGTAGTCCATACTCCAGCAAATAGTAGATAGGTCACTGAGACTCACAATTGATAGCACTTTGGCTTTCAGCCTAGATATGGGAGCCACAACTCTGGGAGACTCTATAAAATGTGGTGTAATATTTAACCTCAGGATAGCATGAGCCACAAACAAAATGCCACCCTTTCCGCAGAGCTCCTGCATTTCATCAGAACCAGATATATTTCAACGCATGGTAATCAATAGTAAGACTTAAACACTTCAAAAGAACCCATAACGACATTTTGACAACATGGAGGTATTGAATGACTATAAACACTGTCCGATCACAACAATCATCTTTTATATCAAACATAAACTTTGGTTTTTAGAATTCACTATTCCTCCACCTAGCCACATGATTTCTAAATACAAGCGCACTTGTGAGAAATGATATTTATCTCCAGTATAACAAGGGAATTCTTTCATATAGTACAGAAAAAATTCATTCATACAATAGACAGCACCTGAAAAATTGAAATTTCTGATCTAATCTTAAGACTAAAAGTGTCCTATTTGAAAACCTTATTCCTCAAGAGTCGCTCACGAAAATTTTTTTGCTCGCACAGAGACTGAAGAAACTGTAAAGAGGCCTCGCATTGCTGGCAAAGATAATTCACTTCTTGTTCAGCAGTCAAGCTTGAGTTTGTGCAAAAATCAGTATGTTGAGCTGATAGCCTGATCTCAAGAAACTTAATGGCTGCACAAACTGCTCCAAAAGCTGCATCCATAAATATGTCAACCTGTCACAAAAAGCTTTAAGATTAATAGGTGCATAGATTATGGAACACGGAAAAAAAATAAATAATAAATAAAAAAAGATGGACAGATGATAAGCACAACTTGTTTTGAAAACACATATTAATCTTCCTTTTTTTTTTTTTTTTGATATCCAGAAATCCCCTATTGAGAGACCGAATTTGAAACTACATATTAATCCAATTAACATGACAGATGGTTTGGAAAATAGACTGTTAGAACTTTCCAGATAAAGCTTGTTTCAGTGAGCAACAGCAAAAGTACACCGTTTATGCTGAATTTACCTTAGGATGTGCGAGTAATACATGAACAAGATCTGGCCATTGTGAAGCTATAAATCCTGTTAGCAAATGTAGACTGCATGCCACCAAAGCCGAATGCATAAGGGGAAGACCACCAAAATCATGGTTTTTCTGCATGGTGGAGGCAAATCTCAGCATGCAAAAAAAGAAGGCAAAAATAAAACCCAAAAGTGAGGATTTGAAAGTACCTGTTCAACTCTGCCACAAACAATTAACAAGTAGAACACCATGTCAAGAAGCTGCTCTGATACTTTTACATCATCTAACAAAATCTGTAACATCAATTGAGAAAAAACGTATCAAAAAAGGTTATGTTCTCCTTTCATACTATTTAAAGAAGAATCTAAAATATCAGTAAAATGTATCATTTTATTATTATGATAAAACGGTGACTGTGACAATCTCAAGTACAACAACAAGCTTCAAACCACATCAAAAAGAATACAGTGACATAGTCAAAAAGACCAAAATCAGGTGCGATGCAATAAGCCCAAATCATAGCCGTTCTCCCTCTACCTCTTTCTCTCAAAATTATCAGCATCACAATCATGTAATGGTAATGACCAGAGATGCAGGTTTGCAAATCAATCAAAGGGTATAGGAAATATGTTGTTTCAAGACATTTAACCAAAATTGAAATATACATCTATATCTGATAGTGCTTGAAGTTCCTATAGCACAAGAAAAGAAACATAAAGCATAACAAAAAAGGAAGATAGTGAAATTTGAGAAAAACCCCAACCTGTTCAAGCTTAGCATTCCGAGGTGCTAACTCACACAAGGAATGCAAGAGCCGGAGACCACATAACAAGTATCTGAACAAGGCTTCATCTCTGCCTGAGGACATAAGCACAGCAATAAGATGCAACGGTAGAAAGCCGACAAACTTTTCCATGTCAATCTGAAACATCAAACATGACAGACAATTTAAAGATGAGAAATCCATCAGAATAACAAAAACAACTTAATAGCAAAATAATGTCAATGGAAGTGCAACAGAATGGTGTCCAACCTTTAACACTGAGCCTTTCTCAGTAACATGCTGAATAGTAAAATTTTCAGAGTCCCTCAATAATCTGTTAAGCTCTTGAGAATTGAGTCGATGTAACTCCTTTACTGCCGAAATTAAGTCTACGACCTGTTCATAAAGTTAAATTATACGTCTTGCTGCTTGTGGAAAAGAGATGAACTAAATCCTAGGAACATACTGAGCTTGAAATACAAGGGAGTAAAAACATAAGAACCAAAACTAAACAACCAGCTAAATGCCAGCAGGGGACGTACTTGTGGAGCACTACTTGACGTTTCTTCCTTATTATTTCTCATTCTTCAATATCTAAGCCCAGTAAAATGGGCAAGAGAGAGGAAATAAAAAGAAAAGTCGAAACAACTAAAAATAATTGGGCTGATCAGAGTTATTTGAGAAGCAACATGGAGATCAAGAAGTCTTGGCTTCAATAATCAATAAATTGAAGAGACTCCTTCTAGCTGCACAATGAGGGAAGACATGGAACAAAGTATGAGCTAATATCCACGTTTATAAGCATACGTGTACAGTATAAATTAACCCATATAATATATGTGTTAACATTTTTCTGGGAAATTTGCAACTCAAATTCGAAAACACGTTCCATTACTTCAAATTACCCAATTCTCTAAAACATTTCAGATGCCACTATTTGAAAAGGATTCACGACATTGATTTTATATTTCCCCAAAATATTAGGAAATTAATAAATTAATGACCCATAACATACATAATATATATGTATATACATGAAAAGAATAAACGACCCAATATGGTGGTTTGAAAAGTCACGTTCACCAAACATTTCTATAATGTGCACCATACTTCATATACGTTTGCATGATTGTCAAAAATCCCACGAACGAAATTCACGGATATATTTTTCAAAAATATCTCAAAAAAAAATAATATCAGACAAACTCGACGTTCCAATAATGTAACTAAATATTTACAAAATATTCACAGGATTTATTAGAAAAAAGAAAATTAATAGTTGAAAAATAAGTTAAACTAACGTGAAAAAGAAACAGCGACAAACGATTGAACCTACAACGCACACACTGATATTACCAAATAGAGTTGTTGCAAGTATAATAAAATAATCAGAAGAAATCTCGAAGAACCCACTTCGAAAACCCTAGATTTAAACCAAAACGAAGCTAATTGAACGTTAAAACCTATAAATGCATTAACTTTCAGACGCCGTACAGTGCGAAAATGAGCGGAGAAGGCAAAAATAAATAAAAGAACTTTCGTGTTATTATTATTATAATATAATAAACTGCGCAAATCCAGATTGAGGAAACTTACCTTCGACGAGCTTGGAAGGCAAGATTTGAAAGAAGAAAGAAAAATGGAAAAAAGAAAAAGAATTCGCGGGTTTTCTTGGGAGAGTTTTAAGAGTAAGGAAGGAGTGTTTTTGTTTTTGGATTTGAGAAAGGAGATATTGATGAGGACCACCACGTCAGTTGTTTTGTTAAATATTTTTGCCGTTTTGATTTTAATTTCACGCTCCTCACTCTTACTGCTGATCCGCACTAACTTGCGCCGGTGGGGACTTTCATTTCCCCTCCCCTTCTAATCATACGCCCCCCCACATAGTTTTTGATTTTATTTGTGTACATGCATGCATACATATATATATATATATATATATATATATATAGTTTTTAATTTTATTTATCTCCATCGAAAAAATAATTACAGCTTTATTGTGAACGAGAAGAATTGACACATGAATAATAAAAGAGTCCTGATAGGTCATCTTTTTTTATCATATCACCGTCAGTGGTCTCTCTAATATTTAGTTAACAATCAAATAAATTACTTCTGCCAACAAAATTTAATTCTAATTTGCACAAAAACGGTGTGGGTGAATATCTAGTCTTCATAAATGGTGTTGAACCTAATTTATGCTTTTAAAGTTTGTTGCTAAATAAAGGAGTCATATGAATTGTATCGGCCCATTAGGTCAGGAGCACGAAATTTTACAAGAAATATTTAGAATGACACGATGTATTAATATCCCAAGGACCGTGTTTAGACTTAAACTTTAAATATATTGGGCTAAATATGGCTCAATGCGGCCTTTAATATGACATGACATGCTAACACGTATACACGACATATTTAGTATGTGAATTATATGATTATTGTTCAATGTATTTCTTCTTTATAATTTAACTATGAGAGACTTGCCTAAGGCACATTCCCTGTCCCGGAATTTTTTTAATTTATTATGTATTCTTTTTCAAAGAAAAAAAAATCTTAAATTATAAGGTATGTTATCAATGTTTCAGTATAAAAACTATTTTTTTTCTAATTAATGATCATTTCCAAATTAAAGTGCCAAATAGTTACTCTAATTCAACTTATATTTAGAGTAAAACTCAAACATATATAGCATTTATATTTTAATACATAAAGAGACAATTATTAATTCAATATAAGAACTCAATTGGTTTAAATTTCAATAAGAATATAATAAATTTTGAAATAATCGTATACATTTATTAGAAAGTTGTGCAATTTAATTAACATATATAAAATAATGGTTAAACAAAAATTAAAAAAATTATATAAACTGGTTGAAAAAAGTTAGTTAATAAAATGAATGCATTTTCTCTTGTATATTTAATGAGTACATTCAAGGAAGAAGAAGAAGAAGAAGAAGAAGAAGTTGAGAGAGTACATTTTTATGTATAAAAAAATTGTTAAAGCAAAAAAAGAAAAAAGAAAAAAAAGCGAGCAAGTAAACAATGAATACGTTAAAGTGCAAATTTGGTAGTTGAAGCGCAAATTTGACCGCTAGTAGACTGCCTCTTCTTTATAATCTTATATATATAAATATGTGTATAGATAACAAACATTGTAGTAATTGAGATGGAATAGGGAAAGATTTTCAATGAATTATATTTTCAATTTTTTTTAATCAAATATTCTAGCTTTTTTAATAACGATTTTTATACTATTTCCTTACTTGTATGGCTCTAAATTTGTGGTGTGATGTAAGTCATTTTCGTCTTGTTTTTCAATTAATTATAACCTCTCAAAGTTGTGATTTCTTTTTTTTTTTTTTTAATATATAAGGGAAGAGGAATGCCACCTATTTTTGAGTGAGACTAAGCATGACTCGAACCTTCAACCTATAGTTGAGGTGGAGGGACTTACAACCAACTAAACTGCTCTCACTTGTCCAAAGTTGTGATTTCTAACACAACTCTCTAACTACAAAATTATTTATCGCTACCATCGCTAGTTTTTAACCCTTAATCCTTGGCATATGGTCCATGAGACTTTGCATCACAGTCGATAAGCCCCTAGTGAATTAACATACAATATTGTAATTGATTAAAAACAAAGCAACAATAATTGGTAAATGATATATAGCATTGCTTTTAAATAAATGATCTATAGCATGGGCAAATGATATATTCAATAATCCAAAAATGAATGGAATTCAAATCGGTTTTGATATGACAAGCGAGAGCAATTAGTTGGTTGTAAGTCCCTCCACCCCAACCATAAGTTGAAGGTTCGAGTCATACTTAGCCCCACACAAAAGTAGGTAGCATTCCTCCTCCTCCTCTTATATAAAAAAGGGGGGGGGGGCTTTGATATCGTTTAGAAAATAAAGAAAAAAATGAAGGAGAAAAAGGAAGAGTAAGAGATTTTAAGTGGCTAGGTAATTTACCCACGTTCACAAATAATTTACAATAAGTTTGTATATGAGTACAAATAGGGATGATTCTTCAAGAATACAGGATGTCAATAAGTGATAATTCCACTCAATTAGGAAAGTTTTTTAAATTTGATTCAATGAGGCCTAATGACAACTAGTGAACAAATGATGAAATAATAGGAAATCAAGGAGAATAATTAACAAATCTTAACAAGTAATATTAAATATCTTAATTTTTATTCTTTTTTGATGTCGACTTACCTTACGAGTAAGTCGTCATTTTTTTTTTTGTAGTATATGCAAATTTTTAATACAATGATCTAAAAAAACATACAACTTACATGTCATGTTATTATTTCACACCAGACTAATCATATTTGATGTAAAGTCTGAATCCCTATTCTTAAATTCCAATACATATACCATCTTAGAAATTTTCATTTATTTTAACACTTTCATGCATTAAATGATCGGAAATTTGATGCTGCTTCAGAAGGAGAAAATAATTTCATATGCACTCTTATTAATGGGGAAATCATGGTTAAAAAAAATATATTACTTTATCTGTTAGAATAGTGGATTGTCGGCAGTAGTTTCATTGTCTATATTCGATGTAATTGGACTATTAAAAAGGGTTGATTGTAAACAATTATTTCCTACCCACTACCATAAAGATTGAGAAATCGTACAGTGAAGTGTAAAAGGAAGTTGTGATTTGAGGCTTATAAATTCACACTCATTGAGACGTCTAAAGTTTAACTTCTCCTATTTAAAAATCACTGCAATAACGCGTATGTCTAGAATATAAAAACAATGTCAGATTTTAATTTATTTAAGAGTACGCAGTGCTAAGAATGCTATTTATAATCTTAATTTTCTTAGTAATTTTAAGTTGTTGTCTTTTAATTAGCAACACATTCTTTTTTCTTTGTAATTTTAAGTTGTCGTATTTTAATTAGCAACACATTCTTTTATTAGTAAGTGTGTTGGTCTTTCAAACAACTATCATAAATGAAAAGTCACAACTCAAAATTAATACAAAAATAGCACGATTAAAATTGGTTAATCACTCATTGTTTCTATGTTTTCTTTTTTATTGTATTCATTAAGAAAAATTTTATTTGTCATTGTGAATACAATAAAATTTTTATCGCAACGTCGTACGATAGGTAATATGTTGCATCACAATGACAAATAAAATTTTTCTTAATGAGTATCGTGAGCCATGATATTGAAACAACATGTAACATGCTAGATTACAAAATAAATGTCCTTTTTTTCTTTCTTTCTTTAAAATTCAAATTTAATGACAAATACAATTTTCAAAAAAAAGAAAAAACAAAACAAAACAAAAGGCATAGTGGGATCAAAGTGAAGTACTGCTTTTCAGCTACACTTCCACTCAATGAAGGTATTGGTGAGATAGAAGCTCGAACCTTAAACCATATCCTTTTATACAGAGATAAGAACATACCCCTTAGTGAGAAATGCCCTAGTTGCTAATGTTATCAAAATTATTCATGTCCTGGCGTAGCAAAACGCAATATGCTGATCTTATTGCAAGCCTGATTTAGCATATCTACTAATGAAATGACATACTAAACGCATAATATTCAAACAAGTCTTTCATAGGAAAAAATTAAGAATGAGTGACCATAGCTATTATTATAGAACGTCACCAAAAAGGTTTCATATGCTGTTAAATGCTCGTATTGAGCAATAATTACTTGCTTTAAGCAATAATTACATGATAATTTAGAAATTTTTTAGCGTTTCCTATAGAATTGACCCTAATCTTTGGAGATAAGTTCCATCTCATCAGGATATAGCACTTCCAAATGAAAGTGATAACTTCAACTTCTTGTTTCATGATAGACTAGTGAGACAAGAAGTTGCATTGTGTGGTTAAAATGTTGTGCATGGTAATAGAAAGTACGTATTATGTCATGTTCTTGACTATATATATATATATATATATATAACAGTACCACATAAACGACAATTCAAAACTACACACCCTTTTTAAATGACATGTTTAATTTGATAGTTAATCACAATTTTTAAAACAATATTACAATAGAGCTTTGGCTTCAGCGACTAATTAGACGAAGCATAAAAAGTACCATATATCTTCCTCTTTCTCTAATCCTCCAGCGATAAGCTAGAAACTGAAAGTGAGAATATCCAATCATTATGACACGAAACAACGACAAAAAAATAAAAGATAAAAAAAAAGTACCAACCAAACTTAATGGACTCTAATACACCCCATTGAGAAGCAAAAATCAACCACTCATGATTAGTTGCACAGTTAAGATAGTTTTAGTTATTTCCCTTTAAATAGGTTCAAGGCTCGATACTTCAAAGTCTTTTTTTAAATTTTTCATGTGTAAATCTTCGAATTTTAACAATGGACAAAAAGAGATGGACAATGAAATAAACATCTATATTCTTATTTTTCTATCAAGAAAAAGATTAAAAAAAAAACCGATAAGATGTATGAAAAGTGTGGTTTAAACTAATTTTGATTAAAAATATTGTTGCGTGCGATAACTTTATACCGTTATTTATTTTTTATCAATATTGTAATATATAAGAGTTTTATATTATAATTAAAAAAAATTTGATTGGAACCAAAATTGTCAAACACACTATAATCTAAACTCAACACAAGAGCCATCAAAGCCAGCTTAATGAGTTTATTGACATTGATAATGGTATTATTAGTACATAGCGGGTTATTCACCAGCCCAATTATTACATGCAATTTGTGTGTCAAACTCGATGACATAGCTCACTAGACCAACATACCGTTGATATCTTGCTATCCAAAGTGGTTCTTCTTCGCCTTTACACCAAACATCTTACTTACCTTGATAAGAGTAATTTTAATTATTATTTTAATTATAAATGATATAAAATTTTAACATATTAAAATAAAAAAATTATTATAATATAAAATTTTTATTTGCTATAATAGAAATATATGTTATAATAAAAACAGTTGTAACAAATAATAACTACTGCTACAATACCAAACATCCAATTAGCCGTTATCAACACTCAACTAGCTCACTTCCATGCCAAATTCTGAGGCGGTTTTCATCCACCCCAAGGGATAAACAAAGATAAAACTCAAAGACCAACGTGATAATCACAAATCCAACTTTGCTAATCATGGAGTCTTGCACCACCATGCTCGACTTGAAGCTAATCCAATCACACATGACCCGCACCGGCCTCATCGCCCACACGTTTCCCGTTAGCAGGATCTTGGCTTTCTGCGCTGTTGCCGACGCCGGCGACATTCGCTACGCGCATCTTCTTTTCACGCAGATCGACAAAAACCAATACTTACATGTGGAATACCATGATAAGAGGCTACGTAAAAGCTCAAGTTCCTGTAATGGGGTTGTCGTTTTTCCCGCCAATGATTTGGTGAAGGAATAGAAATGGGCGGGCCTGAGCTTGTTATTATATGCGCGAGCAAGACACCGAGGGTTTCGGAGGGAAACTCGGTATTTTGTGTGAATGGAAGATGGGTTTTGATGATGGCTTGCTGGTGAGAAATGGGTTTATACGTTGTTATGGTGAACGTGGGTGCATATTCATGCACGTAAAATGTTTGATGAAAGTCCTGTGAGGGATGTCGTTGCTTGGACGACGATGATCAATAGGTATGCGAAGCACGGTATGTCGGACGAGGCTATTGAAGTGTTTGATTTGATGTTGTCGAGTGATGTTCGGCCTAATGAGATCACCATGATCACAATGCTATCGGCATGTGGTACTAAAGGAGATATTCGAACGGGAAGTGAATATATGATTACAGTATGATGGAGAA